>SMDT01002992.1:0-315988 GCA_005392925.1 Aquilaria sinensis | reverse complement strand
CTTCAGTATCATCGTAGTCGTCTGTCGACGCACCATGCAAATCTAAGGGTCGGATAAAGCGAAAGAAAAAAGAAAGGAATTTGGAATCATAAAGGAATCTTAATCGATGACAAGTGGAGAGAACCCTAACCCTAACCCAAGAATGGGGAAAAGGTGGAGGAGGAAAAGGTGAGATCTTGGCAAAAAAAAAAAAAAAAAAGAAAAGAAAAGTTGGAAAATCTCACAGATATTTGAAAACCCTTTTGGTCGAATTGATCAAAAACAACAAAAGCTATGTGGAGCTCTTGATCATTGTGCTGCGTGCACATAAAACGAGAATTTCAAAAACAGCTGAAAAAGAAGACAGGAGGTGAGAACATGAGGAGAGGTTTTAGAAAAAACAAGGAAAAAGCTAAAAAGCTAAAGCAGCCAATATAAGAGAAAACATCAGAGGAATTGAAGCCAGTGAGATATAGAGGGGTGTGTGTGGATTATGGAACTAGGTGGAGATATAAGGGTATAAATAGAGAAGAGGTAAACAAGGCAGGCATGCATGTGAGTATTTAATAAGAGATGAGAGAGAGATACAGAGAGACCCACAACGGTTAAACATCGTAATCTTAGGTACCAAATTTTACCAAAAACACTTTTTTTAAAAAAAATTTCTCTCAATTTTTCCCTTTTTTTTTTTGGTAAAATCATTTTTTTTATTTTGTATATACGAAACTGTTTTCCATTGTAATTGTTAAAAAAATTGGGAGCTTAATATGTTGCGTCTTGTACAAGCATTTGATCAAGTGGCTGGCTGGCAATTGACAGGATCCCTAGCCAGCGGGGTCAATACTACACTTCTTAGGGCTTCAGGTTGCTTATTTTGATCCCCATTTATTTCCATTTCTGGTTCCTATTTTTAGCCTTTTTTGCATCTGAGGTTGTGAATTTCTGGTCCTCTTTCTTAACTCTTACTAGTAAAATAAATTGTTTGAATTATGTTCCCTTTACAAAAAAAAAAACATATTGGATGGGAAGGGAGGTTAATTAATCGCCTCTAAGCGAGCACAATGTAGGACCTTTATGGGCTCTCATTTTTCATGTAATAAACTTCTCAGTCAGATAATATGTACATAAATTCGAACTTCCATGGTACCCATAGTAACAGTGCCCAAAGGACCAAAAAAAGGGCAATTGATTACTGTTCAGTTGAAAAGTCAGACTTGTTAATGTTCTTGGGAATCTGAATCAGTTTCACACTATTAAATTAGTATGTATCAGGATCAAATTGTAGAAACAATCACATGAGTACTATATTTTTGAAATTTCACAAGCGTAGAATTCTTCAAACTTTATACTCTCGAATTCCTTCTCTCCTGGTTGCTCTATACATGATTTCTCTGGTGGAGAAATTTCACATACATCTTTTTAGTGTGTATTGTTATCAATGCATAACAACTCTTTTTATAGACAAATTCAGGTAGATATCAGAATGTGGCGTGAGACCAATTGAGATCTTTTAATCTTGTCAAATTAGTCCCCAACTAATTTATTGTTTACAAGCTAGTGTAACATTTTGTATGACCTTGTAAAATCTCTCATGAGTTCAGAGATAATTGACAAGAACCCAAATGTTTTATTCTATTCCGTTCACCGTTTAATATTGTTGCACATAATCCGGATTAGACCAACTATATTCAAATCGTGGCACTGTTAATATGGAATCAAATATATGCACGTCTCTTCAAGTTTATCTAAACTTAAACAATTTAGAAAAACATTTATAAAATCTATATATACTATCAATATTTAATTTTATATACAAAATAATATTTCTGAAAATAATATTTTTTTTAAATTGACCACGTGGATATATACAATATTCACTTTTACTTTATGAGCGGTGAATTTTATTTTGAATAAATATCAAAATCACATAATGTATACATTTAAGTTCATATTCTTCTCAGGTCTATGGAACAAATAATATTTACTCTTTCTCAATAGTTGAAGGTATAAGAGTAATTGATTTGGTGCTATTTAAATATTTATCTCCATAAATACTAACATACACATTAGGAATCAACATTCCAATGATTAGGATAGATCACTTTATCCAATGATTGAGATAAATCACTCTATCTTATATAGTAATGTTACATGTGCAATCTTTATGAATAACTAACTCATGTATATACTCATAGATTATGAATGCCTTTTAAGAACTATAAAGATAAATCAAATCCTATGTGGCATGATTTTTATCATTCATCAATTCATATATAATATAGTTCTATAGGTTTATCATAGTAGGAGATAAAACAATAATATATAAATTGAAGAAGAATCACACAACTTTATTAAATCAATAACAGAGTTTAAATTGACTTTGATAAGCACAATAAATCTTTCAATCTCCCATTTTCGATTCAAAGTCATTCAGCAACTATTCTAAGACCTATTTCCTTTACATGTTTCTCAAAAAAATTTTGAGACAACGGTTTAGTTAGTGGGTCTGCCACGTTCTTCGCTGAAGCAATCTTTGTGATGCTTGCATCTCTTCTTTTGATAATTTCTTTTACCAAGTGAAATTTTCACTGTACCCAATTTGTCTGGGTGTAAATTTTTGTTTCGTTTTAAGGTTAGAAAATTAGTTTTGGGGGCATTTTTGTTTTCATGGGCAATTGGGTCAATTCTTAGGGCATTTGGGTCATTTTTGTCATTTTTGGTCTAGTTGGTTTTGTCATATTTAGGTTACATTGTTGTTCATGTTATACAAGTTTAGGAATTTAGTATGATCATTTAGGGTCAAATAGAAATTAATTTAATTTAGGTACTAATTTTGGGTCCTAGAGGATTTTTGAGGTTAGTCTAGGAAAAAGAAAAAAGTTTGTGTGTGAATTGAAGGGTTTTAGGAAGTTTTAGGGAAAATTGGAAAGTTTGGGGCAAATCTGAAAATTTCAGAGAGTTTGAGCCAAAACTAGCAAAAATATGAAGTTCTGGGTAAAATCTGGCTTTTTGCAATGTTTTGGGCTAATTTGATAAATCCTGGAAGTTTTGGGTCAAATTGAAATTTTCATAAAATTTAGGGCTAAATCAGAAGCTTGAGAGTTGTATTGGACTTAAACTAGTGTTTTTTCTAGATTATATCCTAATTGACGTAAACCTCTTCAAATTTGATTTGGATGAAGTTTAAACTTTCAAAACCTTGTTAATCACATTTATGTCTCTTCTAGTATAAATATGAGTCACGACTTGAAGAAAAATAAATAAATAAAATTGCAGAAAACCAAACTTTCTTGCAAAAAGGTAAAATTGCACTTCTTGCCCTGAACCCGACCCAATATCCAACCCATCTGACCCAATCCTGCTTAAGTTTAACTTTTGTTTTGGCCCTAGCCTTTTTATTTTTGTTCATACAAGTCACTACCTCGCTTTTTATTTTGCAAATAGGCCATTAGCAGTAAGCTTTTGATGTTTATTTATTTATTTTCTTTATTTGTTTCCTTTATTTATTTGTTTGTTTGCCATGCATTAAATTCAACCATTAAATTCACATAGAAATATAACTTAGAA
This sequence comes from Aquilaria sinensis, assembly GCA_005392925.1. Taxonomy (NCBI): domain Eukaryota; kingdom Viridiplantae; phylum Streptophyta; class Magnoliopsida; order Malvales; family Thymelaeaceae; genus Aquilaria; species Aquilaria sinensis. Next base: position 312,442 of record SMDT01002992.1, on the reverse strand, counting down.
TTTTTATTTTTTTTTCTCTTTATTTATCTTTAGTTTCTTTTAATTTTAGGATAGTTTGATTTTGTTTCTTTATTTAGTTCTCATAATGCATCCAAAATTGATAATACATTAAAATAATTTGTTAGCCTGATCACTTAATTATTTAGGTAATTCAATTTTTCATCATCCTTCTCCTTGAAATTAGAAAGAAATAGAATGAAGATAATTCCTTTTTGAAATACCTAACAAATTTCAAAGATCTATTCTTGGTGGATTTGATAAAATCTCGAGATGAATTTTTCTTTCAAATTCAATTGGTTTAATAAGATTCACGGCTTTGAATAAGATGCTCCATTCAAATTCTTCGTAGATTTGGTAAAAGTCCTAAGATTTCATATTCGGTTGGTCTGATAAGATTCACAATTCTGAATTAAATCAATTAAAAATTAAACATAATTAAGTAAAATTCATAAAATTTATTTTTATCAACGATTAGGTAAAAGAAGTAAAGATTTACGAAAGGATAAAATTAAACCCTGTGGTATCAATTTCTGGGCACTATTATAAAGTTATTTTAGCGTAACCGACTCACGATTTTAGAAACTCTCGTAGTCTATAATAGGTACCCAATCGACCTAAGCGAAACCGATTGATAGTAACTCCTAAAAACATATTGCTATAACGTTCTTCATGTGTTGATGAGCATAAGGTTCTTTGACTTGTGCAAAAGCCTTAGTGTTTTCATAGTGCAAAATAATTGGAGATTATATGTTTGGAACAACTCTAAGTTCCTGAATGAACTTCTTGATCCAAACAGTCTCTTTTGTTGCTTTAAAAGCGGGAACGTATTCTGCCTTGGTTGTAGAGTCAGTCACAGTACTTTGCTTTAAGCTCCTCCAACTGAAGGCCTTACTATTCAGTCCATAAACGAATCCAAAATTTGATTCTATGTTTAGAACAACTTCAAGTTCTTAAATGAACTTCTTGATTCAAACATCCTTTTTTACTGCTTCAGAAGTGGCAACGTATTATGCCTCAATTGTTGAGTCAGTCATAGTACTTTGCTTGAAGCTCTTCCAACTGAAGGACACATTATTCAGTCCACAAATGAATCCAGAATTTGATTTATCATCATCTGGATTAGATTGGAAGTTAAAATTAACAAATCCTTTTACTTCCAATCAACCACCACCATAAACTAAGCAATAATACTTTGTCCTGTTAAGATACTTCATAATATGCTTAATAGTGGTCCAATGACCTTCCTTAAGGTTGGATTGGTACTTACTTACAACACTTACAGCTTGTGCTATATCGATTCTAGTACATAACATTGCATACATGATGCTGCTTACAGCGGAAGCATAAGGCCAGGGTTTCATTTTATCCAATTTCTCATCAGTTTTGGGAGACATATTTTCAAAAAGGATAATTCCATAGCGAAAAGGCACGAAGCCTTTCTTGGGATCCCTTATGTTAAACTTAGCCACGATCTTATCAATGTAAATAGATTAAGACAACCCCAATGGCCCAACAACCTTCAGCTTCTATCCCTATGGAGCCTAAGACTAAGGACATACGATGCCACACCCAAATCCTTCATAGAAAATGAGTCAACAACCATAGCTTCACTATTGATAACATTTCCACATCATTCTTAATGAGTAGAATATTATTAACATATAGGATGAGAAATGTGATAGCACTCCCTTACATCTTCTTATAGACACAAGCTTCATCCGAATTTTGTGAGAAGCCAAATTGTTTGACTGTCTCATCAAAATAGATGTTCCAACTTCTGGAAGCCTGTTTAAGTCCATAAATTGACCTATTCAGCTTACATACTAACTGTTCCTCCCTGCTAGATACAAATCCTATAGGTTGGTTCATATAGATATCTTCTTCAAGTTACTCATTCAAGAAGGTAGTTTTCACATCCATTTGCCATATCTCATAGTCATAGTATATAGTCATGGCTAACAAAATCATAATGGATTTAAGCATGACTATTGAAGAAAAGGCTTCCTCATAATCAATTTTTTCCTTTTCATTATACCCATTTACCATTAATGTTGCTTTGAAGGTTTCCACTTTTCCATTAGGTTTCTATTTCCTCTTATAAACCCATTTACAACCAATGTTCTTAATATTGGTTGTTGGGTCTATGAGAGTCAAAACCTGATTCTTATAAATAGAATCTATTTATGAATCCATAGCATTAATCCACTCATCTCTGTCAACATTCTTTATAGCCTCATCATAGGTTTTAGGATCTTGTTCGTAATCTTCTGAAATCATTGTGAATGTCTCATTCAGAAGTGTCAACTTTTAAAGGCAGACGAACAATCCTACAACTTTTACGAGTAGGCTCTAAAAGAGTGTCAACTCGAGTACTATAGACAGAAGTAGTATTATTAGATGTTTTAGTTAACTCTTGTAAAATAATCTCATTATCTTTCTTAGAGTCAACCACAAAATCTTCTTCTATAAAGACTCCATCTCTAATAATGAGCACATTTTGTTCATTTGGATTATAAAAATAATAACCTATAGTGTCTTTTGGGTACTTTACAAATGGGCATCTTTTTGTTCTAGCTTCCAACTTTGTAAATTTTTGCTTCCTGACATGTGTAGGACAGCCCCAAATTTTTAAGTGTCTTACACTCAATTTCTTGTTGGTTCAAAACTCGTATGAAGTCTTTGGGATTGATTTAGTTTGAACTCTATTCAACAGATAGATGGCGGTCTCTAATGCATATCCCCAAAAAGACATCAGTAAATTTGGCATGTTTGTTATTGAGCGCACCATATCTAATAAGGTGTGATTTCCTCTCTCAGAAACACCATTAAGTTGTGGTGTTCCTGGTGGTGTCAATTAAGAAATGATCACATTTATCTTTGAGATAACCTTTGAACTCATCAGAAAGGTACTCACCTCCTCTATCGATGTGAAGACATTTAATACTCCTACCCTTTTGTTTCTCAACCTCATTTCGAAATTCCTTAAACTTTTTAAAGGCTTCCAATTTATGTTGCATTAGGTAGATATTCCCGTATCTATAATAGTCATCAATGAAGGTAATGAAATAATAGATACCATCTTTTCCCATGTGGTTCATAGGTCCACATACATCGGTATGTATGACATCTAACACATTTGAGCTTGTTTCATCTTTTCCAAAAAAAGTGATCTAGTCATATTTCCTTGAAGATGAGATTCACAAATTGGGTAAGTTTCTAATGTTAAGAAACTCAAAGGACCATCCTTAACCAATCTTTCAATTCCTTTGGCATTAATATGACCAAGTCTCAAATGTCAAAGATAAGTGGGAACTATCTCTTACCTTTTTCACTTTGTTAAACCATTTTCATCACTTGGTTCAGATTCAACATTCATGTTGTTTTCATGAAGCGTATGCAAAAAATAAAGACCATCACTTTTAAAACCACAAGCCACAAATTTGTTGTGAAATCTAATCATAACTTTATTATGAAATATAAATGAATATCCCATGTTATCCAATTTTGAAATAGAAATTAAATTTCTCTTAACTTGCGGCACATAAAGACAATATTTAAAACAAAGAATGGTTCCACGTAAAAGAACTAATCTATAAGTCCATAAAGAGATGGCCGCAACTATTGCCTCTAATCCCATCAACAATGAGATCTTTCCTTCACTCAGCCTTCTTGTTTTTTGGAACCCCGGTAATGTTTTATACATATGAGTGGTTGCCCTAGAATCAAGACACAAAGAATTCGTAATTCCATGCATCATGTTTTCTCAATGATAAAGACATAAGACTTACCGTCTAGAGGCTTCTTCTTGTTCACGGTAGCAAGGTAATGTTTATAATTATACTTCTAGTGACCTTTGTTGCCACAGAAATGACATTCATCTCCTGACTTGTCCTTCCTTTTCTTTTGAGGCTCATTCCTAACTTGAAGAGGGTTTTCGCCTTTGTTCCTTTTGTTGTTCTTGTGTTTGGTCCTAAAGAACTGTCCTTCCATGACCATGATAGGCATATCCTTTTTTAGCAACTTTTTTGCCCTTTACAACATATTATGCAGTTCAATAAGTGCCATTATATTTTCATTATTCATATAAAAGTTCAAAACATAGTTATTGAATGACTTAGGCAACAAACACAAAATATTGTCTATCTTGATCATATGGTCCATCTGAGTACCAAGGGAATCCATCACATTGATATACTTGATCATGGTTATCACATGATCATGAACAGGTGTTCCCTCAACCATCTTGCTGGACATAAGCCCTTGCATAACATTCATCCTAGCAGAATGATTCTGCATCTTGAACAATTCTTTTAGGCTAGTCATAATGTCCCTAGTAGTTGACATCTTCTCATACTGCTACTGGAGCTTATTCTCAAGAGATGCCAAAATATAGCACTTAGCCAAGGAATCATGCTCACACCAAACATCATATGCTTTCTTATCTTCAAAATGATCATCATCAAGAGGAGGAAGTTCATGTGGCAACTCATTTGAAACGTGTGCCAACTTCTCTGTAGTGAGCACAATATCAAGGTTCCTCTTCCAATCACAGTAGTTTGCCTCATTGAGGCGGTTCTCTTCCAGATTCTTACCGAACTGAGGACAGATGTTATTCATGGTTCTACAAAAGAATACAAACAAAATACATAAGGCATAATGGAGAAACTCAAAATTTTCTTCACATGCATCATATTCAAGAAAATACTAATTGCATTCAAAGTCACCCTCACAAGCATAATATATCACATATAAGCAATTAGAAAAATAAGAACTTCATTTAAATGCCAGACCACTCCTTTTGGAATTAATCTAACAACAAATGAAGCAAATATCATACAATATTTATCTTGTAACATTTATAAGATTCTTGTTTTAATTTTACCTTCTAAAGACAATACACCCGCCATCCATTTTAGATCGGCATATTTCTTTAGTTAAGTGTACACCCATTGTTTAGATGTATTATATTACTGTGAAAGACAACCATTTTAATTAAGTCCTCACTTGGCCATAGCACAGCCGTTATCACCATAAAGTAAATCAAGAAGCACAAACTATCATCAATTTAATCATCTCCTTTTGGTATCAAACTAAGCCAACAATATTCACACACATTATTTAACACAATGGAAAACCTCTAGAAAATTAATCTTCTAAAGATCTAATTTTCTATCTCCCACACTTGATATTAAATATTGAGGGATTTTGTTTTATATTTTTGAACAATTCAAAGCACAAATTAATTTTGACAATTATCACCATAATTGTAAAATATATTGCAACATTTGCACAATCATGCGTAATAATTCTCAACAAATATTTCAAACAATTATCATGCATACAAACATATTTGAAAAATTTTAATACATTAAATAATCATGCAAATAAGCTCCCACTGAATAAAGCATCCAATTATTCAGAAATAAATCATTCCAAAGAATATAAATGTTCAAAATATTTTATTTCTAAGATTATTAATTAATTTGGAAAATAAAACTAATAAGTAAAACATATTTATTTTGAAAAAGGGGCTGCCAGAACCCATGTGTTTTAAGCCCAGATTTCAAAAATCTAGTCTAGCCCAAAATACATTAAAAAAGACCAGCTTGAGCCTTTTCTTTAATAGGCCCGAAATCCAATTCATTTTGAATTTAAAGCCTGAGGCCAAATTGGGCCTTTTCCTTTCCAGCGGCCTCGGTTTTTTTTTTTTATGTTGGTTAGCTGGGCTTAGCCCAACCATTGGACTTGCATGTTGCGTGGCCCACCTGTCCTTTCCTCACTCATTCACATCGTACACAACAGGAGCAAGAGCTCCATGGCTTTGGCCGCCGCACCTTCCAGCAACCCTTCATCGCCGTCGGCTGGGGCGGCATTGCCTCCCAGGGGACCGATAGCCCTATTGATGTCGTCCCACGGCCGGCACCCTCCATTTCCGACGTGGCCTCCCTCATCGAACTGCGACCATCACGATTTCTTCAATGGCTTTTCCGGCGATGCCAAGGTCGTTAAGCGGCGACAAAGTTATAGGGGTTTTGCAACCCATAGGCTGGCCAACACCATGGAACAATTCTCTTTCACCAATTGCGCACACATGGCACTTGATTTCAAAAGCAAGTATTAGGTTCTTGAACAATTTCATAAACTCATATTTGATACAAACAAAAAATAAAGCCAATTGAGGCAAAATCAAGCCTCCAAACCATGAGGCTATTGCCAACCAAGCCATCCACCGGTCACTTTCATAGATAGTAGTGGCCGGGGAGCCTTGAGATCAAATTAGGCTATATGATTAGTTTCAAAACTTAACCAAAATTTCTTTTTCTTGATTTCCAGCGTTACTTTGGTGTATCTTACCACTCAACAAATAGTCAATAACATTAAAACAACAAGATCAACCAAATTACAACAAGGGATCACATTCGTGTAGGTTTTTGTGTGTTTGTGTTCATGGCATGAATAATACACGAAATTTCAAGAAAATAAATTCGAGAACAACACAAAATATATTACTTCATAACCAAAACATGCTCTGATACTATTGTTAGGAATCCGAACCGGTTTTACGCTATTAAATTAGCACGCACTAGGATCATATTACAGAAACAATCACACGGGTACCTTGTTTTAGAAATTTCATAGGTCAGAATTCTCCAAGCTTGACATGCTTGAATTCCTTATCTCTTGATTGCTCTATGCGTTATTTCTCTAGTGGAGAAATTTCATGTATGTATTTTTTGTATGTGTTGTTATCAATGCATAACAACTCCATTTATAGACAAATTCAGGTAGAGATCAGAATGTGACGTGGAATCCATTGAGATCTCTTAATCCTGTGAAGTTAGCTCCTAACTAATTTATTATTTACAAGTCAATATAACATTTTGTACAACCTTGTAAAATCTTCCAAGAGTTTAGAAATAATTTATAAGAAGCCATATGTTTTATTCTATTCTGTTCACCGACCAATATTATTCCACATAATCTGGAATAGACCAATCATATTCAAATCGTAGCACTGTCAATACGGAATCAAATATGTGTACCTCTCTTCAAGTTTATCTGAACTTAAATAATTTAGAAAAACATTTATATACTACCTATATATAATTTTATATACCAAACAATATTTCTGAAAATAATATTTTTCTAAATCGACCACGTGAATTTTTTAATCCAAAAAACCAAGAAACATACTCCAAAATATTCACTCTTACTTTAAGAGCAATGAATTTCATGTTGAATAATCATAAACTTAATATGTTAAAATTTATGTAATCCAATATGTCCAAATATATCATCTATTAGGCTTTATTGGTTGACATATGAAAATCACATAATGTATACATTTAAGTTTATATTATTTTCAAGTCCATAGAACAAATAATATTTACTCTTTCCTAACGGTTGAAGGTCTAAGAGTAATTTATTTAGTCATGTTCAACTATTTATCTTCAAAAATACTTACATACACATTAAGAATCAGCATTCTAGTGATTAGGACAAATCACTCTATCTCATATAATAATGTTACCCATGTATATGCTTATAGATTGTGAACACCTTTTAAGAACTATAAAAATAAATTAAATCCTATATGGCATGATCTCCATCATCCACCAATCCATATATAACATAGTTATATGGATTTATTATAGTACTAGATAAAACAGTAATATATAAATCGAACAAGAATCACACAGTTTTATTAAATCAATAATAAAATTTAAGTTGACTTTGATGAACACAATAAACCTTTCAAAACTATCTGGAACTAAAATGAAAAAGAAAATTCGCGACGCTAGTTTAGTAGTCATTTTCTTTCATTCCTACAACATCTCGTAGCAATTTATCGAATTATGAGAATGTTCACAAAGGAAAGACATATGAGTTATAAACTGGCGTACAATAAATTTTCATCACTAACTTTTAAATTAACTACCAAATTATTTTTCATTAATTCGAATACTTTATTTTTAAGATAATTTTTGTAAAAAGTTGAGTAGTTTTTAAAATTTTAAATTTACCTAAACTTCTTTGACTTTTTAAAGTTTATTATCATAAATTGATAATTTGATCAAATAATTAATTTATATGCTGATAAAAATAATTAATTTATATAAAATAATGTAAAATAATACATTAAAAATTAATTCAAAACGAACTGATCATTATGTGTGATCATTACCAATTGCCTATTTCTCCTATATATTTTCGTAGCTCGAGTTAATTGCAATATTTGTCTCTTAATTTTCCTATGCATTTGGGGAGAGAGATCAGAAACTTCTATACTAATTAATGTCTCAATGTATATTCAAAAAGTGATATTATAAGTGGAAATTATATTACATACCTACATACACTTATCTCACAATTATCTATTTACGTGGAAGAATATATATAACTCCATCCCACTGGCCACATGTTATGGCAGTTCTTATTAGTGCTAATGATATAGTCTCAGTATGTTACATTAAAATGCTTGTAAGCAAGTTTAAAAAAAGAAAAGATATGATATAAATACCGCAAAAGAAGTGTGCATCGGGGCAGAATTCGAAGCTAACCCTAGCCGCCGCTCCTCACATGTTTTCTCTGCATGCGATTTCTCTACTCTCTGTGTCTTTGGCTATGCTTAGAATCCAGTTAAGCATATTTGGTTGATTTACTGTCCTTATTTTACGTGATCAACTGTCCTCATTTTTTTTTTACCATTTTTTTCTTTTTTCTCATTCACAAAATATGTTTATCACCATTAGTAAGAACTTCATCTAGTTTTTCCAATATTATATGACAGACAAATCTTGGTAATTTATTTTTAATGTTAATGGGTCATGCAAAAGTTGGATAAAGGAAAATAGCAAGCTTCAATGATGAAACGATTTTAAATAATAGATCAGATAATGGTGTCGGAAACTTTTATCCAATGATTATATTTGACTTTATAGTGGTTAATCTACTATTAGTGGTTGATCCGCATTTTATTTTGTCATATCATCTATTGTTCGTTTTGACAATTTGGTCATTTTCTTTCTATCATTTATTTCAATTATTTCTGAATTATATATTCCAGATTTGTTACATTCATGTTATTACCAAGAATCTTATACCGTTGTTAAGGAAGTTAATTTATACACTTATCCGCGGGTATCCTACCCTACTTAACCCATTGGGTATGGTTTTGTTTTTTTTTTTTTTTTCAATTGGACAGGTATAAGCCGGGTTCGACTATTTTTTATTTTTGTACCCACCAAGTATGGGGAAGCACTACTAAAATATTGTGCTTTTTCAACAGCCTAGCTATTGGTAATTACCAATAGGTAAGAACATTAGTAATAATTTCCAACGTGCTCGCATTGATAGCTGCTAAGGGCTATTTGAGCTTTAATTGCTGGGCCTAGTTACCAACGGCCTATTTTAAATCAAACAGCTTCTTTTTTCCTCCGGATTCACGTTCACTCCTCTCTCTTTCTCTCTCTCTCTCTCTCTCTCTCTTTCTCTCTCTTCTTTCCCAGCTCTCTGCTACCCCAAGTGCTGCCATTGCCGTTGCCGAAGCTCATCCACCGTCTGTCTTGCGTCGAAATGTGCCGGTGTGAGTAGATTTGGTGCCAAAGGTTTCGGGTATGGCTTTTTTTTTTTTATACAGATTTCTTAGTATTTTAACATATATTATGATTTTTAATTTTATAACATAGATTGGGTTTGTGAGCTTCATTTTTTCATTTCTTAGCTTCTTTTTTGAGCTTGCAAGGTTGGACATTGTGCGTCCTCTACTTGCGTGAATGTGTCCATTTTGTATTTTTTTTTAATTTTTCCTTAGTATATCAAAAAAAAATTATGGTTTAGAGGAAAATATTATTATTTGTTATGTTTTATTTTGTCATTAAAATTTATGTGTTGTGAATGTTCTTCCTACATTTCCCTGGAAATTTGAGTTTGGTGTTTTCCATTAATTTCCATTTATTTTTTTTAATTTTTGGGTATTTTTAGTTAGTGAAAAGGTGAAGCTATGTTATTTAATTTTTTTGTTGTATTTAATTGTGTTAAAATACATACTCCCTCCGTCCCAAAAATTTTGCTACATTTGTTTTTGGCAATTAATCTATGATTTTTTATTTTCAACATTGTAATATATAAATACAAAATCTTTGTATATAAATGATAATTCAAGATATGTAGTTTCTAAATATATTTTTTTTTATTTTTTTAACAAACAATAATATGAATAAAATTGAGTCAAAATACAACAAAAAGTCAAATGTATCAAAATTTATGGGACGGAGGGAGTATTATGTTTTTGAAGAAGTTTAAAAATTTTTATTTTAATTTGTTGATATATATTTCTGTTTGAATTTATTATTGTTATATTTTCCTAGTTTATGGTTGAATTAGGGTTTAGTTTGAGTGATTTAGTGTTAATTGTTAGAATTAATTATATTATATGGTGGTGTTATATTAGTATTGTTATAATAATAATAATAATCAAAGTGATGATGATGATGATAATATGATTGGAATAATAATAATAGTAATAATAATGAATAATTGTAAAAAAATAATATTATTATTAAGGTTAATAGCAATACCGAGAAATAATAATAGCGAATAATAAGAATAATAACAACAACAACAACAACAACAATACGAACAATTAGAATAATACCATTATAATTATAATAATATGTACCCAACAACACTAACAATAACAACAACAACAACAACAACAACAACAATAATAATAATAATAATAATTGATAGTATGTGTATTCTTGTTATAAATTTTGATACCTAATCTAATGTAACAATATATGTTCCAATAAATATAAAACAAGAGCCATATTTGGAATATATGCTTCAAGAAATGTGAATCAATGACAAGAAATCTTTTATGACACTTTTGGAAATTTCTTGTAAAAAATGACAAATGTTGTTATAGATATTTTTTGTTGTCGTGATACATATGTGTGAAGGATTCTGTTCATGATTAATAGTAAGTATGACCATGGTTTGATGTCTAATATGATTTTCTATAAACTAATAATTTTTTGTTTGCCAACTTTGATGTCTGTGTGTTTTATATGTTTACAAACATATTTAGTTTATAATAGAGTCAAGCCGTAGTTGAATGTACCGTAACTGTTTCTTGCTAGGCCGAAGGGGTTACACAGATGAGTGAGAGTCTAGGGTTGATGAATTTATATCATTCCCTATCACTCATCCTAAAACAATGAGCATTTTCAGCATTCGCTGTCCTTGTCAGAAGTGTAAGAATTTGTGGTTTAGAAAGTGTGGTGAGGTCCGAGTTCATCTTTAGAAGTGGGGGCTCATGTCTTTTTACTTGAACTCGACAACTCATGAAGAGTCGTTTAATGAAGCATCAGATGCACACAGATATATGGGTGGATTTGACCACTTTGATTAGGGATCTTCGACAAATCCGTATGAAAGGATGGTGTTAGATGCCATTGGCCCTAATTACTAACAAAATCTTTCCAACATGGATGCACAGCCAAATGATTTTTTGACCTGTTGAATTCCACATCAACTCCTTTATGGGATGGGTGCAAGAACCATTTTGAGTTATCTTCTACTGTCCGTCTTCTGAACCTTAAATCAGAGTATCACATGTCACGGGCATGTTATAATGGCATTGCCCAATTGATGAAGGAGACTCAACCTATAGATAGCAAGATGCCATCAAATTGGTTTGAGATGAAAAGATTAGTTTTGCAATTGGGCCCGCTTCACCACAAGATTGACATCTGTGTTAATGACTGCATGTTGTTTTGGAAAGATGAAAGTACTTGTCATATTTGTAATTGTTGTGGAGCTGAGAGGTACAAGTTGAAAAAGGGTGATAGGGGCAAATATCAATCGAGAAATACTAAGCATTATTTACCACTAAGCCTTTGTCTCCAACGCTTATTTGCTTCAGCCTCAATAGCAGAGTGGATGAGGTGACATACGGAGCAACGATCGCTCCCAGGTGTTGTAAAAGATCCATCAGATGGTGAAGCTTGGAAACATTTTGATCGGACCTACCCATGGTTTGCGGCTGAACCACGAAATGTCCGATTGTGGTTGTCTGTCGATAGATTTACCCCTTTTGAACCATCCGAAAAACAATACTCTTGTTGGCCTGTTATCATAACTCCGTATAATTTGCCCTTATGGATGTGCATGAAAAAACCTTATATGTTCCTTTCCTTGTTGATTCTAGGTCCACGAAGCCCAAATCATAATATCGATGTTTATTTACGATCTCTAATAAATGAGCTAAGCCATTTGTGAGAGGATGGCATCGAAACATAGGATGTCATATTGAGAGAAAATTTTGTCTTTCGAGTAGTACTACTATGGACCATAAATGACTTTCCGGCTTATGGCATGCTTTCAGGATGGATGACACATGGTTGGTTGTCTTGCCCAATTTGTATAGGCAAAAGTAAGGCATTCCAACTTAAGTATGGTGGAAAAACTTTTTTCTTCTACTGTCATTAGCAATTTCTTGAGAAGAACCACCCATATAGAAGAAATAATTATTGTTTTAAAAAGGTCAAGTCAGACAATTCATCAACTCTCGAGCGCCTGTTAGGTGAGGCTATATTTGAAAGAATCTCCTTCCTTCCATCAGTTGCTATAGATGAGCCACAACAGCACCCATGTGATTATGGGAAATCACACAATTGGATGAAACGCAACATTTTTTGGGCGTTGCCTTATTGGGGGACAAATTTAATCCACCATAATCTGGATGTCATGCATATTGAGAAGAACGTGTTTGAGAATATATGGAATACCGTTATGGATGTTAATAACAAAAAAAAAGACAATGTTAAGGCATGGAAGGACCTCAAAATTTATTGTAATTGACCGAAGTTAAACATGGTTCCTCTTGATGATAGTCATTCATTCAAATGAAAGATGAGGTTCACGTTCAATGTTAACCTAAGGCAAGATGTTCTCACTTGGGTTAAATCTCTACGACTATCAAATGAGTATGCCTCGAATCTTGGCAGATGTGTTGATAGCACTAGTTCCACTATATATGCCATGAAGAGTCATGATTTCCATGTGATGATGCAACGGCTTTTTCCTATTGCCCTTCAGGTATTTCCCAAGAATATATGGAAACTATTAACCAAGTTAAGCCTATTCTTTAGAGACTTGTGCTCTCCAGAGCTAGATGCTAATCACTTGTTAGAGTTTGAAGCCAATATTCCAATTATCATTTGTAATCTTGAGAGAATTTTTCCTACTGGATTTTTTGATCTCTTGGAGCATCTGCCAGTTCACTTGCCATATGAAGCAAGGGTTGGAGGACCTGTTCAGTACCGGTGGATGTATAAATTTGATCAGTGCATGCATGACCTTAAAATAAAGTTTTCTACTATTGCTTATGTTGAGGGATCGATTTGTGAAGCATATCTTATAAAGGAGACTTCCATCCTTTGCTCTTATTACATTGAATCCCATATTCCGTGTATGAGGAATAGAGTTCCTCGAAATGATGATGATGGTCCTGTCCACTATAATGGTGAGTTGTGGTTTATATTCAACTTTCTAGGATGTCCATATGGTGCATCTAGATATAGATTCCTCACAGACAATGAACTCAAAGTTACCACCACATACATTCTTCTAAACTATGCGGAGATCAAGTCATATCTAAAGTAAGCACATATTCATTATTGACATGGGTAGTTTCTTTTCAAGGCCAACACTAATCATTTGACTAACCTATTTTTCTATCTCTTAATCTTGTCACAGTATATTTGTCGAGGAAGTAAGGGTCCAGGCACCAGATATTACCATGTCTGAGATGGATATACACATTGAAAACAACTTCTCAAGCTGGCTCCGACACTATGTATATGCATACAACTAACTATGTATTTTCAATGTTTGACATGTATTTTCCTAAATTCACATTGTTTTACATAGGTCGATGACCCAAGAAACAATGTAGTCGATCACATATTGTGAGATGTTGCAAGTGGTCCTTTACGTCAGGTTGAGATATGGCCTGTTTATTTCACAAATGGCTACAAGTTCCATATAAGTGAATGGGGCAATGACGGGTCAACATTTAACAGTAGAGTCTGCACATGAAGCACCAGTTCTAGTGAAGTTGAATGTGATTTTTATGGTTTATTAGAAGAAGTCATTCAACTAAAATATCTTGGCTATCCACATAAAAATGTTGTCTTGTTTAGGTGCAACTGGTTCGACCCAATACCTGATCATGGAACTTGAGTCCATAAACAGTTTGGTTTAGTTAAGGTTTGGGATGGCCGGTGATATCAGAAGTTCCATCCATTCATTCCTGCATGACAGGCTAACTAAGTTTACTACACACCGTATCCGACAAAGTCACGTGAAAAAAATGAGTGGTCAACAGTGCTAAAGATAAAACCTAGATGGATCGTCCAGTACAAAATTATTGAAAATGATGATGTTTATCAAAAAAGTAGAGGTGTTATGAATCATACAATTGAGGATGACCCAATTGAGGAGTTAGCTAACCTGGGTTTCGGTGATGATATTGAAGAAGATTTTCAAAGCATGGGTGTAATTGGCCAGGATGAAGAAATTTCTGATGAGGGGGCTACTAATGACAATACAGATGATGAAGAGGAGTTTTAATTCGAAGAAACTGAGACTGATGAAAATGAGGAGTTTGACAATCGTGCAAGCATTAGGTCGGGTGAATGAAGATGACAGTGCCAAAGTCTTTAGTGGTCTACAGTCATAATTGTTTGTAAATTCTAAACATATTTGGTAACTTAATGAGAAGTCAGGAGAATTCATTTAATGTCTCTAACATATTAATGTTTATTTTTTTAATCAAATAATAATAACTGCAGATGTCGCCTAAAATGGATAACACCTATAGGCGCCAACCAGGGAAGTGACCATTTGTACAATTCAAGGAGGTCCTGCAGACAGAACTTAACTCTTGACAGAGGATGGGTTCTTCATCCTAGCCATAGGTTGATGTAGTTCTAGAGACACAGGACACATTGGTGCCAACTACTCATGTCCGGTCACATCTACACTGTTCCGACGGTGTTGGAGGCATGACATCTGCACATGTCCCCTGATAGCCACATGTTAGTCACCCTCAGATGACTCCTCATGCCTCAGAGGAAGACATACCTACTAATGACGTCCCATCATTGATTTCACAAACGCAGGCCCAATCTCGGATGAGGATATACCCTCATGGTAACATGTAAGTGATGAACATTCTACAAACTATCTAAAACTACTAAAATTAGTTAGATTACTTACCATGAACAAACTACATATAATTACTACTATGATATACATTTGTACTATGCAGATTCCTTCCACCTACAACAACACGGTTGGTGACACAATGCTTCACCACACATTTCAAACCATATCTTAATTGGTCCTCCATCTCTGTATTAGACATTCAACAATGGTAGCGTGTTTTTTAAGTATAATTCACAAATTACTACCATATCATAATTACATGCAAAACTAGTACTTTTATCCTTCATGCTTTTATGTTTGATATATTATCTTTTACAGATGAGTTGTGAGTGGAATCTGACACACCATAATAAGGTGTATCGGATGTGGCATATATTGGGGGCACAGCACCACTGAAGCATCATGGGAGACATCAGGTGTGTGAAGAATCCTGTTAAACATTGAGTAAAGGCAAACTTTATGTCTGATGCTGCATATGCGGAAATGGAAGCATATTGGGCCAGTCGAAAGTTCCTTCAGAAGTCTGCTAAATTCAAGGCAATCCAATCATCTGTTAGTGATGAGAATCCATAGCCTGGCTTATGTAGTGTGACATATGTAAGGGGGTCCATCTCAATGTCTGTACATTGAGATTAAATGGTATACCATTTCTGTTCTTATATTTTACATTTAAGTAAATCATTAACCAATGATACACATTACTCTAACTTCACATTCTATTAGAGAGAGATAGATCCAAAGAAGAAAGAACTTGGCTTGTTCAAAGTTCTCCAGGTGACACATAAAATGAAGAATGGATAATATGTTTGTAAGCGATACAAAGAAGTTGCTGTAAGTATAATAACTTCTTTTTCCTATAATTGTTAAGACATTTACCATAAACCACATATGATTGATTCAAATGTGTTAGTATATTTCTATAGGCTTGCATCAGTGCTGAGATTAAGAAGCAAACACAAAAACATGAAGTATTATAGCCCATACAAAACATTGATGAAGTTGCAATTATTAGTACTACATCTTGAGGGAAAAGGATATAGTGTGTTTTTGGTTTTGGATCTGAGTAGTGCGTTATACCAAGACACCAAATGCCTAGTGGCGTCTTACTTGTTGACCTCACTCAGACACCGTAGTTCAACGAGCAAGTACAGAAGATGATGGCAAAGGAGATTGCATGAAGGGACGCCGAGTATGAGAAGAAGCTGGAGAGATTGAAAAGAAGATAGAGAGTAGAGATAGAGGTGAATAGGGCCATCTTAGAGGTGAACCGGGCTCAATTAGAGGTTATTTGTCATTCATTAAACCTTTTCTGCCTACCAGCTCAATTCGGTTTACCGTATCCTGATGAATTAGACTTAGATAATGAGGAGCTGGCCAGGTCTCCTTAACTACCATCTTGAACAGGTAAATCATTTTGAGATTCCTGTGTCATCAAACTTGGACAAAATTTGTTACACTTGAGACTCAAAAAAAATTCCTGAAATGTGTCATTATGCTAGCTTGTATGGATTGTTGAAGACATATATCTACTTGTTTTTATTATGATAAATGATAGAACTTAGGATGCACATTATTGAAATGAAATTATTATTTCTGTGGACGTCTAAAAAATTTAGACTCCATAATAAGGATGCGACAACTCGTAAATTGGCGTATCGAGTTTAGAAATTCATGAAAACAAGGAATTTAAAATCAGTATTTATTATTGCAGTCGTACCAATGTGCTAAAATTTACCAGCACGCAAGCACATTGATAATCACCAATGCACTAAATCGTTAGTAATTACCAATATACACACGTTGGCAAATGTCTTCACCCATTGGAAAACAAATCTGGTACATAACTGTTAATAATTACCAATGGGCATGTTACTATTGTGTTCGCATTGAAAATTACCAATGGATAAAATTTTGCTCATTGGTAACTGGATTTCAAACAAGCGATCTACCAATGCATATTTACCAATGGCTACACATTAGAAATTCAAAATTTGCAAAGTGCAGCCGATGGAAATGGCTATTAGTAAATGCCAAAATTTTAATAGTGAAGGTACGAATTTAAAGGTCTATCTTCCTAAAACTCAGCCCATACCATACCCGCTTATTATACATAGCATATAAGTATCTAAAATATTACATACATTGTATATACATACCAAATTCTAGTCCTATACAGCCCAAATATATAATAGAATTCTAACCCAATAAACCCTAAAATTCACAATCATATGACTAGGCTATTTTGTTTTTGGTTATGTTGTATATTTAAATATGTCATGCTTTCTTTAGTTTCAATTTTATATTCTATGATTACTTGTGCGAATATTGCAAGTACAATACCCAAGCTTACCTACCCCAACATAACGAGGGTTTGGGCTAAAAAATCCTACCCACTGAGGTTATGTAGAGGGTTTAGGTAAAGCTTTTATATTACAGATAGGGTTTGGAAATCACTTTACCCTCCCCAAACCCGGCCCATTGACATCCTTAATCATTGTTGGTTTTTAAAATATTAGGCTCACTATTAAATAAGTGTTACTCGATAATATCGACTTCTATTATCTCAACACCTGTTTTAAAAATAGAAATTGTTACATTCTTTCCATGGTAACTATCACACGGCTACTTGAATTTGCTCATCACGCTTTGAAATTTACACGTCCCATTACATGGAGAAAATTTTGGTAAGTGGTAGCAACTAATAAGTTAGACACATTTTGATTAAACCTTAATTTAATTTATAGTTTGACCAGAAGAAATAGAAACACACACACACACACACACACACACACAAATATATATAACCCAAACTTCGAATTAGAACTTAAATGTGGAATAATTTGATTGGAAGAGATTTTTACTTTAGCATCTGATGGTATCACAATTAGCTTTTTCTGCCAAAAAGATGGTACATAAGATATATTTTGTAACTTGAATGTTAACTCTTGTGTTTGTAGTTCATTTCTTAGGACTTGGGTTTGATCCAACAGAACATTCAAGCTAATAATCAACTATTTGCTCATTTTGGGACATATGTTTCCCTTTTCATTTGATAAAATTTTATCCCAAAGGATAAAAAAGAGAAATCAAATGTTACTAATTTTAAGAAATTTTTCTAAATGGATTTTGGTTATGAATGAAAAAAAAAATCATGGTTTTGCAAGAAGTTTTACATGCAACAAGCAAACCTTTATCGACTATGTCATTTGGACATACGTAAACAATTGCAAATCAAACTTAGTAAGTAATGCCCATATATTCATCATTCTTCAATCAGCAACGTTATGTCAAAATGATGGGTTCAAGTTAGCTTCAATGAACTAGAACCTTAGTGGATACGTATTTTAATCAACGTATATAAGTATCTTGAATTCAAAGTCTAGCAACACATGCAAAATCAAATAACACTTTCTAAAAGAAAAACTAGCAGAGAACGCCCCTTTGCAATACTGTCTCTAACCGGAACGGGGCAATGTTCTTCAGATTTTTAAAGTTAACCATCGTAGGTAAACTAGTATTCTCGTAAATAAAGGCAACATCGATTAGTGAAACGGGTATTGCCAAAAGTTTTGATTTAATAAGGATAGGGAAATCCTAAGCTACTGAGGCAACATTCTTTTGGTATATATATCTTGAATTCAATTTATACAGGAATAGGTCAAGGCATTTAGTAAATTCTTATGTTGTTTTAAAAGAAAGAGAAAAAAAAAAAGGGTTTTGATTTTTTTAGTAGGAAGGCAAGCCAAGGGTTAATGGTAGCAAAGTCATGCATTGATTGTTGGTTAAAGATCCAAAATACTAGATCTTTTCTCTAACCCTGCAAGAAGGAAGATTAACAAAAATAAAATCACAAAGCAGAAAAAAGAATATGATACAAAGATTTATGTAGTTTAACAAAACCCACCCATGTCCACGAAGGGAACATGATTTGTCACTATGTGCTGCACTCTAGCAGTTGTAACCCAAGTGTAGGTTGTCGCAAGTAATAAAATCTTTGGAGTCCGAGTGTCGAATCACAGGGAAGTGAATTAAGAAATACAAATTACAAATTTATTAATAAGGAAAGATCTTGGTGTAAGGTGTGAAAATGTGCAAATTAAAATTAAAATTCAATTAAAATAGCTAAGGTTAGGGGATCCCATTTACTAATCGGATATGATTAATTTTAGCCCATCTTACCACTCAATTGGTATCCACACATAAAGGAGATCCCAATCGAGGAATTTAGTTAGTATTAACTTTCATTGATCTTAAAACGCCAACACTTACTAATGTGTTCAAGTATCCATCATGCCAACCTTTGTTAACAATAACTCAAAATTCCAAAATAACTGGCAAAACCATGTTCTACAGAGGGAATCAAACAACTTTTGTGCCAATAATTGACTATGATGAATCAAGACTCCTACTTAACAAGGAGGGAAGTTAAATAAATTTGGGAAGAAAATACTATTAACGTTGTGATCCATTCAAATCAATCATAACTTTTCTACCAAAAGTTTCACCCTGTCACCTTAGCAAAAAGAAGATTAGTTAGCCATAATAAAAGTAAACAACATATAGAAAGATGAAATGAACAAAGATTGAAAGATCAAAAGAAAGAACAAGAACAAGAACGAGAAAATACTTGGACAGAGCTTTGGTATTGAAAACTAAAACAAAACTAAAGAATAAAAGCTAAAGATGATACAAGAATATATAGGAGGCCTAATAAATGGCATGAATCCGTCCTCCCCCCCAAGGTGCCTATTTATAGAGTTTTGGGGTGGGTGAAATGGTAAAATAGTAAAATGTAAGTAAATACAAATCAACAAAGGTAGGCTGCAACTTATTTTAATTTTTTGATTATTGTAGATATCGAATCAACTCTTACTCAAAGCACAGAACTTGTAGATCTCTTCTTTATCTTCGAATTGATAGCTTGTTCATTCAAATCGAACATCCTTAGCTCAAGTTATGATTTTTCTACCGAAACTGCTCTTCAGCACATGAAAGAATAAATTGTCTCATCTATGATCAGATTTCGGCAATGAAAATGATCAAACTAGCTTGCAAAATTGACGATCTATATGTTGGCTTTCAGATGAATTTGGAATCATTCAGTTCCGATGTCTACAGCTCTAGATATGATTTTCCTCATGAAAGGCTACCAAGTGATAATTTTAACTACATAAAAAATAATTATTTAATATATATATTTTAATATTAATGAACAGTAAACCGTGTATGTACAGTAAATATACATATAAACAATGAAATATGTGTGTGAACAGTAAGTCGGTAAATAGTAATTTTGAATAGTAAAAATGCGTGTGAATAGTAAAAATACGTTAATAGTAATTTGGTGGAAAAATGCTAAAAATGTAGAAATTAATCATACTCAAAGTATATAATAATGATTTAAACCCTTAATAGTAAAACACTTATGAGTATTCATCACTATACCTCTCATAATCCCGAAGTATCTATATAATCTTTAGATGAGCTAGGAAAAAATTTAGGACCTGACAATATATTTTCCACACAAATCTCAATATGTGTCTACATTGCTAACCCTAAAAATACAACACATATTTATGGTGTTAGCCAACAAATGAAATAAAAAGTCTTACCTATGAAGTTTTAGGAATCTTATGGACCAAGTTTACTTAATGCTCAAGTAGAAATTTGTTGTAAGAAAGGATTGTGCTTGGAAAGTGAATCGAAAAGATTAAAATGAAGTACATCAATTATGATAAAGAGAAAAAATTTTGTAGCATTAGACCAAGTTAGCAACAGAGGAATTATGAATCCTAAAGTTGAACATATCTACAAAGAGATAAATGTCCTCTTTTCCTTTGGCTTAGAAATAGCTCACGTTCTCATTAGGGGTGTGCATGGAACCCGGTAAACCCCTAAAACCGCATAAACCAATTCGCATCAAATCAATGATATACGTTTTATGCGGTTCCAATTACAATCTGAGTTTAGAAATCTTAAAATCGAATATCATATGATACAATTATAGTTTTTTAATGCAATAATCAGTAAAAACCACACCGGCATGATTGGAGAATCCTAATCCAACAGAAATTAAAATTATATACCTAATTGGCTAATTCATTCTCCCTTTTGATCTCTAATTCCATCATTTAAAATTGATTTCTTAAACTCAAAATTAAAGTCTAATACTTAAAGGAAGGCCAAATTCATATTGATACTTATGAATATTTTATTGATATCATTTATTCTTCACTTTCGCAGAGTTTTCCGTAAAACCACCTAAGTTCCCTTTTTCCTCTTAATGCCAATGACAGTTGAAATGTTATTCTTGTCTTCCACTTCTACGTAGGGATGTATATTTTTCTTATTTTTGTTTTCTTAACTCATTCAAATATGATAGATTGATGTTGTTATGTTTGGTTGTGGATGATTGTTTTTGGCGTCATTATGTAAATATTGAGGTTTGAGGAAGAAGCCTTTGCTTTGATGGTCTATGGTGATGGAATGTAGCAAACTAGGAGTTTTTTATTTATGTGTTTTGGTGATGGAAAACAAATAATAGATTTCTTATGTTTGTAAGATTTAGGATGATAAATTTGGCTTATTTGAGATTTGTATTTCTTATGTGTGCTGGTTTTATGAACTAGATTGTATTTTTATTTTGTTGTTTATGTTATGTACTTATATTAATTATTTTGATTTAGTATGATAGATTTATAACATGAAAAAACTACAACCGAACCACATTTATGCAGTGCAGTTTTTTTCAAATTTGTATATAGAGCGCTGTGATTACGGATTCTAAATTGTAAAATCATTTACCATGTGGTGCAACTATGCGTTTGGCCATAACCCGCATCATGAACAGCCCTAGTTTTCATCACTCAATTTCATTGCTAATGAATAAAGACTTGATAAACCCAACTGGACCATTTAATTAAAAAAATTTCAATGTCTTTGATAGTTAGACATCCCAAAATTAGCTTGTGGTCAAAGGATTTTTTTGGTGGCTACAAGATTCAAATTTAAGGTTTAGTGGAGACATTAGTTTCTTTGCAGTATGTGGAGCACACAATGCACTTTCGGAGAAAGGATGGGGATTTGAACCAGGGCGTAGAAGGTTGAGAGGTAAAAGCATCAACCAACTTTTCTAAAGCCCGGGTTTATTGACAATTTAATTGCATCTAAACAACAAAAATACAAGATGATACATATATTTTTTAAACTGATTCTGAACTGAAAATAAGGAAAAAAAAATAAGGAAAATGTTGCAAATGAATTAGGCACATGCATAGTTTGATATTTGAAAATTGGCCCATGTATTGAATTGAAGAGTGACCAGCTAACTTCAAATAAGGTAGTAGTTAATATCATTCCATTCTAGCCAACTGTGGAAATCCTATTGAACATGCCTACTTCAAATTCCATCTCATTTACGACCCCTGATCAAACCTTTCCTATACGTTATCAATTATGACAGATGTGGCTCCCACTTTCTAATAAAGGCATAACACATGTTGGAAAAGTGTTTGAGTTTGTTTGAGTGGAGGGAACTCAAACTCCTTAACAATCTTGTGTTTGATTCAAACTTTTATATATACAAAAAAGAACTTGTTTAGGATTCTCTTCATTTTCATTTCAACTGAAAAAATACATATATATAGGTAAACATCACAAAACATCCTAGAAATATGCCCTAGGTTGCACATTTGTCATAGAAATACAGAATATTGCATCATTTATCCTAAAAGTATGCAATTGTTGCACTGTTTGTCCTTCCATCAACCCTTGTCATTAGAGAATATGTCTTATGTTGCATCATTTGTTCAAGAGGTATGTTTTATATTGAATCATTCATCCTGAAAATATGTCTTATGTTGCATCATTCATCCCGCTATGTTAGCTTTCCATCACTCTTCAATGATAAGACTTGATGAAATGACAAATGGTGAACTATTGTATACTTTCAAGATGAATGATGCAACAATTTATACATCCAAGATAAATGTACAACACTGGGCATGCTTTGAAGAAATTTGATGACATTTACCCTACACACACACACATACAAAAAAATTCTCATTCACATATTTTTTTCCCACCTAGGTAATTAAGTGGTTCACTTGTTCATAATTATGGTCTTCATGCAAACTATTAATGTTGTATTAAATTAAATACAAAGCACTTTTTTCCTCCCACATTGTTTAGAACATTTAAATGTGTCACAAAAACTGAAGTATGATATATTTTATTTTTTTCAATTTTACCCACATAAAAATTTTAGTAACTAAACTCTCAGTTTCCTAAATTTTTTGGTTTACTTGAAAAGTTTGTCAAAGTTTTTAAGTCAATTTGAAAAATATAACAACCAAAATGAAAATTTTTAAAAAACATAAGGCCAAATTTTAGTTTTTTAAAATAAATTAGGGACTAATATTGTGATTTTGAATGGAGAATTGAAAATTGGGATAGTATGGAAAAAGCTTAAATACCTATTGCTCCTCTGAACTATGATGAATCAGATAATTTCCCCCTGAACTATAAAGTAGATCAATTCAAATCCGAAACTTTAATGAATCGGTTACTTTAGTCCCTTAACTCAACCTAATCCCTATGTCGTCCATCTTTAACAGAACAGCTCTCGCTGCCCCACTTCTGCCCTTCACAACCTCTTCGGCTTCTCCTTCACCTTCCTTTTCTCCCATCTCCATTACCGTAGTAACCTCCTCCCTTGCCCCCTGCCCCACCTCTACCTTCCAATGGCTTCAACACTCTTTTGACGGTCATTGTCAAGTGCGTCACTGCCTCCTTCAAGAGCTCCTTCATTTTTCGCATATGCCCCATCCCCCACCCCATTCTCTAAGCTTCAATTCAATCATAAGAGGGTTCTTGTTCGATCCGATAAAGAAAATTGATGATTTTGATGAACCCAAGAAGAGTAGTAGTTGCTACAATTGGTGGGTGATGTTGGAAGAATAGGGCTCTCAACAGGTAAGTTTTGACTTGAGTATAACTAATCCCAAATCCTCCCTTTACGTAATCAAGTTCGGGTAGACTCACCCTGCGGGTTGGCGGCTACTACCCACCAACCTATTTTAAAGTATATGTTTGAATTTTTTAGATTTCTTTTTTATATATTTACATATATTTTCCAAAGAATGTTTATATTCATAATTAATTAATACTTAAAAAATCATAAACTAAAGTAATATAAGATAATTTATGTTAAATTATAATTTTATTTTTAAAATAAAATCATATTTTGAATATAAATATACTAATTTAAGAGGAGTACAGGTAGGGTCGGGTTGGATAAGTTAAACTCATACTCCCCCCACAGCCTTGCAGGTAGAGTCAAGGTTCAGATTTTAGGAGGGTAGGGGTGGGTAAGGTATTTTTTGACATCCTTATGAAAGAAAAGCGACGAAGATGTTGAAATTTGGCTTAAAGTCAATTAAATCGGTTGATTTGGTACTCAATGCCATTGATTTCTTCCTTCAAACAAGTCCAGGAAGAGTAGATGTGGCGGATCTTTGGTGGGTCAAAAGCTTTGATTATCTCTTTAATGGCATCTTCATCACGTGTGTTCATGTGCACACATAAGTGCGTTAAGGGGCCAAACTTGCTGATTTTTCAAAGTTCAGGATTTTTGTTGATCCACTTTATAGTTCAGGGGGTAAACTGGTGGAGTTATTATAGTTCAAGAAAGCAATCGCCATTTAGGCTTACGGTAAATTTTAGTAACTAAACTATTTTTTTTCCTAAATTTTGCATTTGAACAATTGAAAAAACATATAATTTAATTTGTCTATTCATATCGGATTATTAATTATAGATGAAGTTTTTGTTATGAACAAATCCATTGTGTATATATGATTCCAATTGCTAATTTTCTATCATTTTGACTTGTTTCATACGCGAATCACACACGTTTACACATGCTGCACAAATAGCAGACAATAATTTTGTTGCATTTTTTAATCATAAATTATGACAAAACTTCACCGGAGTCTAGATCTGGCTTAATTTTCTTATCTCAACTTATGCTAAAAGAAAAAAAAATTAGAAACAAAATACATTCATTACTTTATTCCTTAGTTCCATAAGCACAGAGTTGAAAACCAAGATTTTTACAAAATTGATGTATTTTCCTAATCTAATAGTCTAACAAGTTAGACTAGCTAAAGCCTATAAGTTAGGTTACCATATGGGATCAAGTGAATGTCTAATTATTAATTAGTTCAGCTAAACCAAAGTTTTTGTCAATAAGACAGAATTTGTCTTACTATGTAACCCACTTTCATTTGCTTGGGTTTTTTACTTGTCATGTTGAGCTTTAGATAAATGACCAATAAACAATTTTGAGCTTCTTGATTAGTAGCAAATTAGTCCTAACTTTGGTTGTTTGTATAAAAACGGATAAGAATTTGTATCACATGCAAGGCATGTGATGATAGAAAAGCAATGGCACCAAACTAGCTGCCTCAAGTACAATTGGAAGTAGTCTTTTTGTTTGATTCATCGAACAAATTTCTCATTTGCAAAATAGCTGCAAGAAGAATACAATGAACCAATCAAACTTGGAAGTTGTTCCCTAGGTTCTGGTTAAGAAACTTAATGGGTTTGTCCTATGTTTTGGGTGAAATTACAGTTTGCTTTCTTTTGTTTCAGATACATACACTTTATCCACATCTATTTTTACTTGTCTGAGAACAATTTTTGAAATTTTAGCTTAAATTGTATGATACTTATCTTCCAGAAATTTATATTTATATAGTAATTTTTTTACAGTCAATTGACATTTAAAAAATATAGTTTGACATGTGCACAGAGAAAAAATCGATAACTTAATATATTCATTAAGGGTAAAATCCATCAGAGGTCATTTATCCTATTTTTTTGTTCTAAATGGGTACCTTACATTTGAGTTGTCTTAGCAAGGTACCTTTTCTCCTATCCTGTGTCCCGTTCAACTACTTTTCATCAATTTTTTCGTTAAAGTGAATGGCAAAAGCCGATGTGGCATTAAATAACCTTAAAAAGAATTCAAAATGTTACCTTTAGTCCTCAAATTGTTTCAATCACTAATTTTAACCCTTAAACTTTTACTCAAGTTAATTCTACTCTGAAAACCCTAATCTTTTATCTCTACTATCGCCACCTCAAAAGCTGCAAACTAGTTGTGGCTACCGATCGCCCTCTAACCACCAATCCAGTTGTTGCCCGCTCTCCAGCCACCAACCTAGCCATCGACAGCCTTTCTACTGCCAACCTTGCCATTGGGACCTTCAATGCAAACATCACCGTTGAGAGAATCGAGAACCCTTTTTCACAACCTATAGACCATCACAACCCATGCCAGTAATTCCACCATCGTTGATCTCATTCCTAATCTTAAAGCACATCGAGGACCATAGGCTACAATCATCGAGAGTTGCCATTGATGCTAGCAGACTATGGAAACTCATTGTGGGAGAAGAAGGCCAAAGAAAAAGAACAAGGACTGCCCGAGGCAAGGGAGGCAAGGGTTTGGGCAAAGGAAAGGCAAGGCATATAAAGATCCACAAAGCCATCGATTCATCGTCTGCATTGCAAATGACTTTGGAGGTTGTGGAGTTTTTGTGTTCCTAGATGTATATAGCAAGGTAACAATGGTGGAGTGGCTGATTGGGAGGAGAATGGAGATTATAGAGGAGTTGTTGGTGAGGATTGTAACGATAAAGGGGAACAGAGAATGGAGACTACGAAAGATAAAACCAACCAGTACCAGATTTGCCTAGCTCGAGTAATAATGCTAGATTTGGGCATCGTTGAAAAAGGATGAATTTTAAATTGATTTAAAATTTTAGGTCTAAAATTGTTAATAGGAAAAGTTAAATGACTACATGTGTTATTTTATGATTTATTTTAGTATTATTTTTATGCCTCGTTAGTATTTTCTTTCATACCTAACACTGGAATTGACGTAAAGTAGCTTATCAAAATGCATAATAAGAGAAAAGGTACCTGTTTAAGACAAAAAATAAGCTAAGTGACTCCTGATGGATTTTACTCTATCCATTAACTATGGAAAAGTTACTAGATCACAATCACTAAAAAATGACTACCGTATATTTAAATTTGAATTTC
Organism: Aquilaria sinensis; assembly: GCA_005392925.1. Lineage (NCBI taxonomy): Eukaryota > Viridiplantae > Streptophyta > Magnoliopsida > Malvales > Thymelaeaceae > Aquilaria > Aquilaria sinensis. The sequence goes on along the minus strand of SMDT01002992.1, from coordinate 285,094 downwards.
AAAAGTTGTTGCTAGACATAGGATGGCAATTTGGTGGATCGGGTCAGGTTTAGCTCAGATTATTCTGGTTCAGATTTAATCGGGTTAGTATATATTCGGGTTCAAGTCGGGTTATTTGGGTTCATGTTGATTTTGGGTTGAGTAAATTTTAGGTTCGACTTGGGTCAGGCCGAATTTATTTGACTTCGAATCTAATCAGGTCGGGTTGTCGGGTCTTATACCAAATTTAGCTTAATTGTCAGGTTACTCGGTTCACTGATGCATAACTCGAAATTGCTAAATTGATTCAATTTTTTTGTTTTATTTTGATTAAAATTTAATTTAACTAGACATAAAAATAATATAAAATTTATGAATATATATTAATATATAATTTATTTAATAAAATACTCGTTCTATGTCAAGTTCTTTGTAATATTCATTATTTAATAATTAATCTATGATTTTTTATTTTCAACATTTTAGTATATAAATGAAAAATGATTATATTAAATAATAAATAAATACCTATAGTTTCTAAATATATACTTTTTAAATTTTTTTTCTAACAAAAAATCTCCCTCCGTCTCATTTTCTTTACTTTATTTAACTTTTTTAACTAGTTTGACTATGAATTTATTTATATTATTGTTTATTAAAAAAATTAAAAAAGTATATTTAAAAATTGTAGGTTTTGATTTATTATTCATGTATAAAATTGTTTATTTATATATTAAAATATTAAAAAAATTATATATTAATTGTTAAAATATGAATGGTGCAAATAATTTGAGATATAAGGAGTAATATGAATAAATTCAATTCTTACTATTCAAAAAATTTAAATATTTCAAAGAATATGAAACAGAATAGGTACTATAATTTCTAAAACCTAATTATTTTTATCTCTCTATCACCGTTTCACAAATCGTTTCCCATAGTTCTTACTCGCTCGCTATACCACTCAAAATAGATCAGTAGAATAGAAGAAACTCATTCACATATATTAAATCATAATTTTCTAAAGTCTTTGCCGACCATATATTTTATATTAATTTAAGTTAAAATCGGGTATTGTCGGGTTTAGTCATCAAGTTATTTCGGGTTTAGGTTCGGGTTTTCTCGGGTTTCACTTTAGTCGAGTTCGGGTTCAGGTCAGGTTAGATACAGTCAAGTTTGGGTCGTTGAATTTTTTGATCAAATTGGGTAATGTCGAGTTTGGGTTCGAATGGGTTGGGTCAGGTCTTCCGGTTGGGTCAAATTTTGCCATCTCTAGCTCGGCAGTGAAAAAAATATATGGGATAAAGTTTATATTTCTAAAACATTAGTTTATAAATTGTAATTCTACCTAAACTTTAGGGAGGCAAAATCATATATATGGTCTCATAATCTTCTCTATTTATATGTCCAACATCCTCGTTGGGTCACAAATACATCCAAAATCGTAAGTCTAGCAAGCTATAGATAAAACTTTGAAACTTGGAGTATATCAGAATTTCACAATGACATATAAGAAGAGGGCATAAAGAGAAAGAGGTTGGGAGCTTCTAGGGTTTTATATCCCAACCTTATATGCCAATTTTCAACCTTTAAGAAGCTGACAACTCAAAACATTTGGCTTTAAAAATTGATTTGGATTTAACCAATCGAATTGCAAAACCTTGATGACCATATAGGAACTTAACCACCTTTCCAAAGCTCAAACCCAAGTTTGTCCCTTGCCCTAGAATTTCTTTATGGCCAAAATGAACATTTGGTCCTTGTATTTTGCAAATTCGCAGAAGTTAGTCCTTTAACTTTGACTAAATCAACTTAATCCTCAAACTTTGATAAACCATGCAACTTAGTCCTCTGGTTGATCATTCAAGTGTTTTGACCCAAATCGTGAAACTATTCCTCTTTGCTTCAATATGTGGGCTTATAATTCAATTGGGAATCTCCATTGCATAATCCGACTAAACTTATAAGATATTTATAAATTTCTTGATGTAAGTGATTTTCAATTTCAAAACACTATAGTCTTAGGGAAAAAAAAAAAAAACTAGCTCTAGGACAACTATGTAACTTGAACAATATATATGTAACTTGAACAATATATATATAGATATAATGTTAGGTATTCTTCCAACAAGTAAAGGGAGACAGGTTCAAAGACACAGCAAGAGAAGGGTAATTAGGCAAAGAGAACATAAAAGGAGGCATATGCTCTTAATACATGCATGATCCTCTTTCGTGTAACAGGCATATGCTCCTAATACATGCGTGATCCTCCTCTGTGTAACAATCCATGCTCATACAAGTCATTATAGAATTTCATGTTGATTTTTTTTTCTTCATAAGATTAGACAAGCCTTAAGCAGGCAATTTTCGTTTCTAAATCTATTGAGAGGTTGTGGACACTAAAAACACTTGGCTTTATGGTCAGAAACAAAATTACTTAATCTCATACTTCCTTCACATACTTTGCTGACACAAAGTCACAAGTTGCATACATACCAGTGATATTCTACCAACAATTTTAGTACTGTTTTGTGCATGAATTAGGTGCTTGTTTAAGGTCTGTGATGGTAGTTTTCCTCTTTTATACATTTTGTGTTTCTTTTCATTTTAATTTTATATTCTTCCAATTTAAGAACTTATTGAACCAAGTGAAACACAAAAACTATATATATATATATTAGAAGCTTTATCAAAAGGTCACTGAGATTTGTATTTGAGAGTTGATTGTGTGGTGGAAGAGAATTTCAATTATATAAGGCAAGGAGCTCCCTTGAAGTATTCCCTGTTAAGAGAATGGGAAACACAAGAAAATATTTACAAGCCTCTTTCTATATGACACTTTTAAATTAGTATTTCACTCTGGTCCCTCAAAATTGTGTCCCTATATAATATATGACACATGCACGAGAAAAAAATTCACTTTAATCTTTTCTTTCTCCAACTTATCATATGCCTTTGCTTGGTCAAACAGAGAAAATAACAAGACCAAGGAATATAAGGTCATGGGGTTAGTTGATTCTCTTTAGCTATTTGATTAAGCTCATTTAAAAGAATTTTATATGAAGAGCTTTAATTTGCTAGCTATGAATGCTTACAAAAAAAAAAAAACTAGCTAGTGAGATCTACTACTTGCTTTAATTTCCTTCAATTTAATGAATGGGTAATCTCCCTCAATGCAATGTTAAATATAAAAGATCAATAGCGAATCCTTAATTATAGAATCTTATGAGACCAAACGTGTAGAAATATTTTTTTAGCTCATTCGGAGATTCTACGTATTATGCTTTCACATCTATAAAAAGTTTTTTAATATAAATTATACAAATTAACATGTCTTCGACACTGGTATAAAAAATTTTAATAGTTCAAAATGGCTTTTTTTTTTATTTTTTATTTTTGTTTTTTGCAGGGTGTAATGTAACTTTATCAACCCAATTAGAGGTCCATTTTGAAAACGGGGACAAAAAAACAAAGCTAGATTTTGTATGCTATAGGCCTCTTAAGTATTTGGTCAATCATATGATAAGTATTACAAGGTAATTAATTAATTAAGGGGACAAAGAGCATCAGTCCCCATATCTTTGTTCAAAGTAACAATCTTTTGCTGCTGCCCAAATTTTTTTATTTCTTGCTCCTTCGGATTCTTCACCAAATTGTACCCTTAATTATGTCACCATTATTCCCAAGATTTCCAGCTTCTTGCTAAATTTGCCATAAAATCTTAATTAATCTCTACATGATTTGGGAAAAGAAAAATGGGGTAAACTTGGACTTCATTGGAGCTTACTCACGAGCAGGATACTACAAGTTGCTCGTTCATGTTTTGAGCCATTGAAGTTAAACATAAACTTGATCTATATGAGTAAGTTTTTAAATTAAACGGTCGGTTTAACATCATGTCAATCATACATAATAAACAAGTCAGAAGATGTGAGGATAGATCTCTCCACTTTCAAAATAATCTCTCCACATGTGAAGGAACTTTACTATTCACCAGGAAACTTATGTCTGCAGAAGTTCAATCAAATCCCAGGAGATTAATTAATAAACCTTGATCTGATTGTGAGTAGGAAATGAAATTTTTTTACAATGTTAGCCAATTTAAGTGGAAGAGGGCACATGCTTTTAAGTGGATTGTTGATGGAATCCCAGGATTATATGTTTCATGAAACCAAAAAAAAATCACCACCTACTACAACATTAATTTGGATTTTCCTCTCTATGGGAAAAAAAATGCTTGGAATATGTACCGTCATGGACCCAAAACAAGAGATCGGGCGCGGGGAGGGGGGGGGGGGAGGGAGAGGGAGAGACCACAGAAGGGAAAGCGAGCCAGCTTCTATGGCCCATTATTTTGCATCTTTAAGGGATGTCAGCATTTCAGGCCCAATGGGAATTGTTGAGCTTTGCCGTGTACATATATTTTTTATTTTTAGTAATCATTTTTGTTGTATCAGGTTTGGGATGAGGCTAGAGATCGCAAGTGGGACAAGTTGTATCAGACCAATTCGGCCCATCTATGGTCCCCCATGACTCCAAAAAAGTCTCAATAACTAGATTATTTTCTGGTAGGCTAACATTATAGGTCTTGGGCTCGGACTGGTCGTGCTTAAAACCCCGCCCAACCCAAAAAGTCGGACACTGTTTCTTCTTATTTTTATTTTTTCAAACTTCTTATCTCTGATTGTCATAAAATTAGTACGTACATTTAACTAAATTAAGAAACGACAACGTGGATTATCATAACATCTAAACATATATAAGATGCTTTAAGTTTTGTGGTGCGTGTTAGAGGGAAGTTAAGGACCAAATGAGTTGGAATCTTCAATTACGAGTAAGAGCCATAAATTAAAACAAGAATCAATTGTAATTATCCAGCCAGTTTTGATGACCAGCAGCACGCTGATCAGTTTAAGAACATTTTATACATAATTCTGTACTATGATACTCGCATCTAATCTAATATCGTCAGGAGTTTAAAACATCAAAAAAATTTTAATACGCGCTTTTTTCTTTTTTGAAAATGATAATCCAACGGTCTATAATTATGCTAGAGCAATCTGGGCTGTCAAATGCGGTGGACTTCCTTTAAATTTTGGTAGAGCTATCACTGCCACTCATCGTCCCTTTTTATTCATGTTTTCGTCTCTTCACATGATTAAGGTCATATTTACGAAATTTAATCAGGTAACTAATTAATGAATATATAGGAATCAGAATACATAAATAAACAGAAAACCCAACATCTCTAATTAATAAGCTTCTCTGGGATCCAACACACACACATACTTATCAAAGAATTTGTTTACGTACATACTCTCATAAGATGTCTCCTTCTGTAACTCTGTACCGGAATTATAATTAATGTCCTTAATTCTTCTCATAAAATTCTTTAAATTATCGATTGATCAATTATAAAGTAATATTAAAATAGCTATATATTATACTATATAAGTAGAGTATATACTGAATATTAAAATTCTTCGACATTTGCACTCCTGATCTTCGAACGTTAGTGAGACATTCAGGTCAAAAAAAATCTTCAAAATATAAATAGTCGATTGATGGAGCCAATAGCTATAAAATCCATATAGCTATTTTACGTACTATCTTTTGTTCTCAGAAAACAAAAATAAAATACTGGAAAATCATTAGACTAGTATCCCAGTTACTTCCATGAAATTTCAGCTGTAAATTTTAATATGTAAAATGAAGAACTAATAAAAAATATCAGAGAAAAAGCAACATATTAATTAAATACAGTATGCGTTTATTCTATCTTATTTACATATTCTTCTGGAAAAAAAAAAAAGAAGAACATTTTTAAAGCTAATTTTTCTGCTAAAAATTTAGGAAAGGAAATCCTCCTCTATATATTATCACGTTTTTACAGCAAATAAATGAAGGAGAAACGTCATTAACTAACTAGATTAAGTACCTACCTGCCACAAGGTTCTCTGAAGGCACATGATGAAGAGCAGAGGCAAGAATAAACTCACAAAACTCCATTAGAATTTCAGATACGGCCAGCGAACAAAATCATTATGTGACCGACTGCTTCATCAGAACAAAACTGATCGACCATACACACCGAAAAAAGGCTGCTCACAGATCTAAAAACCCAGGCCAAACCAAACCCCTCAAAACCCAAAACAAAAATTAAACACCGCAAATTAATGTCCCAGAAAACAACCAAAGTATCCAACAATCAACATCAACCCGACACATATGGTCTTCTATCTGTTCCAGACATGCATACCCACCCAGTCCCTGCAGCTGCAACCAAGAAAGAAACAGCTAGCTAGCCGGCCAGCTCGAAACCCCAAAAAATTTATTTAAAACAGGCGATAAATCAGTATTACTTCCCCTAACGTTAACCCAGAAAACTAACCCATGACGAATCCTGATCAATTACATCTTCGTTTCTGCCTGCTAACAGCTGATGATAAGGGTTTGCTTGATGCATGATCAGCAAAATTATGTACACAAACTTAGCCATTTATGGCCGCTGCAGCATCATCAAGATTCTCATCTTCCCGAGAGCCAAAGAAGTAATTTTCAGTGATGAGGCAAATTTCTTTCAGAAGGGCCACCATATTAAAAGGGGAAGCTAGTTATTAGTTTTTTGTTTTTTTTCAAGGCCCACCGAAAGAAGCCTCACCGATCATCAATGGCTAGCCCTAGATGAAAAGTTGATGTGAATCTTGATGATGCTCCACCAGCAAACAGTGGCTGATTTTCCTTCTCATCATAGATCTTCTTCTTCTTCTTCTTCTTCTTCAGTATCATCGTAGTCCTCTGTCGACCCACCATGCAAATCTAAGGGTCGGATAAAGCGAAAGAAAAAAGAAAGGAATTTGGAATCATAAAGGAATCTTAATTGATGACAAGTGGAGAGAACCCTAACCCTAACCCAAGAATGGGGAAAAGGTGGAGGAGGAAAAGGTGAGATCTTGGCAAAAAAAAAAAAAAAAAGAAAAGAAAAGTTGGAAAATCTCACAGATATTTGAAAACCCTTTTGGTCGAATTGATCAAAAACAACAAAAGCTATGTGGAGCTCTTGATCATTGTGCTGCGTGCACATAAAACGAGAATTTCAAAAACAGCTGAAAAAGAAGACAGGAGGTGAGAACATGAGGAGAGGTTTTAGAAAAAACAAGGAAAAAGCTAAAAAGCTAAAGCAGCCAATATAAGAGAAAACATCAGAGGAATTGAAGCCAGTGAGATATAGAGGGGTGTGTGTGGATTATGGAACTAGGTGGAGATATAAGGGTATAAATAGAGAAGAGGTAAACAAGGCAGGCATGCATGTGAGTATTTAATAAGAGATGAGAGAGAGATACAGAGAGACCCACAACGGTTAAACATCGTAATCTTAGGTACCAAATTTTACCAAAACACTTTTTTTAAAAAAAATTTCTCTCAATTTTTCCCTTTTTTTTTTTGGTAAAATCATTTTTTTTTTTTGTATATACGAAACTGTTTTCCATTGTAATTGTTAAAAAAATCTGGGAGCTTAATATGTTGCGTCTTGTACAAGCATTTGATCAAGTGGCTGGCTGGCAATTGACAGGATCCCTAGCCAGCGGGGTAAATACTACACTTCTTAGGGCTTCAGGTTGCTTATTTTGATCCCTATTTATTTTCCATTTCTGGTTCCTATTTTTAGCCCTTTTTTGCAACTGAGGTTGTGAATTTCTGGTCCTTTTTCTTAACTCTTTCTAGTAAAACAAATTGTTTGAATTTATGTTCCCTTTATATAAAAACATATTGGGTGGGAAGGGAGGTTAATAGCCTCTAAGCAAGCAAAAAGTAGGACATTTATGGCCTCTCATTTTTCATGTAATAAACTTCTCAGTTACATAATATGTTCTTAAATTCGAACTTCCAGGGTAACAGTGCCCCCAAAGCACCCGAAAAAGGGCAATTGATTATCGTTTAGTTGAAAAGTCTGACTTGTTGATGAATAATGAGCTATGAAGCTATCCGGAACCAAAAAAGAAAAAGAAAATTGGCGACGCTAGTTTTGTCATTTTCTCTCATTCGCACACATCATAAATTGGCGTACAATAAATTTTCATCATTAACTTTTAAATTAACTACCATATTTTTTTTCATTAATTCAAATTCTTTATTTTTAAGATAATTTTTTAAAAAAGTTGAGTAGTTTTTAAAATTTTAAATTTACCTAACCTTAAAAAGGAAAAAGTATTAAAATATATTTCTTTTTCGCAAACTTCTTTGATTTTTTAAAGTTTAAGGATTTCATAAATTGATAATTTGAGCAAATAATTAATTTATATGCTGAAAAGAATAATTAATTTATATAAAAATAATGTAAAATAATACATTAAAAATTAATTCAAAACGAACTGATCATATGTGTGATCATTACCAATTGCCTATTAGTCCTATTTTCGTAGCTCTAGTTAATTGCAATATTTGTCTCTTAATTTTCCTATGCATTTGGTGAGAGAGATCAGAAACTTCTATTAATTAATGTCTCGATGTATATTCAAAAAGTGATAGCGTAAGTGGAAATTATATTACATACCTACATACACTTATCTCACAATTATCTATTTACGTGGAAGAATATATATAACTCAATCCCGCTGGCCACATGTTATGGCAGTTCTTATTAGTGCTAATGACATTGTCTCAATATGTTACATTAAAACACATGGGGCAGAATTCGAAGCTAACCCTAGCCACCGCTCCTTACATGTTTTCTTTGTATACCATTGCTTCTCTATTCCGGCGCTTACCTCCGTTTCATAAAGGTTGGCCATTTTATTTTTTTTTACTAATGTTTTACTTAAATGTATTTATATTAATTTGTATAATAAAAATTTTAAAAAATATATATTCATAAACTAGAGTCTTTAAGATAATATGTTTATATAAAAAGTTTATATTTGTATAAGAAAGTTTGAAAAAAAGAAAATCATGAATTAATTAATGTAAATAGTAAAGAGGACAAGCTTTGTGAGACAAAGGCGTATCTTTTTTTGAAACTTCCTTACAAGCGTTTAACTCTATGTTTACTATTATATTTAGGATCCAATTTAAGCATATTTGGTTGATTTACTATCTTTATTCCATGTGATCAATCATCATCAGTTTTTTTCACCTTTTTCTTTTTTTTTATTCACAAATGTCATTTATCACCATTAGTAAGAACTTTATCTGGTTCTTCAAATACTCTATGGTGCATAAATTTGGGTGATCTATTTTCAACGTTAATTAGTTGGTTAAGCAAAAAGTCGGATGAAGGAAAATAGCAAGCATTAATGATGAAACAATTTTGAATAGTGGATCAAATGATGGTGTCCAAAACTTTTATCCATTGATTATATTTGACTTTATATTAGTTAATCTATTATTAGTGGTTGATCCGTATTTTATTTTTTCGCATTATCTATTGTTCGTTTTGACAATTCGGTTATTCTCTTTCTACGATTTATTCCAATTATTTGTGAATTATTTATACTAGATTTGTTATAATTTACATGGAAGGTCTGTTTCGATCCGATTCTAGTACTTTCATTTAGTCTTACTCTTGTAGCAATGAATAGCCATTTAAGTGGCCAGTTTTACATTCATGTTATTACCAAGAATCTTATATCGTTGTTGGTTTCTAAAATATTTGGCTCACTATCAAATAAGTGTTACTCGATAATATCAACTTCTATGATCTCAACACCTATTTTAAAAATAGAAACTATTACATTCTTTCCATGGTAACTATCACACGGTCACTTGAATTTACTCATCATGCTCTAAAATTTAAATGTCCCATTTACACGGAGAAAATTTTGGTAAATGGTAACAATTAATAAGTTAGACACATTTTGATTAAACCTTAATTTAATTTATAGTCCGACTAGAAGAAACAGAAACACACACACACACACACACATATAACTTGAAGTTCAATTTAAAACTTAAATGTGAGATAACTTGATTGGAAATGATTTTTGCTTTAGCATCTGACAGTATCACAATTAGTCTTTTCTGCCAAACAGATGATGCATAAGATATATTTTGTAACTTGGATGTTAACTCTTGTGTTTTGTAGTTCATTTCTTAGGACTTGGGTTCGATCCAACGGAACATTCAAGCTAATAATCAACGATTTGCTCATTTTGGGACATATGTTTCCCTTTTCATTAATAAAATTTTGTCCTGGAGGAGAAAAAAGAGAAACCAAACTTTACTGATTTTAAGAAATGTTTCTAAAGGGATTAATTGGTTATGAATGAAAAAAAAATATCATGGTTTTGTAGTAAGCTTTACACGCAACAAGCAAACATTTATCGATTATATAATTTGGACATGCGCATGCAATTACAAATTAAACTTTGTAAGTAATGTCCATATATTCATCATTCTTCAATCGGCAACATTATGTCAAAATTACGGGTTCAAGTAAGCTTCAACAAACTTGAAACTTAGTGGATACGTATTTTAATCAACGTATATAAGTATCTTGAATTCAAAGTCCAACAACACAAGCATAATCAAATAGCACTTTCTAAAAGAAAAACTAGCAAAGAACGCAACTTTGCAGTACCGTATCTAGTTGTATCTACCCCAGCCCAAGCCGGATCATGGCCACTTCAATCTTCATTTCTTCATTTTTCATAGGAAAATTATCAAAGGCTCCAAGTTGGATGGTAAAGACCCTTGATCTACTAGCCAGCTGCAACCACCTACATATAAAGACAAAGAAAAGGGCATTAGGGGCATCCTGGGGTATCTCTCTGAAGAGGCCCATCTGACACTTAAGTCAGTAGTGTTATAGAAATCTATATTATATCCAAAGAATAAGATATTACCTATACTTTTGCTAAATAACTAGGCAAGATGGACATGTTCCCTAGTTTACAAGGTTATATTTTGGCCTCATATCATTAATATAGTATTTGGGTCTAATATCCCATTGATCCCCAGTTCTATCCTATGGTAATGGTATTAGTTCTCTTCTTAATGTTTTGCCTTTTTTCAATTTTGGATATTTGATTTTCTAGGCAATAAGAAAGTTCATTCTTATCAAAGTAAAAAAGTTTGACATTTTAGGCTAATTTGGTGGGTCAAGTTTCTTCGGGTTTCTGAGATTAACCATTGTAGGTGAACTAGTATTCTCCTAAACAAATATAACATCGGTTGGTGAATTGGAGCTTGGAGGAAATTTTGATTTGAGAAGAATAGGGAAATCCTAAGCTATTGAGGCAACATTCTTTTGGTATAGATATCTGGAATTCAGTTTATACAGGAATAGGTCAAGGCATTTAGTAAATGTTTTTATTGTTTTAAGAGAGAAAAAAAAATGTTCTAATTTTTTTAGTAGGAAGGCAAGTTGAGGGTTAATGAGGCAAGTTGAGGGTTAGTGGTAGCTAAGTCATGCATTTGTTGTTGGTTAAAGATCCAAAATACTTGATCTTTTCTTCAAACCTACAACCAAAAGAATCAACAAAAATACAATCACATAGCAAAAAAATGAAGATGATTCAAAGATTTACATAGTTTAACAAAACTCACCCAAGTCCGTGAAGAGTACATGATTCTTCACCATGTCTCTCATAATCCCGAAGAATCTATCTAATCTCTAGATAAGCTAGAGAAAAATTTATGAGCTTAGAATGTATTTTCCACATAAATCTCAATATGTGTCTACATCGCTTTCCTAAAAATACAACACATATTTATGGTGTTAGCCCACTAATCAAATAAAGAGTCTTACCCTTGAAATGTTATGAATCTTGTGGACCAAGTTTACTTAATGCTTAAATAGAAATCTGTTGTAAGAAAGGATCATGCTTGAAAAGTAAATTGAAAAGATTGAAATGAGGTATATCAATTATGATAAAGAGAAAAAACTTCTAGCATTAGACCAAGTTAGTGACAAAGGAATTATTAATCTTGAAGTTGAACATATCTATAGAGAGATAAATGTTCGCTTTCCTTTGGATTGGAAATAACTCGCATTCTCATTATGGATGTGCATGAAACCCGATTAACTCACAAAACCACAAAAATCAATTTGTATTAAACCGATGGTATGCGGTTCTAATTATGGTCTTAGTTTAGAAATCTTAAAATCAAATATCATATTGTATGGTTACGGTTTTTGAATGCCATAACCGGTAAAAACTGCACCTGCCTAAAAGGAGATGCCTAATCCAATAGAAATTAAAATTATATACCTAATTGGCTAATCCTTTCTCCCTTTTAATCTCTAATTCTATCATTTAAAATTAATTTATTTAACAAAAAATTAAAATCCAAAACTTAAAAGAAGGCCTAATCCATATTAGTACTTATGAATATTTTTCCGATATCATTTATTTTGCACTTTCGCAGAGTTTTCTGCAAAACAACCTAAGTCCCTTTTTTCTCTTAATGTCAATTGTAATTGAAATGTTATTTTTAACTTCCTCTTCTACGTAAGGATGCATATCTTTATGCTTCTGTTTTACTAACTTATTCAAATAAGATATATTGATGTTGTTATGTTTGGTTATGGATGATATTTTTGGCGTTATTATGTAGAAATTGAGGTTTGATGAATGAGTCTTTGCTTTAATGGTCTGTGGTGATGGAATATTGCAGACAAAGAGCTTCTTATTTCTGTGTTTTACTGATGAAAAACAAACAATTGGTTTTTTATGTGTGTAGGATTTAAGAAGATAAATTTGATTTATTTGAGATTTATATTGCTTATGTGTGTTGGTTTTATGAACTGAATTGTATTTTATTCTGTTCTCTATGTTATGTATTTATATTAATTATTTCCATTTAGTATGGTAGATTTGTGATGTGAAAAAATTGTAACCGAACCACATTTATGTGATGCGGTTTTTTTTCGAATCTATATACAAAACGGTGCGGTTATGATTTCTAAATTGTAAAATTGTTTACTATATGGTACGATTATGTGTTTGATCCAAAACCGCATTAACACACACCATGAATACCCCTAGTTCTCATCACTCAATTGCATTACTATTGAGTAGAGTCTTGATAAGCCCAACTGGACCATTTAATTACAAAAATTTCATTTTCATTGACAGTTAGACGTCCTAAAATTGATCCATGGTCTAAGGATTTTTCTAGTGGCTATAAGATTCATATTTAAGGATTTTATTATTCAGCGCACAATACACCTTCTGTGAGAAGATGGGGATCTGAACCCTGGCATGGGCGTGTAGAAGGTAAAAGCATCAACCAACTTTTCTAAAGCCCGGATTTAGTGACAATGTAATTGCATCTTAACAATAAAAATACAAAAAGTGACATATAGTTTGTATGTTTTTGAAACTAATTCTAATCTAAAAATAAGGGGGAAAAAAGGAAAATTTTACAAATGAATTAAGCATACATAGAGTTTGATATTTGAAAATTGGCCCATGTATTAAATTGAAGCGTGACCAGTTAACTGCAAATCAGGTAGCAGTTAATATCATTCCATTCTAGCAAACTGTGGAAATCCTACTAAACATGCCCGCTTCCAAGTCCACCCATTTACAACCCTTGATCAAATCTTTCCCATATGTCATCAATTAAGACAAATGTGGCTTCCACTCTCTAATAAAGGCATAACCAATGTTAGAAAAGTGTTTGACTTTATTTAAGTGGAAGGAACTCAAACTTTTTAACAATCCTGTGTTAGATTCAAACTTATATATATATATATATGTATATGAAAAAACTTGCTTAGGATTTTCTTCATTTTAATTTCAACATCAAATATATATATATATAAAGAGAGGGAGAGAGGCTAAACATCATCAAAAATCCTAAAAATATGCCTTAGGTTGCACATTTGTCCTAGAAATGCAGACTATTGCACCATTTATCTAGAAAGTATGCAATTGTTGTACTATTTGTCCATCTGTCAACCCTTGTCATTATAGAATATGTCTTATATTGCATCATTCATCATAAAGGTATGTTTTATATTAAATCATTCATCCTGAAAGTATGTCTTATGTTACACAATTCATTTCGCCAAGTTAGCTTTTTATCACTCTCCAATGATAAGGCTTGATAGAATGACAAATAGTGTAACTATTATATACTTTCAAGATAAATGATGCAACATATTATGCTTACAGGATGAATGTACAACATTGGGTATACTTCCAAGAAATTTTATGACGTTTACCGTTCACACACACACATAAACATTCTCGTTCAGGTATTTTTTTTTCCCACCTACTTAATTAAGTGGTCCACTTGTTTATAATTATGGCCTTCATGCAAACTATTAATGTCATATTAAATTAATTACTAAATACTGCCTTCCTCCCATGCTGTTTAGAATATTTAAATGTGTCACAAAGGCTAAAGTGCGATAAATTTTATTATATTTTTTCAATTTTACCCACATAAAAATTTTAGTAACTAAACTCTCATTTTCCTAAATTTATTGGTTTACTTGAAAAGTTTGTCAATGTTTTAAGTCAATTTGAAAAATATAATAACTAAAATGAAAATTTTTAAAAAACATAGGGCCAACTTTTTTATTTTTTAATATAAATTAGGGACTAACATTGTAATTTTGAATGGAGAATTGAAAATTAGGATAGTATGGTAAAGGCCTAGTTATCTATTGCTCCCCTGAACTATGATGACTCGGACAATTTGCCCCCTAAAATATAAAGTAGATCAATTTGAATCCTGAACTTTGAAGAATCAGTCACTTTAGTTCCTTAACCCAACCTAATCCTCATATCATTCATCCTTAATGGAGCAGTTATTGTCGCTTCATTTATGCCCTTCACAGCCTCTCCGCCCTCTCATTCACCTTCCTCTTTTCTCACCTACACCACCAAAGTAGCCTCTTCTCTTGCCCTTTGCCCCACGCTCTGCCCTCCAATGGCTCTACCATTCCTTCAACAATCCTTGTCAAGTACGTAATTGCCTTCTTCAAGAGTTCCTTTATTTTTTGCATACACCTCCTTATTTGAACTCTAATCCGATCATGAGATGGTTCTTGTTTGGCCCAATAAAAAGAATTGACGACTTTAATGAACCCAGAAGGAGTAGCAGTTGTTGCAACTAGGGTGCGATGATGGAAAAAAAGTCACGACAATGATAAAATTTGCCTCAGAGTCAATTAAATCAATTGATTTGGCACTCAATGCCATTGAATTCTTCTTCAAACAATACTCAGATGACAATCATGATGGCAAATCGGCGACGATGACAAACCCAGGAGAAGTAGATATGGCAGATCTCCGGTGGGTCAAAACCTTCAGTTATCTCTCTAACGGTGTCTTCATCACATGTGCCCATGTGCGTGCATAAGAGTGTTAAGTGACCAAACTGGTCAATTTTTCAAAGTTTAGGGTTTGAGTTGATCCATTTTATAGTTCAGGGGAAAACTATCTGAGTTATTATAACTCAGGGGAGCAATAGCCATTTAGGCATATGGTAAACTTTGGTAACTAAACTATCATTTTCCTAAATTTTGCATTTGAATAGATGAAAAACATATAATTTAATTTGTCTATTCAAATCAGATTATTAATTACGGATGAAGTTTTTGTTATGAACAAATCCATTGTGTATATATGAGTCCAATTGCTTATTTTCTATCATTTTAACTCGTTGTATACGCGAGTCACACACGTATGCACATGTCGCAAAAATTACAGACAATAATGTTGCTGCATTTTTTAACCATAAATTTATGACAAAACTTCACCAAAGTCTGGCTCTGGCTTAATGTTCTTATCTCAACTAATGATAAAAGAAAAAAATAATGATTAGAAACTAGTATTGAATATTATGTAATATAATTGCTTTTATAAATATATATGCAGAAACTTATCTAAACATCTTTTTAATGAAGTAGGAGAGTTTATCACACAAATAAAATTGATTTATTTCAAATTATATTATCTTTGGAATAATGAATGTAGCAAACCTATTCTTAACTAATTATCCGTGGCTTGATTGTCCTTCCAATTAGGGATCGCAATTGGATGAGATGAGTCAGGTTTGGGTTATGTCATTCAGGTTCATGTTTTATCGGGTTAGCATGAATTTGTGTCCAAGTCAGGTTCAAATCGGATTATTTGGGTTTGAGTTGATTTTGGATTAAGTAAATTCTGGATTCATGTTGGGTTAGACCGGGTTTATTTGGGTTTGGATCCAATCAGGTCGGGTTATCGGGTATTAAACTATATTCAATTTAATTGTTGAGTTTACTTGGTTCACAGATTTCGAGTTAAGCCAAAAAGGCTGAATCGATTCAATTTTTTATTTAATTTTAATTAAAATTTAATTTAACCAGACATAAAAAAATAATATAAAATTTATGAAGATATATTAATATATAATTTCTTTAATAAAAAAACTTTATCTATGCCAAGTTCTTTGTACCATTTACTATTCAACAATTAATCTATTATTTTTTATTTTTAACATTTTAGTATATAAATAAAAAATTATTATATTAAACAATAGATAAAATAAAGACCTATAGCTTCTACATGTATACTTTTTAAATTTTTTTTCTAACAAATAATCTCCCTCTGCCCCATTTTCTTTGCTTCATTTAACTTTTCTGACTAGTTTGACTTGAATTTATTTATATTATTGTTTATTAAAAAATTAAAAAATATATTTAAAACCTATAAGTCTTGATTTATCATTCATGTATAATTTCTTTTTATTTATATATTAAAATGTTGAAAATAAAAAATTATAAATTAATTGTTAAAATATGGATGGTACAAAAAATTTGAAACAAATGAAGTAAATGAATAAATTCAATTCAAACTATTCAAAAAAGCCAAATATTTTAAAGAATATGGGATGGAAGAAGTATTATAATTTCTAAAACCTAATTATTCCTATATCTCTTTCACAGTTTCACTAATCATTTCCCATAATTTTCACTCATTTGCTCTACAACACAAAACATATCAACATGATAGAAGAAACTCATTCATATATATTAAATCATAAATTTTCTAAAGTCTTTGTCAGCCATATATTTTATGCTGATTAAAATTAAAATTGAGTCTTTTCAAGTTTAATCTTTAGGTCATTTCGAGTTAGGGTCGGGTTAAGCTAGGGCTCGGCTTTTCTTGGGTTTTACTTTAATCGAGTTCGGGTTCAAGTCGGGTTTGGTATAGTCGGGTTTGGTTCATTGACTTTTCTAATTAAATAGGGTCTAGTTGGGCTTGGGTTCGGGTGAGTCGAGTCAGGTTAGGTCTTCAGGTCAGATCAAATTTTGCCATCCCTGCTTCTAATTCCAGACCTCTGTTAGGGGGTTCAATTGGTAAATGTAAACTATTTAAATAGACTACAACTCTACAAAGAAACAAAAAAAAAGTCAGGTTAGGTCTTCAGGTCAGATCAAATTTTGCCATCCCTGCTTCCAATTCCAGACCTCTGTTAGGGGGTTCAATTGGTAAATGTAAACTATTTAAATAGACTACAACTCTACAAAGAAACAAAAAAAAAAGTTTGAATACATTTTCTTTCACAAAAATTTTTTACAAATTTTTTTAGAATCCATCTATTGTTTCACTCACTATTTAGTTTATGAGAATTTGATATAGTGATAATAACTTATTAAGTAAAATAATTTTTTAATATATATGTTTATATCAATATTGTTATAAAAAGTATTGATTTTTTTCATTTGCTAATTGGATCTTAATAAAGGTTTACAGATAGAAAATCAATTGTACAATAAATAATTACTCTACGTATGTTGCTTTAGGGATAATATTATAATTTTTAATATAATTTAGAGATAATGGATACAATTTACAAAAATAGAGGATATATGTTAAGTTTTAGGCAAAAATAACGAATAAACCACTATTTTTTTTTTGTGCTGGTCCGTAATGTTTCTTGTTTTGGCAAAATAAATCACTGACATTTCTGAGTTGGCTTAAATCAGCCACTCTTGTAACTTTTACCATTAATTCTAACGGAATCTTAGCATAAAATACCAAATTTAGTCCATACATTTTATACTTCTTCTCCTGACGCCTCTGAAGTTTATTAATCTAACATTTGAACCACCATTTTAAAGCCCACATTGATTTTTGAACTCCATTTGTAGTAGTTATTAAGATCCTCCTGAACTTACTGATAGTGGCCGCGATGTTCCTCTTCTTACTCTGCTTTATGTTGCACCATATCTTGAATTAAGTACTAATATGAGTGAGACATCGTTCAGGAGTGACAGTGTAGAGTAGGTGGCATCCCGTCTTGGCAATAAAGATGGTACACTTTGAAAGAGCTAGAAATGACAATGAATAGACTATATCTGAAAAATATAATTACGGAATGTAGTTATTGAATTTTATAAATGGTGAAGGTAACCTATTTGAATTATTTTAAACCAAGTAAAGCTATTTTGTTAATTTAAAAAATGTTAATGATGGAGTTTTGTAATATTTCAAGAGCCAAGTGGGTAAATTGATCTATTTTGTAATGTTAGTAGTTTATTTTGTTATTTTGAATAACATTAGTGATTTATTCGGCCGAGTAAAAATATTAGTGGCCGATTCAAGCCGAGTCCAAATATTAGTGATTTATTCGTTATTTTTGCCTAAGTTTTTACAGTATTGCTACAGAAAACAGGCTGATTTGACATTTTTGTAGCTTTCTATCCATATGCTTCCAAATGGACAAAATCATGAATATCTACAAGTTCTTTGTCCACTATGCTCTGTCATATCAAATGGTGAAATAACCCTCCGTATTAGCCTTTTCAACCCGTAATGACACTAAGGGCCAGCCCAGTTCGGAAGGGAAGCTAATGCGTTTAAGTAATCGGGTCGGCTTGAAACTACGGATCACTCATCACCCTTTTTTTTTTTTTTTTTTTTAATTTGAAATTGTTCCTCAAGTTGATATTATTATGGAATTAAATACCGCTTACCACAAATGATACGTTGTACAAAATTTTTTATATTTTACAATTTTATTATGTGGTATAACACATTATTTTATGGTATTTTACATATTGTCCATTTTTTGTATATATTTTATCAAAAAACTGTGAAACATTACAAATACCAATGAGATATATACCGCAGTATTTTATTTTTCTTAGATGTGTGTGAGATATTTTTTTTTATCATTTCACATCAAAATATCATGAATATATAAAATATTACAATATAATTAATACACATATCATGAAATAAATATTTATTTTTATTCCTTTCGTTAATTTTCTTAGTTACCATAAAAATTTAATAGGTACTTTAAGCCAACTAAGAACTCAATGTGGTATTAGAAAATGTATTGTTATTATTAAAGTATTTTTTTTTTTCTCTTATATCAATAAATTAGTTTCTTTCTAAGTATTATTTATTTTGCTCTATATATAACATTTTTTTATGTTTTTTGTATTAAAAAAATATCTTCTATCATATATATTTTATTTATATTTGACAAATTATGATGAGAAAAATTAGAATACATATAAAATGTGTAAAAAAAATTATTGAAATTTATGTCATCTTAAAATAATATTCTAAATTTATTTTTTTTTTTGAAAATAGTAACATTTATTTTTTTTTGAAAATAGTAACGATATATGACACCGTATATCTTAAAAATTTGGAGTATGATATATGTAGCAGTAACGGTATTTAACACCTTAGATATTAAAAAGGTCTTTATATAATAAGTATGTGTTTTTTTAGCATATTTCACCTATACATGACAAATTATTTGTACAAATCATTAGTAGCAAATTATTAATTTTTCGTCATTAATTTAACCATATTAATTGGAACCCTTTCTTTTTCTTAATTATCTGACTAGCAAAAAAATAAGTAGTGCATAGGGGAATGGGCTGATGAGGTATTCACCTCAGTGATACGGCCATCACCAATATTGTGCTCTGGCATGGCTTAAATATTCATGATTTGAATGTCATTATGTTTCTTCTCTTCACAATTAAAAGCTTTTTAGATTAATTATATAAGAACTTGCTAATATAATGACTTTTCGTACCCGCCCGTCTAGTAAGCTTGTAAAACCAAACAAATAAGTAAAACTATGCAAATATCTTACAATAAATTTAAACTCGGGAAATGAGTGAAGCCAATAAATTATCGGTTCCTTCCCTCTTTAAATTGTATTCATGTTAACTAACTGTTTTTCAGTAAATATAAGATTAACTGTTAATACTTTAGCAAAGTTTTAGGGCTCATGTACAAAAGTGAAAATTTTAAGATCAAATCTTTATATAATTACAAAATTTTAAAACTTATTTAAAAAAATGAAAAGTTTAAAAACTGAATTAGAAAAATGTGTACAGTTTTATAACAAAAGCTTTGTGCTTAGGAATTAATTATCTGGGAACCAAAAAGAAAATAATGATAAATGGGTTATTTACAGTTTCAAACCTCATGGATATCACAGTATAATATGAATCGAAATTTAGGGATAACTGCACTTAAATAATAATAATAATAATCATGATGATGATGATAAACTTCTTTGGCTGTTGTGCGGAGCTGTGGGGCCTCCAGGTGTTTCTCATGGCCTACAACCTCGTTTTCTTTTTTCAAAATCAAAATAAAGCTGCCCCTTGAAAATCGATAATTAGAGCAATCAATAATAACTTCCCAACAAAAGATATTTTATTTTATTATTTATAACAATGATTAAGAATGTTTGGGAGTCACATTG
This sequence comes from Aquilaria sinensis, assembly GCA_005392925.1. Taxonomy (NCBI): domain Eukaryota; kingdom Viridiplantae; phylum Streptophyta; class Magnoliopsida; order Malvales; family Thymelaeaceae; genus Aquilaria; species Aquilaria sinensis. Next base: position 264,430 of record SMDT01002992.1, on the reverse strand, counting down.
TAAAGGCGACGATGAAAAAATCCGCATATCTTAAGTGCGCCCCCACGAATGTATGAAATGGCAAATATGTTCTCATTAAAAATATCAAATTCCGGCCATGTAGATCTGTTCTTTTGAGAAATTTTTTTTAATCATTCATTATAAGTAACGCAAATAATAAATATGAGTAAATAAGCACATAATTTTAATATAATTCACTTTTTAACTAACTTATATTAATAGATGAGAAAAAAATACTCAAATAAAATATAGAAATTACAATAAAAGTACATCCTTAGTACTCATACCTTTATATGAATTCCTTACACGCCACTAATAATTTTAATGTTTTGCCTCCTTACAATTATAAAATATAAAAATTACAAAAGGCTTCTTGTATACACAAAAGATTTATTGCCATACTCCTATCCTCTTATGTGTGTATGTGTATTATCTGATTTGTAAGTACCTCTTGTTTTACCCAGAAATGACATTTGATGAGTTCACACTTGTCTTATAGTATAGAGGGTAATATCAGAATATAAACATGTACATACATAAGAGATAGAAAACATGTTTAACTTACCCATTAATTATGAATAGTAAGCAACATAAAAAAAAAAGAATATCAATAACTTTAGAGTCTTAAGTAGTGGAGATTTATCCCCAATCCTTTCCTCTAATGGCTAAAGGCTTGGAGGGATATGAAAGAGTTAATGGTTCAAACCCTAACATTCTTATTCTTCCATATAATGCCTTAATACTAGTTTTAGTACTTTTCGGGTCCTGAAAAAATGAATATTTCTACTTTCTTTACATATGAGTTCCTTCTAACTCTTATACCTTATATAATTATTTTAGTTACAAAAAAAAAAAAAGGAATATTTTCACTTTCCTTACATATGAGTTCCTCCTAACTCTTATACCTTGTATAATTATTTTAATTACAAAAACAATGGTAGATAAATGATTAGTAATGTCAGCAAAACATCTTAGAAGCTAACCTTAAAACAAAAAAAGTAAAAAAAAATGAATGAATTTCTTGACTTGTATTTTAAGCAATCTGTTGTTCCATTATGCCATGTTCTTCTGATCTTGTGTCGACTTTTGATATGAGTGGAATCTCCATTCTTTAATGGTTTTATGGGATTTTTTTTTTTTGGGTTTATCATATTCAATGTGACACGACATCTTAACTTTGGCTCATCATATTGATAAGTGCTTGATTTACATTGATTTTGGCCTTCATGTGTGCCTAGTTCTATGTTATTTTGTTGGTTCCTAGTTTGTGTTTTTGCATTCTGTAGGTGCATTTCATGCATTTGGGGGCATGAATGGATGAATAAAAAGTTGATGGGCTTAAATGAAAAAAATAAAATAAAATATTTAAAGGGCTAGAAGAAAAGAAAGAAACAGGGACAAAAGAGGAGATGAACGCATCTCCCTCCATAGTCCGCTAACATCGCACCAGAACACAAAACAGAAAATAGCGGAGAGGCAGAATGTTAACGCACTAAGCTCTATGGTATGTTAGCACCTTCTCTGGCAAAGCATCGTCTTCCAGATGTTAAAGCACCAAACTCAATTGTGTGTTAGGACTATGTTTAACAGCAAAAAAAAAAAAAAAGGCGCAACTTTGAGTAAAAAGCTTGATCTCATCCTAATAAGGAGCTAATTTCCACCAACTGCACTCCTCATTGCATGTTGGATCTAAGTCTAGGATATGATTTTGGTTAACTCTAAAATATAAAAACCAAGATCTAGATCCATAAGTCTCCATATCCCATAATTTCTCTCCTTCTATCTCCCTCTCTTCTCTTCCTCTTTTTCTTGTTCTTCATTGTTGCATAACATCTTAGGTTACTTTTTATGCCTACAAAAACTCTCACTATGTGGTGCTTCATTGGCCATACAAGAAAGAAGTTTTGGAGCTTGAAGGAGGAGGGACCAAAGAGCTTGAAACGGAACTTTCTTCTTGCACCACAATGCCTCTACTTTCTATATTGTAATTTAATTATGTATTGGTGGAGTTTTGTATGGATCTTGTCTATATGTGTTATATAGGGTAGATTTCCTCTTCTTCTTTTTTTTTTTTTTGAAATAAAGTTTCATCTATTTTTAGGATATGTAGCTACTATGATTAGGATTATTTATGCTTAGTCGATATGGTATTTTTCTCAAACTCTCTCTTGGTACTTGTTTCCTCTTTCTCTTGGATTAAGTGTTGGCTTGTTGATTGGTGCCACAAATGGCAAACTCATTTTAGGTCTAACTTTAACTTAAGAAGAGCTTGATTAGGGTTGGATCTAGAGACAGAGCTCAAGGTTTAGCTAGAGGTCCTAGGTGTAATTAAAGGGTATTAGAGCTTAATTCACCTATAAGCTATGTAATTAATGAGATATTCAACTGGTAGTTTAAGGGCGTGAGCGAGATTTACTTCTATAAGCAGTGCCCAAAAAAAGGAATTCTTACAACAAGAGGAGAGAGCCTAAAACTTATTCCACCTATAATTAAGCTAATTGATTAACTTGAGAGTTTAACTAATTAGTTTAAGGGGGTGAGAGTCTAGGTTGGAATAGCAAGGTTTCAATACTAAATATAAGCAAACATACTCAATTAGCATAATTGGTCCATCAAATATTGATAAATTCTAGGAATTAAGTAGTTTATATTCATAGTTCAACCCTTGCATATTTAGTTTAGTAGTTTAGTTTATTTCACTCAATTTGTGTTTCTTATTCACTTTCAATTCAAGTTATTGGCATAGCTAGAATATGACTTAAAATTTGGTAATTGAACCCTTATCACACACTCATTCTCATTAACAACTGGTTTTAAATTAAATAATTAAGTCATTACACAAGTTACTAAATTAAGATAAAAACTTGCACAAATTATTTTTTTTATTCTTAATCTAAATCATTCATTATTACTTTTTTAGTTTAAATAAATTACTTTTGTTTTAAAATCAGCCTAAATCATTCATCGACTATTGAATTAATACTGTCTTGTTTCATTTAAAATGTGGGCTGTTCCTTATATTATGACTACCAATTGGTCCCAATAAATCTCTTCTTTGACCAAAAAAAAGGAACTTTTTTTTTTCTTTCTTTTTTTTCTTTTCAAAAAGAGGTTCCGCTCCTTCTCTTCAATCTTCGATAATGATGCGCAATGGGCTGGTGTAAGCAGATCTGGGGATGCATTGACAGGAGTAAACAGTGACGGACATAGCTAAGCAACGACAATCTCGGGCAAGACGCTACAACAGTGAGTTCGCTAAATTCTATTTAATTTCATTTTGTTCTGGAAACAATGATACAATTTTAACTTAAGTCAATTAATTTTAAAATATATTATTTTTATTTTTATATTTTTTATTTGAAACTAATTTTAATTAAAATTTAATATTATGCAGTTGCAATAATACATTGAAAATATAATTTTTGTAATCTTACTAAATTTTTATGAATTTTTTAAATTTAAGGTATTAAAAAAGAAAAATTCATAAAAATTTAACAACATAATAAAAATTTACTTTCAAATAAATTATTGCATCTATGTAATATTGGCTTTCAAGTGAAATTATTTTCAGGTAAAAAAGATGTAAAAATTTAAATAAATCAATTAACTTAAGTTAAAAATAACTAGCCCTTAGTTCATGAGCCAAGCAATTAGAAAGGTGCATATATTTACGTATAAAGAATGGGTCTCACATTAGTTAGAGTGAGGACAACGTAGAAGGATTCTTGTAGGTGAAACCTGAGCTAGAGAAGTGATGTCGCGTTCTACACAAACCACACACCCCAAAGTTGGGCTAATTGTAGCTTAGATTCTTCTGGTTTCATGCAGCATATCTCTACACTCCCTAAGTTTAGAATAGTTTACTTTCATTCTTATTTTTATAATATTTGTAATAGACTCTGATTAAAAGAAAAAAAAAAAAGAAAGGGTAATGCATGTAATATTTGTGAAAATGTAGTTGTTGGTTGGGACAGGGAAGCAGGGGGTGTTGAAATGATATATCTGTTGGGTTGGAGCCCAGAAATTTCGCTGAGCACCTAGCTAGTGCTGGAGATAACATATATACTAGACAACAATCCTGCCTTGAGCTCCCCTTCGTACCCATCGAATAGATTCCCTCAACCGGAAACCCTAGCCTCCCTCTCTTCTCATCACTTTTCCTTTTCGTCTCTCCCACCTTCCCTGGCTAGCACGGCATCTCCCTTTTCAAGTACTCCCTCCTCCTCCTCTCCATCTCTTCCGACGGACCAACTTATTGGAGTGCCTGATCAACCAAAAGCTACTCCTTCCCCCTTCTAAGCAATTGCAAAATACTTTGCCATTTTTCTCCAAAAAGGTAAAGAAAATGTTATTTTTTTTTAATATTTGTAAGTGTATTTCGTGAAAATTATGTACATCTACAAATAGTTAGCCACTAAAGATATTGTAAAATAAATTAAAATATGATGATTTACATAAAATCATACTTCGTCCATCCTACATTTTTTGTGATATTTGTCTTTTTTTTTTTTTAGTCATCACATAACATTTGTAATATTTCAATATATTTAGGAAATTACTTTGTATTACTCTTCAAATTATGTTTTTAATATTCATATTTTCCATCTTTATTACATTACATATAAAAAGTGAAGAGTAAAGGTCAAAATAACATATAAACTTGGGATAAAAATCATATTTAAGTATAAGTATATGCCTATTAGTGATGGTTCAAATCTAATGGGGTAAAATTAGATTAATCGGTACCCAAATCCTAAGATTGCAACAGAAACGGTTTCAAATTCAGGTGTCAAGCTCGAAGAGGATAAATGCAGCAGTAGGATTTCTTTGGCATACAATATATATATATTGTTTGTATTAAAAGGAAAATAAGCAACGGAAACCGAACTCAAAATTAATACTAGTACCAAATAAAAAACTTAAAATAATGGAGTGTAATGTAATGACTCATGATCATTACAGTCTATTATCTAAATATTATACTGTCCTACAAACTAAGCAGAGACGTGAAAGTGAAAGCAAAAACAATAAATAAATAAATAAATAAAGTGAAAACAGTTGCACTTCATTGCAGGTGGGGGGAGAATTTTTGGAGAGGAGTGATGATATGAAAATGAAAGAAGCCAAGGAAGTCACATCCATGGCCAAGCTTGGCAGCAATTGCTTGCCATCGAGAGGTGAGAAAAAGGAAATCGTACGTCGATTGGGTCAGCAGTAAATCCGATCTCTACCATTAATCTGTGGGCCTCTTCTTCTTCACCACTTCCACCTGCACAAAATTTTTCCCACTGCCAAACAAAATACATCGCCGATCTCATTGTCTACCAATTTCGCCAGCTCTTGGGAAACAGTGCCGATCCAACCTGCAGAAGGACGGACAGACTAACGCCAGTGATCGGTGCCAAATCCATTAATTGGTAACCTCAAATGTTCGTCCTCCCAACTCTGCACGCATACTGTATTCCGACCATAATTATCATTCTTAGTAAAATTCGGTACTAAATTTTAATTTTTAAGGTGAGTGCCAAAATAATGGTCATATGGAAAATTAATTGTAAAAATAGAGGTCATGTCATGTGGTGTATAACTTAATTATTGAATTGCCTAAATGAATATGGAAGGATATGGGGGCGTATATTAATTATTGCCTTTCGTTAACCCTCTACATTAAAGATAGATGGATATTTAGATCTAAGAAATAAGGACCATAGTTTTATTCTAGAGGGATGAGGGTGCATATTGTTGCAAATGAAAGATAACCAAAAAGTCGACACTCATGGATCAAGTAAATTTAAAATATTTACCGTTCCTCCTAATGAAGTCCTAACAAGTGTCTCTTTTCAAAACATTAATATATGTGCTCTAATCAATACCTCTACTAACAGAGGAAATCCATGGACTTCTCATGTCGAGGTTTAACGAGTTCAGTGGAGAACAACGGGAGAAAATCGTAGCTTGATGTCCAATGAAGTCGGGCACATTCCACTCATTTGAACTTGTGATAATATATATAAGGAGGAATTTGAAGGCCTGTTGTTAAAAAATTCCTTCAACGCTCAAGTGAATATTCTTTATCGTAACTGTAAAGTGAAAAGAATGAGGCAAATGAGATTTAATATATATACATTAGAGAGTGACCTAGCTAGTTACTACATATTTAAATCTATCGTGTAGTCAATTAAGCACCTAGAGTAGTTTTTTTAACAATAATGTCATCATAACTTGAGCTAAAATGTTTGGTTTCATTACTTGAAGACAAAAGTGAAACATTAATGATTGTAACTATTACTCCAAACATGGAAACCAATAGTGGTGAACATAGTCAATAACAGGGTTTCGGTAGAACCGAAGTAATTTCAATTATAAGCTTTGGTTCAAAAAATTTTCTACCCAATTCGATAATTGAGAATAGAATAGAACCAGAACCATGGTTATGAATTTTTCGGTTCTGGTTATCAGCTTTTTCAATTTATACCATATACTAATAACAACAATAAAGTTACATTGACAATCTTTACTCGATGATGATTCGCAAAATTAGGAATATATTTGTGGAATAAGATTGGGATAGTTAGGTTGCATGATTAAGTTTAGAGCTAAAATATTAAAACACATGTAATATAATTTTTAATAAATAATTATATATGTAAAATAGTAAATATTTATAATATATTAGTACATATACCTTAGGTTGGTTTCATATGGAAGTGAAACCAATTTGAAAACCTATGGTTTTTCTAAGGGTAGAACTAACCTGCGCCGCGAACCATGATTAATTTTTATCCAATTTACCCCTATTAAATAGGGCAAACCAATGATTATACCCTACTCATACTCACCCCTAGATGCCAACTTACTTATTATGACGATTCGGTACTTTTCTTTAATTTTTCGAGTAGCTTGGTCCCTCTAATTTCACTTGATTGGGTAAACTGCAACATTTTATCCTAGATATTTAATTCTCTTACAAGCTGGTCATTAATCTTCACTTCATTGCATACCAGCCTCAAATCTTTATAATGCATTATATATGGGTTTCTAACCTTAGACAAGTCTGAGTTGACACAAAAACTTGATTTATAAATAGAACAAGTTCATAGCTTTAACGATTTATTAATGGTTAAAAAATATGACATATATTAAATTTATTGGAATATATTTACCAAAAAGTTTGAATTCGTTAACTATCTCATAATTAACTATCTGATATCAGTTTTTCAAACTCAAATTTAAACTATTCACTAACTGTTTTCATAAAAATTCAATTTGTGCAATAAATTTTTACAATTATAAATCATTTAAATTATCATTTTTTTTATTTAAATCAATTTTTTGTGTGCAAATTTAGTCTTATCTAGTGCTAAAAAATATTACGCAACAAATTCCAAAGATTTAGAACTAACATGTAACAAAAATAAGGAGTGTGGATCAATTTACAATGAAAATTAAAAAAGTGGAACTAACTGTTGTTTTTACTTGATCTAATCTAGTCCACTCCACACGGTGACGCCATCGGATCGCCATGCATTAATTAAATTAAAATATATCCATCCATCCAAGAAAATGTATAGAGGTTCTCACCTTCTGATCTCACCTAAACTGCTTGCAGGTGTCAAAGGCCAAACTGGTTAAATTATTGTTCTTTGTCCCAGTGGGAGATTTCAAACTCCTCACTTCATCATATTTCTCAAAATTTCTATATCTTTATTATGTGTTTTGCGTCTTTTTTTTCATAACCAGTACACAAAAGCACTCACTTAATAAAGTTGAAATTTGTGCTAGATACATACATACATACATACATCCATGTATGCATACATACATACATACATACAAAATAATTATATATGTAAAATAATAAATATTTATAATATATTAGTAAATATACATATTAGTACATATTATGAGTTTTTCATATGTATGTATGTATGTATGTTTGTATGTATGTATTATTAATTTCATAACATAAAGTGATGGAGTATAAGAAATTTCTTATTACAAAATCTACCATACGCTATATCACCTTATCTAAGTTCACCATTTAACCTCATAATGCAATGTGTTAGCACTATATCGTACTCGGTGTTAGTGAATGGTAACACTATGAATTGGTTCAACCCTCAGGGAAGCTTACACCAAATAGACCCCTTCTTTCATTATATATTTACCTTGTGTGCAAAGTCCATTTTCCAACCATCTGTATTCTCTTCAATCTTCAAGTCACTTTGTGGGTTTAAAGACTAGTAGGAATGATCTAGCCATTAACCATCTATTGTTTGTGGATGATTGCCTAATTTTCTTCCGGTAACCTAAAGAGTTGGTTACATCTATTAAGAACACTCTGCAGTTATTTAACTTGGTAACAGATTAGGAGGTTAACTTCTCAAAGTCTAAGTGGACGTTTAGTAGCAATGTCCCGGTTGAATTAATTCAAGAGTTTAGTTCCATTATTTTTTTCCCCATAAACCCAGGCATCCTCAATTACCTGGACGCCCATCCCTGCCAGATTTTTTGAGAAACCCTTTATTTTGGTTTTTGCTGGACAAACTTTTTAAGCATTTAGACTCCTAGAAGAAAAGGCTCTTTAAGCATCTACTTTGACATCTCTTTCAGTTTACATAATGCTTCTTTTTAAGGCGTCGATAACTATGTCTGATAAGATGTCTAGCAAGTTCATATAGTTCTGGTGGTTTGGTTTACATGATTCAAGGAGTTTTTATCTAAAAAATAAGAATCATATTATGCTTCCAAAGGGTATGGGAAGATTGGGTATTAAAGATATGAGACTCTTTAACCAAGCTCCTCTAGCCAAAACTTTCTGCAGGACATTTACAGGATTGCCTAATTCCTTAGTCTATTGAGTTCTAATTGCAAAATATGGCACCTTTTAATCCATATGGTCTGTGAAAGGGAAGAACAATGTTTCCTTAATTTGGAAAGGTTTGTTGTATGGCCGAGCACTATTGGGCACCAATAACACTTGGACTATTGGTGCTGGGTCCTCAATTTAGGTTTGGTACGATTATTGGATATCATGTATTTCTCCGGTTGTCCTTACAGACTTATGCCCAAGGTTTCTGTCTCATAAGAATTTGAAGGTAGTAAATCTTGTCACCTGTTCTTCCTTGACTTGGGATAAAAGGTTACTTTATAACCTCTTCCTTTCTTGGATTGCCCATCTTATCTTGTAGTTATCTTCTCCCCCCACTTTTTTGGGGCATGATTCAGTCTGTTGGCATAAAGACTCATTAAGACAGTTTTCGGCCAAAAAGGCTATAACTTCCAGTTGCTTCAACAACTAACACTCATTAACAATATGGATTACAGTACTCAAGGTCTATCTAATGATCCACTTTTCTTCTAAATGGTCAAAAGATTATAGGGCTCGGCTCTCCCACAGAAATTTAAAGTTTTAATTGGAAGGGTTTGCTTAATGCCCTTCATACAACCGCCAATCTAGCTGCACATGGAGGAGACATTAATCCTACTTGCTTATGATGCAATTCACAAGAAGAAACTATGTTTCATTTGTTTTAGGGATGTCATGGCTCTAACGAAATTTGGGGTCTTTTTTGCACTAACCCGTTTTCCTCTTATATGCACTCCTTCCAATCCTGGCTCATCAACTTGATTAGTTCTCGCCCTAAATGACCTTTGGATCTGCTTTATTTTATATTTACCACTCTTTGGACAATCTAGCTAGGGTGAAATGAGCTTGTTTTCCTGAATGTGACTTTCAATGTACAATCCCTTTGTTCTAAAAGGGATTCCCTAGTCCAACTTTTTGTAGATTCTAGAATTATAAGTTGCAGGTGGCTACCTTTATGGCAAATCCTCGAAATCCTCTTTGCCACTTTTGGGGTACTAAAAGATAACACCATCAATCAGAGTCTTTGTGGTTCTTCATTGCCAATGTAGCTTGGCATAATTCGATTGGCCTTGGTGCAGGGGCTTGGCTCTGGATAGGAGATTGATGCCCCCCTCTACGGTTATAAGATGGGCAAGTTTTTCCCTCCAAAGGTTTGGCCCTTCAAGCAGAGTTTCTAGCCATCAAATGGGTGGTTGATGCAGCCTCTCAATTGACTCTAAATAATATCATTATTCATACGGAAGGACTTAACTAATGCCGTCTTGCTTTTCTGTACCTTAATCCTCAAAGTATCTTGGTTCATCATTTTTTCCCATCAAATTTGGTTCTTCCACGCATCCATTCTATTTTATTTCCTTTCTTTTGCCCACATTATCCTCAGGACTTACTCTTATTCCTATTGTAGAAACATTTCCTCTTATTCCCATGGACCTTTTTTCGTCTTCTCTATCAAAGTCGCTTTTACTAGGCAAATACTCGCCTTCTGTGTCAGGCTTTCCTCTTCCTTCTTGAGGATTCAAATTTACGGGCTTGGCGCTACTCCTTCATGAAAGATTGACCTTAATCTGATAAATAATTTCCTTAGATGAACCACTCTTCTCATCACGATATTCTCCCACCATGATGATACTTCTACTGCCGGAACCATTTATGATCCTTTATACTACTCTTCTCTCTTCAAACAGAGGAGGGATATATTAGTCAATATGTTTGCCTTTGCAGCAAAAGCTTGAATTAGCACTATAGAGTCATGTAGAGTTCAGAGAGGGCAACATACAATGGTTTAGCAGCCTTTGGTCTTTCAACTATTCCCAAAAGAATATGCATCAATATCCCTATAAAATTAAATTTTTGAATTAATTCTTGATGCAACAGTGTCTCTTTCTAGTAAAACACCATAGAATTCTCCTATTATTATGGAACAAGGCATTAGTTCAACAATTAAACAAGTGTAAGTATTTTGATACAAAATAGACGAAAGGGAACTACGGTCTATTTAGAGGTCATCGTTCGTCCAACCACCCTAATCTACATGATTTAGCTTAGAATAAAATGCGTAATTTGCTACATGAATCAACTTCTAGCACTTTCCCAACTGGTCAAGCTACAGGACTATAACCAGCACCTAGAGAAAAATGCACATGACTGCCTTCTGATATGTTACCTAAAAAAAAAATTTTTAAAAAGACTAATGTACACGACTGATTCTATTTGAAGTTAAAGATGCTTCAAGAAACAGAAGAGTATCCACTTAGGCACACCATCCTAAATCGGCAAATGGTATGTTAGATGGGGCAGACAATGTTCCATCAGACTTTCAAGCAAGAACTAGACCAATCTCAATGGCCGCCTACTCCACCTCAGCCATCCATGACAACATCATTTTTAACCAAAATATTGTCCGTTAGATACTGTAACAATTGGACTGACTCATATAACTTTTTAAAATTCATGAGCTAAGTTTTAATGAGTAGTGAATTTTCGATTAATTTGCTTGAGTTGGTAAAGGTAGGGAGGCTAATTGTGTTGTTAGGCCTTAAAACTATGTAAAAAGGCATAAGAAATTGTTTGGTATCTTGCTGATGGACCAGCATACCTATCCACGTCATACTTTTTCAGTTTTATGACAATATAGATTTATTTTTTAAAATTCCATTGCGTATTTTGTGATTGTTACGAAGTCTATGGGAGTAAATTTGTTGGTAATTATTAAGGCCGATGTTGGAGCAGCCGATCTGAGTGGACCAAGTAAAATCACCTGAAGGGGGGGCCGTTTAGTACAATTATCAGTGCATGTACAATTATACCTCTGCGGGTTAATCATTGCCGTGCTTACCCTTCTTAACCATCCAACTCCTCTTGTTATTCAAACAAATGCTCAGACTCTCCCTCTCTCCATGCTTTTTCCATCTTTCAAATTTAATTACATTTCCTCCCAGACTATTAGTTTGTCTAAGTATGAGTTTATCTTCTTAAAGAGCTAGTAACCCAGCTATAAAAAACTATACGTCCTACAATACATAGGCATGCACGTGGACGGCGGAATATATTAACTTTTGCACAATAACCGATCTTTTCGTTGGAACCGATGAAGGCTGAGCTGACTGGCTGAGGTCGGAAAGGTTTGATAAACTCCCCCGACATTTATCCCTATATTTGTCGTCCTCTTGAATTTGAATGTAGCGTTTAAGTGAAGTGGGTAACGAAGAAAAACTAGCAACCGGTATTTATAGGTTACAGGTGAAAAACACGATGAAAAGGTACTTTGGGCCATGGACCAAGTGCCATTGGACTCTTTGGTGGACCGGCTTTATTGGGCCTCCTGCATGTAATTGGCCCTCACGGGAATCTATGTAGGCCTAGGCCCATCATGTAAGCAAGAAACCGTATCATAAAACAGTGGACCGATCAAATTCACGGGCCTAAGATTACTGAAACAATGACCAAGTGAGCTGCGTCGATTCGAATACGAACGAAACGCGCTATATTGCAACATAAGAACTGCGTTCGAAGAGTAGATAACAGAACGGAGAGAAACCAAACCAAAACCCTTGGTGATTCACAAAAAGGTCTTCAGTTTTCCTGCCCCCGTGTTAAAACCTACTTGATCTAAACAGTATTCCTTCCTTTGATGTACAAAAACCCAAAAATTTTCTGACTTTTCTTTCTAATCTTCAAGCGCACGTTTCTCTGCTCCGCCCCAACGCGAACAGAGCTTCCACATCCGGCGGCTGGAAGAACCCGTTCCTCGGCAGCTCAGACTTCAAACGGGCTTGCTGCTTCTTCCTTGGCGCCGGAGGGCAGGGCAGCTCCGACGGGATTCGATAAGCCACGTGTCTCGGAGTCCGGCAACCTTCGTCTCGATCGTAGCAGCAGTCCTCCATTTTTTGCGGCTGAAATTGAGACCGTAAAGTCTTTTCTGCCTTCAATTTGGTGGCAAGCTAAGCGTCGCAGAGATTTTATTTGATTTGTTGTAGAAGGAGTAGTGGTACTTTATTTGTGCCTGTGGGTGGGCTTATATAGCGAGTTTGAGCGGGAAGTCGAACACTATCACTAGTAGCTTGCAGTGGAAGACTGGAAGAAGTCGGTGTTGTTTGACTTTGACTCATACAGACGTGTGTTGGAAGCAAAAGAAGGCTATATCATGGGCTTGTGACACGTGGCCAAGAACTACTGGCGAATTTCACTTGCGACATGACAAGTCTGCAATTGGGTTGGGCCAGGTCCCTGAGCCCATACAGTTAGTCCGTCATCTAAAGTCTGAAAAGCCATGGTCCCTTCCCTCCATGGAAATTGCGGGTAAGTTCTGGTGTAGCAGAAACCCTCTTCGTCTCTTTCTTCACCTCCGCTCTACCATCTTCTTCGCTGAGTAGGGAACGCGAAGCTGACGAAGAAATGCCGTTCACGTCTTTAATAGATAGACAGTCGGATTACAATTACTTCCCTTCGTCCACTCCCATCGTCATCGACAATGGCGCTTCTTACTTCCGTATTGGGTAATAAAAAATCCCTAAATTTATGTCTATTCACGCCTTATTTGCTTCAAATTCTTGTTTTTTCCTGCTCAGTTTAAGTTTTTTGAGCTCTTCGGTAAAGCAATTTCCATTTTCAATTTTCTTCTTCAGGTGGGCTGGAGAGAGTAATCCTCGCGTTATTTTCCGCAACATTGTGCAGAGGCCCCGACACAAAATCACTGGTAAGTGTTGCGTGCGGGGGATTTTGGTGGCATTTTAGGTTTATGTTGGAAAATATAACTGGAAAATTTTTACGGGGTTGACAAGCTTTAGCGCATTTGGGCTGTTAGCGGTTAGATGATTTGGATGTTACTTGAAGGGTGTATGTTTGTTCTGTCTTGCAGGGGAAACTGTGACTATTGTTGGTGATCATGACCCAGCCCTCCTGAAGTACTTTGATTGCACGCGCTCAGGACCGCGCTCAGCTTTCGATAGCAATGTTGTTTATCAGTTTGAGATAATGGAATATGTATGTGAGCCCTAGACATGATATTTTCTTCTTTCTTTTATGGATACTTTAGATGAGTATTTCATGTGCACTAGTGTCGAATGTGCATTTTTGAAGTAATTGGTAATGAGTTGACTCTGCCCGCATTTTGACGTGCTAAATCCTTGATAAGTTGCTTATATATAGTTACCAGGTGTATTTAGCTGGTTGATGTATGTGTAAAGAAGATGAATTTTCTTGCATGTTGAAGTCAAATATAACTACCTGTGGATCATCCAGAGGCACCATGGATTTGCCTGTTTGGTGTGTGTATTTTGCTCACTTCATGTTTATCTGCTCCACTTTTTCAAGGTAAGGGTTCTAATTTTTAAGCCCGTTGGCTCCTAATTCTAGGTTCTTGACTTCGGCTTTGATCGGATAGGTGCAAATGGATCAGAGGTACAATGCTTATGTCAAGTCTTTCTGTTGATGCTTGATTGTTGATTGTTTTGTTAGCATCATTTTTAGTATTCTTACTTCTTATTCTGTCTCATGAACATCAGCTCAATTATCCTCAGTTTGTTCCTTTTGATTTTATTTCATTTGAGGGGCAGAACAGATAGATCATCCTGTCCTGATCACAGAATGTGTTTGCAATCCAGTCCAGTCTCGCAGTAGAATGGCTGAGCTTCTTTTTGAGACATATGGAGTCCCATCAGTAGGTATAAAAATGCTTCTTTTGATTTGTGAAAAGATTTTTCCTTTGCATGGACAAGCTCAATGATCAGATGGTTACCATATGCTGAGCATTATGAAAGAAAAGATAATTGCATTAATTTTGGTTTGGAGCTTCTTCTAAATGCTTTTCTACGAAGTAATTATACCAGAACTTTGTTGGACCTCAAAGATATGAAGACTCACTCAAATTGATCGTTGTAGTAACATTTTGATGCAACTTTTGTAGATATAGCATTGCTTTTTGTTGGACTTTGGTTAACAGATTATGCTTCATTTTTTTGCTTTTGTAAAAGTTTATGGCTTTGATCAGAGAGACTATTCGCTCTTGGAGTTATGATCTTTTCCTATTTGATCCTCATGTTATTGCAGCCTTTGGTGTTGATGCTGCTTTCAGCTATAAGTACAATCAACAACATGGTATTTGCAACAAAGATGGCCTTGCTGTTTGCCCTGGATTTAACACAACCCATGTCATTCCAGTTAAGTGCTTTAGGCCTACTGCAGTTGTGAGGCCAGCTATAGTTATGGTGGCCCAATTACTTGACATCCTGTTCTGTTAAATATTTGTGTATCTTATTGGCACAAGTGTCAGTCGCTTGCTGCCTCTCCAAGGGTGCTGCTGAATTGCATTGCTCACTTGTAGACATTTTTTGCTTTCTTGGTTATATCGCATATAATTCCATGACATACACTGATGCACACGTGCACACACATAGGAAATATATCATGAGTTTGAAGGGAAGATGAATTTGTAACCAGGCATCTCTCAGCATAACCAGCATTTGTCAGCAGATCATTCAGATTGTCTTGAAACTTGGAGGAGTTTTATCCATACTGTTATTTGTTTTGCACTGCTGGTTTAAATGTTTAGCTATTAAGTATTACTCATCTCAACTAATTTCTACAATCATGACCTTCTTTCATTCCCAAGTTTGGGTAATATTAGGTCCATTTCTGATTAAATTTAATCATAGTGATGACAAACTAATGACAGAATTGGCTAATGCTCTTAGCCAACTGAATAAAAGCTTATTCTCCATCCTTTGATGTTGGGTTTATCTGGCTTCAGTTTATTGATGGAGAACCAGTCTATAAAGGATGTTCAAGAACTAATATTGGTGGATTCTATGTTACTGATTATTTGAAGCAGCTTCTTTCACTCAAGTACCCTCATCACATGTGAGTTTCTCTTAGCTGGACCCCAACTTCAGAGCATGGGATTTGCTTGTTTAGTATTCTCACTCTTTTCTAATATATATTGATAAAAGGGCTAGGTTAACCTGGGAAAAGGTTGAAGACCTGAAGATGGAGCACTGCTATATTGCGCCAGATTATTTCTCAGAAACTAGAGTATTTAAGGTGATAAGCTTGTCAATTTTCTTCAGCAATCCTCCTCCTTTACGTACTGAAGTTTGAACTATATAACAGAAGGGGGGTAAGGAAGCAGAAGATAGGACAAGATGTTGGCAGCTCCCTTGGGTTCCGCCGCCAGTTGAAGAACCTCCTTCAGAGGAAGAGATTGCCCGAAAGGCAGCAATAAAGGAGAGGCAGGGTCAAAGACTGAGAGAAATGGCAGAAGCTAAGAGGGCTTCTCGTATAAATGAGCTAGAAAATGATATGAAAAATCTAGAATTTCTTTTGTCACAACTGGAACAAGTGGAGGAAGAAGAGATCCCTGCTTTCCTCAAACAAACTGGCTATGTCTCCAAACAGGAAATAGAATCTTCTCTTCTAAAGGTGACCCAGTCATTGAGAAAGGCGAAAGGAGATGCAAAGCCTGAACCATTAGAAACTGAGGATAAGGGAGAGACTTCTCTAAATGAGAAATATCCTTTGATAAATGTCCCTGATGACATGCTAACACCAGAGCAGGTGCCCATGATACTCTGTGTTAGTACTTTTTCTCTATGATGAGATGATTAACTCTTGTTTGTTGCATCTTGACAGCTCAAGGAAAAAAGAAGGCAGGTTTTTCTTAAGTCAACCACCGAGGGTAGGCAACGTGCTAAGCAAAAACGCTTTGAAGTCGAATTAGAACGAGAAAGGAAAAATCAGGAGGAGGAAGAAAGACGCTTGTATGTGAAAGCTGTGATTGTTTTTCAATTTGACCTAGTGAATATTGTTGGCTGTTTAGGAGAAAGCTCACCACATATTTGAACTCTGTTTCCTCAATGAATGAGTTCATAGACTGGGTATATCAGTGGTTTTGATGGCTGTTAAAACATTGTTGCATGAACCCTGTACTACTACTATGTGCTGACTTGTTTCTGTTTCTGCTAACAGGGAAAACCCAGAGCTTTATTTGGAAGAAACACATTCGAGGTACAAGGAGCTATATGAAAAAATTGAGCAAAGAAAACGACTCAAGACTAATGGGAACCACACAAACGGAAATAATTTATCCGGGGGTGTGGGTCGGGGTGAGAGATTGAATGCTGCCCAGAGGGAAAGGATGCGCCTTCTAACTACAGCAGCTTTTGATAGAGGAAAGGGTGAAGATACGTTTGGTGCCAAGGATGAAGACTGGCAACTTTATAAGCTGATGAGCAAAGACAACGATGATGATGACGAGGGTGTTGATGAGGATGAAATAGAGCTGACACGCATCTCTGCCAGGCTTCAGGTTAATTTTAATTTTATATTGTTATAGCAATTTATTTGATACCTTAGTTTTGCAGAAAATATTCATATCCCTCCTGTCAACAGGAGATAGACCCAACATTTATTCCAAAGCCAGAATCAACACCTTCCCAGCCTCCTGCTGAAGTGCCACGTTTCCGTCCTTTGACCAAGGAAGACTTTCAAATCATTCTAGGTGTTGAGAGGTCCCGTTGCCCTGAAATCTTATTTCATCCAAACTTGGTTGGCATTGATCAAGTAGGTTTGGATGAGATGGCTGGTGTCTCAATAAGACGGTTGCCTTTCAAGGAAGAAAGCCTGGAGGAAAGATTAACCAGTTCAATTCTTATGACCGGCGGATGTGTTCTCTTCCCTGGGATGAGTGAGCGCTTGGAAGCTGGAATCCGGATGATTCGACCATTTGGATCACCTATCAAGGTTGTCAGAGCTCTGGATCCTGTTCTTGATGCATGGCGAGGTGCTTCTTCTTATGCTGCACACCCGCAGTTCCTGCAGCAAACTTTTAGTAAGATGGATTATGATGAAAAAGGAGAAGACTGGCTTCGTGAATATCAATTCCACTATGCAATATAGATCATTCGGTTGAACAACAGTTTGCATTTTCTTTTAGTTGTAGTTCATTGGCAGTAGATGAGTCGCCTTCCGGACAATGGATCCTGAGACGCCAATACATTATTCCTTTGTTCGTCAAAGATCTGTGCATTTGGAATCAAGAATAAAGGCCGTGGAAAGTAGCTGCCCATTGATATACTCGTTAAATGCTTTATCAAATTTCCATTGTCTTCAGCCATTTGTATCTGGCAATAAACTTGTTTCTAACCCTACCTTTAAATGCAAATGACAGCTGATCAAATGGCGAACAAATTTACCGGGTGTTTTGTTCAACAGAGTAAAATAAATGTTGTAATGGGGGCAAAGCAAACCGAATGGTTTACCGGCGAGTAATTATATAAGCCACACATGTGTCAGGTGTCGTTAGCCTGTCTGATCATATTGAAACTTCTGCAGAAGTATCTGCCTTAGAAGTATTGAATTAAGTACTGTTGTTTTCATTTTCATCTTATCATCATTTAAATCATCAAAACCATTTGACGTATAATCCAATGATCATACTTGTTTTCGAGCCTCCAGAAGTTGCGGCTTTCTTGGCGATCCAGTGGCTCGTGTTCATCAAAATCTACTGCAGATCTTGAGGAATGCGAGTTTCTGTGAGGACAACTTGTTTTAAATCTCGGGCCAGAGAATAGAACATATATCCAAGAAGGGAAGCAGGTGAACAAAGTTGGGATTTTGGTTCCAAAGTCGGGAGTTCTCTTAGTGTTGGCTAACAAAGTTGCTAGGTAAGCGCCGTCCTCGTGTAACTACGGTGCTCTGCATGTTAATGTCAAAGCTTTGAACAAAGCTCTAAATGTTCACATTTTGAGCAGCCTTGTCCAAATTTAGGACACTTTAAACCTTTAATTATTGAAGTAGCAAAACTCATAACACAAGGTCTTTCATATTTTTCATCTTTTACAAAAAACCCAAGTTCAAAATTTCGAGATAGACAAGTAAGAATTGAATTCTTTCAGATAATCTATGTATTTGTTACCATATGCGTATGGACGACTTTTCTAGTATCCAACCAAAAAAAGTTTCAGGCTTATAGATACACCTGCACAAACTTCAAATACTATAAAGCTTAAGAATTGAATTCGTTCAAGTTAATCTATATATTCGCTACCATATGCGTATGGGCGACTTTTCTAGTATCCAACCAAAGAAAAGTTTCAGGCTTATAGATACACTTGTACAGACTTCAAATACCATAAAGCTTCTGTTCAAGAAAAAAAATAACAACACGAGTTGGTCTAATTGAAAAAAGCTTGGGCCCTTAAGTACCATAACTAGGGTTCGAGTTTTGAGGGCTGTAAATGGAAAGTATTATATTGGGAAAAGTCCTCATTTGAGCGCTTGACTGTACCTCGAGAGATTAGTCTCTGCTGTCAATGATAGAGGCACCCTGGGAAACCAATATATATATATATATATATTCCACAAAATTTTAGATGAATTTGCCAATAATTATAAAATGTATTAAATTAGTCTTAATTGCCTTAGTTAAGATAACTTTCTGGTTTCACTCCTGATTATCATGGGTTTAGCTAGCGTGAGTGAGTAGGGGGTGTAAGTTAAAAAACAACTAAATTCGAATTTCGATTCGGGTCGGGTTGGAGGGTGAGAAAACACAAATTTCGGATTTATCCGCCCTAGCCCGGTTGTTTTAAGCGAAAATCAGGTTAAAAAAAATTGGGTCAAACCCGAAGTGTGAATGGGGTATATGGCAGATTATGTATAACATTACTCTTATTTGAGTACGAGAGAAAGAGGCAAAAAGGAGAAAGAAAATTCATGTGCACCAAAACAGAAGGAATTGCGTAGTTAGTAAAGAAAATCCATGTGCACCAAAACAGAAGGAATTGCGTAGTTAGTTAGGAAGAGACACAAGCACTTTAACTGAATTTCAGGTGCAAGAAAAATATCTGAGCTCACGCAACAACAACCGCAACAATCGCTCCATTTGCTTTGCTAATTTGCTCTCCAAATCTGACCCGATTTTTAAAAAACTTGGCTTTTACTTCAAACAAGTTTCCTTGGGAGATTCCTTCCTGCATCTTCAAGACTCCTCAAAATTGCTTGTGCCACCTTTATTT
Source organism: Aquilaria sinensis (assembly GCA_005392925.1). Lineage (NCBI taxonomy): Eukaryota > Viridiplantae > Streptophyta > Magnoliopsida > Malvales > Thymelaeaceae > Aquilaria > Aquilaria sinensis. The sequence goes on along the minus strand of SMDT01002992.1, from coordinate 244,549 downwards.
GGTATTCTTAACAATGTCCAACCACAACTCAAAATTTACACTTACCATTAGCTTTGAAAATATACAGAGTCTCCTATCTTTTTTTTTTTTTAAATACTAATATAAAAAATATTATTTTTCATTTACATAGAGGATAAATTAATAATTTTACTTATTCAACCAAATATTTATCGGATAATTTTATTTTGTTGAATGCAACTACTGTGCTGTCATGTTTTTATAGAGATTAAAAATTGATAATTTAACTCTCTTCATTAATTTTAAAAAATGATTAAAAATTTTCAGATTTTTTAAAAGATAATTAATGTCTAGTTTAATTTATAATTTTAAAATTTAATACTAAAGAGCGAAAGAAAAAAGGAGATAAGTATAATTTTAACCACAAAAATTTTTCAATCATGGTCTAACATAAAAGTCTTATGTGGCCTTCTAACATAAAAATAGTTTCAGGTTAGTGACAATCACGAATGTCAGTTCGACTCATTGAATAACACAATAGATTTTGCAAATTGGATCCTATCTTCTCCATTAGGGGATTTGATTTTTCAATGACCCGCAATTTATAACTCATCTTTTGTCCTCTTTTTGTTGAATAAATCTCGCTCCGCGTTATTTTTTCCCCTGTGAAATTTCGCCGTCAAGTGTCAATTGCATAAGCTCAAGGTGGCACGCTCCTTCCATGCAATGGATGTTTGATCATATGTTATCTCCTACTAAAAATCTTATCAAGGCGCGAAACCTTCCTCTTATTAGATTTTCACTTTCCCCTATCAAACTTGCATCGACAATTCAGAAATTGGGACAAGTATAGGTAATGAAACACCATCCAATATCCAACAGAAAAGCAACAACTTTTTCTATAAAAAAGCAACATAAACTGACCAGCGAGGATACAGGAATTTCTGCTATACAAATTCCAGAAATGTCTATTACAAAAAATTCAAAGAGATTGAATAGAAGAATCTACATCAAAGAAGGGGTTAAAAAACCTGTCCCGTAGGTTAGGCGGACTTATTGGATCAAATCATTTACAATTGCCAAACCCTCTAAAAGAACAAGAGAAGGGCATCAATGAATAATCTGCGCAGAGTGAATATTACATAAATATAATTCATTTGTACACTTTATTTTACTTCCTGTTCTTGTTAACTTTGGGTTTACCTGTTCCTTTGTACACGGAAATATCATTTGCACATCTCCAACGCCATCCTCCAACCCTGAAGCTTGCCCTGCTGTTTAGCCTGGTGCTGACACCAGTACGCATGTGCAGCCAAGACCCGGTCCAACAGTTCCTGGGGTACTGGTTCTCCCCTTCTTTGCTGTGGGGAGATCCGAGCCGTGTGGACCAATGTCTTCCACTTATCCTGTGCATGACCACCAAGATTCATAAGCTCAATCATCATTTCAAACAGCTCAGGATTATGTTTTTCTTTGAATAAAGAAAGCAGAAAACTCTCAAGTTACTAGATTCGCAATCTTCTAACTAATGCAGTTATCATATAAATGTGTTTTACCTTTAAGTCCACATAAGTTCGATGATCAGCAATTTCAAAAGCTCGCAACTTTACATCACGCCACCTGAAGCACATCATTTCAGTCAGTCAGAAGTGTAGAGCCATGTCAACTTGGAAAAAGGTGATGAGCATTAAGTTAGGGTGCAAACCTTCCAGTACCAAGTTCCTCAACCGCCTGAACTAATGCTTCAACCTCAGGCACAGAAAATGGTCTCCTGGTTCTGCGTTGTGCAAGCTCAGATTTCCTAATTTTCTGCTGTTTCACAGGAACCACAGCTAAAGCCTCCACGTTCATTGGAGGAACTGGAACCAAGGCCTTTGACTCTGGCAGACTTTCTTCAATTGGCTTGTCAGCATGGGAGGAAACTAACTCAGGGTTACTATCGACGTGATTCACTATACTGGTCAGTATATGCTGTTCGGGTAAGGCTTTTGGAGGTCCCAAATCTACAGCAGGAAGGAATTGAGACCTGGGAATGAAACATAACTAGAAATGTCAGCCCATATCTAACAAGCACAGTTGAAAAGGGAGATCCATGAGCAAGTACACTTTTTCAATAAAACTTATTAATAAGCACACTTGAAACACCTTGAAAGATCTGGATTTGCATCGCCCAGTGATGGAAGAGGATGACCTTCGCCACAAACAGGTGGAGCTTGTGCCGGATTGGGCTCCAAAGTGAAACCTAGAGTATCCAGATTGTCTTTACAGGAAATACCAGTTTGCGATAGAGTTCTATTGTCATCTCTAACTTTCTTCCCTTGGAGAAGTACCCCAACACGTATTCCATCTCCAAACAAAGCAGTCACGGCCTCCACTACTGTCCTCTGCTTGAAAACACAAAACGCACCAATAATTAAAGTTGCAGAACATGCTTTACACCATGAGATAAATAACATAGAAATAAACCATACGAAGTAATGAAGTTCAAAGAACCCAATGAAATCCAACCAATTAAATATGCCTTCCTATTTGTTTTAAATTGCTCAATTCCATACATGATGAAATATTAAAGGAAGTAGCTGTGATCATGATGGCAACAGGAAACCACAACTTTAGTAAGTCCAATGTCAGGCACCCGCATAAAATAGTAAACCCACAGGAGATATGGGAACAAAAGGCATTTTTAGACTTTAGATTTTCACTAAAACCGATTGCTATGGCCAGAATCAAAATAGAAGACCTCAGTACCTTAAGAGAACCAACTGTTGCAGTTTCTGGGACCTCAATAAAAAGCTCAGGGATCCTGAAAGACTTTATGCTGAACTTCACTGTAAAAAGTAATATTGCCATTAGACCTTCCTCAATGGAAGGAGAACCAAAGACTATGTGCACCTATCCAACAAAGGCTCTTTGTACCATGTGAATCTTTTGCATGGCGGGCTGCTTGATGACCAGTAAATGAAGCACCTCCGTTCAACATCATGGATGGGTAGCTTTTCTCCCCATTCTTTTCAGGTAAATTTGAAACACTTTCACTGCTTACTCCTCCATCAGAAGTCAACACTGAGCTCGGGTCACAGAACTTCCTCTTCTTATAGATTACATTATAATAATTTCTTTCAAAGTTGTAGCAATTTTTTCTTTTCCAATAATGAGGCCTTGCACCTCCATCTGGAAAGCAGGAAGAAAAAAATTGAGCTTCAAGACAATTGATACACCTAGCTGTACCATAATATTTTCAACAGACTTTCACACTGAAGGTAAGATTGCACAACGAGAAAAACCAACAACTACTAATTAAAACAATAGGACGACTCACCAGCTCTGGAAAGCTCAAAGTCATTCAGCTTTGGAGCTGCTTTCCAGTATTTGGAAGAAGCCAGCAACTTCCTTATTCTTCTGTCTACAATACGTGTTGGAGGCCTTGAAGTCTTGAACCTGCTTTTAAATTTATTAAACCTAGAAAATTTTTCGTCATCATCTCTAATACCTAATTTAGTGTCATTCCTATGCTTTGAAAAAGAAGCATTAGGAAAAGGGCTCCTGCCCAGGTGCAATTTTACATCTTTGTTGCAGTTAAGGGAAGAGGGAAACTTTGTAAGCTGTTCAGTTGTTTCCTTAGGGACCCATTCATTGGGATGCTTGGTCAATGCTCCTGTGTCCAAACTCTTGATTTCTTGCTCTGTCTCAGATCCATTTTCCATCTTGCAATCAAATGGCTCCAGCAAACTAGGGAGACCTAGTTCCACTTTGCCTGTAAAATTTCCATGTACCGGCATACCTTCATGGAACTTCCAATCATGACTTTCTTTCGAGCAAGCAAAGTTTGTATTTTTCGAAGTGTGTTCCTTGGTAAAGTGACTTTCAGCATGTGGAAATTCTTTTAGATTAAGATTGCTTGACGTAACCGACTCTGATCTAGCAACACTTACTTCACCGCTTTCCTGGTCAAGGCATTCTGTTTTTAGTGATTTCTCTTTCAGCTCTGTATCCAATCCCAGACCATCTTTATCAATCACAGGCTGATCATTTCCTTCCGAGGCATTACTAGATGCAGAACTTTCGCTCTCCTGTAGCAGCTTGCCAGCCAAGGAAGCCAATAATTCAAAAGCACAAACTTGGCTTTCCTCAGCTATCCTCTTATGTGTAGTCCTCTGAGATCAATAATTGGGATCAGGGTGAAGCTCAGCATAAATCACAAAGACAATGCAGAAAGAACCAATAAATTTTTTTAGAGAATTACCCTTATTGATCGGGGAGCTCGAGGTACATCAGGCACGAGAAAGCCATTGAATCGATAACTTAGCTTCTTTTTTAGCACCATATTGCAGGCATGTATGACAAACAGTTCTCAAACAGGATGAACCATTGCCTTTGGATCAAATTACCTATCAAATATTTAAGACATCAAATCTACAAGTCAGAGCAATTACAAATAAAATCACGGGAAAGCAGAGAACAGCCTGCGATCATGGAACACTTAAAATGCATAGAATTCACTTGGTCTGCGGACTACTTGCAATGAAGCAGATCTCATTGTTAATGAAGTTGAACAGCAAAAGAGAACATAATACTGATAAACCCCACAAAAGAAAAACAATAAAAGTAGAAACAAAAATTTCTCTATCCTTTTGAACTATGAAAATGTTAAGGACCCAAACGCCCACGTCATAAATCAAAAGTAAGAAAATGGGTAACAACAGATGATCGACATGTTCTGCAAGTTCATGTTACGATATGAAATAGAACAAGTTCATATTCTATGAGTTGAAATTCAAAAAGAAAAACAAAAAGAAAACGAAGTTAGCCTCTTTGACTTTTAGTTATGGAAATTCCGAAATCATACCAAATTTAATAAGTAAATTAATGACACCGAAAAGAAGAAAGGAGAAAGAAAAAAATAAAAAAAGAATTGATCATATCACGAAACATCCAAATCACACCAAAACCCAATTCAATTGCTTGATTCACTCAACCAGCACAATGTTAAACCAGAAAAATTAATAAAAACCAAGACACGCGACAATCTTTGATCCTAGAGATCAAAATCTGGATTCAAAACAAAATTCCTAGAAAACAAAAGGAATCCCAACCGCGTGATCAGATCCCAACTATGATCAACAATGTTTAAAACCCAGAAAAGCTTCAGTCCAGAGATACTTTTTTTTACAATTCCGCTCATAGAGCGCAATACCAAGACAAATTCTCAAACCATTCTCGTCCCAAAATCAACAAAACGCATCATCAAAATCCCGAAAGATAAAGAAGAAAGCGCGAGAATTCGACAGCGCCTACCTCTAGAACAACAATCTTCCTCCCCAAATTCCACTGAAACTTGTACCTATGTACAGATAATATACAGAACAAAGAATCACAAGAAAAACGGAAACGATAACACCAAGAAACAGCAGGATTCTCAGAACATAGAACTAATGAGAATTCGAATGGATCACTCGAAACGCATTCTTCCGAACAGATCTGAAGAGAAAATGGGAAAATTCTTGCAGAATTCTTTGTTCTCGGGCCTTTTTCAGGTTTGTATTTTCAATTTTCTAAAGTTTTTCTGTGTGGCCAATATAGGGAGAGGGAGAGAGAAAGAGAAAGAGAGAGAAAAACCTCTTAAATAAAAAACCACAAGAAAAATGCGAGAGTGCTTAAACCCCGTAATATCTTTATTGTTATAGACCACATAACTGGTTTCTCCGGCAGTTTGCGTCCGATCACCGGCTACATCCGGTGCCAAAACCCTCTTTCTCTCTCTCCTCGTGTGGACCGGTTCTTAACCCCCTCAAAGGATAGGACGTGCCACGTCGACAGCCAACTGATGACACGAAACCTTGTTCCGGTCGGTTAGTTTCTCTTTTTGGGATGAGAAAATTATTTTACGAAAATTTTTTGCGAAAGGGAGTAAAAATTTGAAAAAGGAATATACATTAATCGGAAAGAATATATACCTTAGATATATTTTTATTTCTATAATAATCTATCACATATATCAATTTGCAAATATATTTGTGATAAGTTTCTTTACGAATTTCATTCAAAATAATCGAAGATATTTGATGGAAAATAAAATTACAAGTTTATTTGGAGATGCCTCACCACTCTCATTTATAAATTTTCACAATATTTAATAAGTTACCATATAACCCTTCAACTATCATTTTAGATTCATTTTTTTTTTCATTTTTTTACATTCAAAAAAGTGAAAGATATAAGCAGCAATAACATATAAAATTCTGTTCTTTCTTAAATTCCGTATTAAACCTAAATATTTCAATTTGTATAAGAGAAATATTACTTTTGTTAGTATTTTTTATATGACCACAATTTTTTTTTTGTTCAGATTAATTATAAGTAAAATACATGAGAATTTGCTGTAGAAAAGTTTGGATGTGAAATATCTGTTACATGAAATATACAATAACTTAAACCGTAATTTACCACTTCTGAATTGTCTGATTTTGCAGCTAGCACAATGCCCCTCAAACCTAGGTTTGTTGCTTGGGATATGGCCTCTATTACTAATCTTACTAGGGAGGTGAGGAAATATGACCACAATTAATATTGGAGGTGTAGACATATGTTTCTCTGAATATGAAATTTTTTAGTTCAACACCTAATTTATTTTTGTTAAGGTTGAGTATGAGTTGGGTAAAACCGAAATCTAACCCGAACCACCCCTATTGAGTTAGGTTAAGTTAGGTAAAAATTAACCATGATTTGTGGGTTAGTTCCACATATGAGAATTGACGGTTTTTGGATTGTTTCTGGTTTTACATTAAACTAACCCAAAGTGGAACCGAACTGAAATTATAATACTACTAAATTATCCATACATTTATGTATTGAAAAAATAAAGAATTGTGAAGGTGTTTTAGTCTTTTATATTAAACCCTAAAACTAATATTTTTAATCTTGAATCTAAATTGGAACAAGGGATAGAAAATTGTTTACGTTTTCATATTATAGGAAATTACAATGATATGATGTTGGTTTGGTTTAAGTAGCAAGCAAATATGTATCAAATTGAATGTTCTTTTCTTTGTACAGATAAAAAAAAGATAAATTATTTGATCAGTGATCTTCCAAAATTTACAATGGCATTTTGTGAAATCATATGCAATTAGATACATTTGCATTCTTGTTGCATTATGTAACAGCATATGAAACTTTTTTAATATTATTAAGAATATGTATATTTAAATATGAATTTAGCTATGTAATATATTAAATATTTCATAAACTAGTCGTGAATGAAATTTGATTGAATTTAAATATTGTTATAGGTATATTATATAAACTAAAAAAACCCGAAAACTAGAACCGAAAAATCCAGAACCATGGTTTTGGTTTTTTTCGGTTCTCAGTTCTCAGGTTGGGTAAAAAAATTTTTGAAACCAAACCTATTTCAAGTTGGTTCGGTTCCAATAGAAAACCGGCTCAAACCAACCTATGCTCACCTCTAGTTTTTTTTTTTTAAGTCAATTTAATTTAAAATAACTTATTTTTATTTTAACCCATGTTATTTGAAAGTAAATATTATGTAGTTGCAATAATGCATTTAAATTAAAATTCATATGATTTTATTAAATTTTTATGAATTTTTATTTTTTAGGCATTAAAGATAAAAACTTATAAAAATTAATAATATTAAAAAATTTTATTTTTAATAGATTATTATACAAATAAAATTGGTTCCAGACGTCCGAGTGAAAAACAATATTAAAATAAAATTATTTTGGATTAAGATAATTTTAGTAAAAATGAATTAATATCAAACTTCCATAGGTTTTATTAAAGTTTGCCGTAGTAAACAATGTTATCTATTCAATTCAATCTAGCTAGCGAAACAAAAAAAAAATTATGATAAACATACTCATTTTGACTTATGGACGTAACATGTACAAACCTTTTTTAGATAAAAAATAACTGAAAACTGAACAGGGAAAAAAATTGTTATTCGTTTATAATCGGAAACCAATCATCAATCTCATATTGACAGTTGAAAACTGAAAAAACAAAATTAAATTCAGTTTTTTAGGTTATAACTAAATAGTTGCCCACACCAAGGAAAAAGCCTATAAAAGAAAAAAAAAAAAAGAGTTAATTTTGGAAAAGGGTTCATAATTTTAACACTGTGCTCTACTTGTCTTCAATTTTTACTGTCTGCCATTAATTCCCTTAATTTGCAGAATTTAAGTCAATAAGCTATTATTCTTTTGCCTTTTGGTCCCCAAACTTTGATTTCTTATGGTTAGCCTCCCAAATAACGAGTTGCAGCAATAACATGCTGCCGATTCATCTTATACTTATCTTTCAACCAGCGTCTCCCTTGGACTCTCTTGTACATATATACTGATTTTGTATTCATAAGTACTGTAGATCTATAGTAACCAAAATTTTGGGTTGTAGAAAAACAATGAGGTGCATGGAGGCCGCATGTTATAGTGATTCATATGATCTATGCATAAATTTGTGGAAAGACGTAAAAACTTGATATAACTAAAAAATATGTTTTCAAGTTTCAGCCCTTGTAATTTTGAAATAAAATAATGTTTACACATTGCTAGGTGGAGGTTAGAGTAAAAAATACTACAACCAGAAACATAATAGAAATAAATCGTGGCTATCAATATCTTGTTTTAGAAGACAATAAAAAAATAACAAAAAAAAATTAGAGAGCAAGAGAACAAATAGAGAGATTTGATAATCTACACATTTTAGTGGATTTTTTTGTAATAAATTTTAATAATAACAGTGTGACACATAACATATTATATGCTTCGAAATAATGCATATTTGGTTTGTTAATTAAAAATAATTCAATAAAAAATTTCATCTCCTATTAACACAAAATTTAATTTTTAATATCAATGAAAATTTTATCTAAAAAAATTTGCTCTCAAATTTAACAAGTATGGACCAAATTTATTTATTAAACTATAAAGCTTAAAATAAATAATTGATGCTATAAATCTTAATAATCAATAATGATAGAAATAATGATTAACGCTTCATTTTAGAAAACAACAATAAAGAAAATCAATAAAAAAAATTAAGATCAAGATAAAAAAAAATGGAAAAACTTTAGGCAATAAGGATTTAACAATTGACTTAATCAAGATAAAAAAATGGTTTAACTAAAAAATAAAAAAAGTTTAACTAATAAATAAATAAATTATAGTCACCAATGTCTTACTTTAGAATATAGTACATAAAAGACAAAAAAAGAAAAACTTGGGGGCCGAGAGAATAATAGAAGATTTAATTATATAGTTATAAAATTTAGGGACTAAAATCTAACATGGACATAACTTAGGTCCAAAAAATAAAAAAATTAGAAATTTAGGGAATGAAATCACATTTTAAACCAAAAAAATGTGAGACAGACGAAAACTTAAAAAATTGCAACCTAGTCCCTCATAAAGGCAATCTCCTTACGAAATGAGATAAAACTAAAAAAAGAGTAAATCATATCATAAAAAAAAAAAACTGCTGAACAATGGCCCAAAATCAACTGGGTTCAACCAGCTAAAAATCGAGTTACTTTCATCCAATAGTACCAATGTTTATATTTAGAAGTATGGTGTAATGTAAGCTTGACCTAGGAAGATAGCAGGCCAAAGAAATGGAAAAATGTTGAAATAGGTACCTAGATTTCACATCTTACTCTTATTAATCCCTAAACTCTGAAAGTCTTTTCGTGACACTTAACCCGTTCAATTTGAAAGTCTTTTCCTATTGATCCCTAAACTTTGTCTTTTATAATAGAACCCCAAACAACAAATTGCTGCAACAATCTACCTAGTTTGACGACTAGACCAACCTTTAGTTTATTCAAATATGATGTATATGATTCATTCATAAGTTGTCAATCTTCACCGTTCAAACACATGTCATAGACACGGAGTAGTCTAGAAAACTGTATAGGAAAATGGATAAGAGAAAAAGATAATTAACATATGTTTGCTATTCAATTGCTAATCATTATATATTATATTATACTATATTCTAAAAAAAGAATATATTTAATTGTTTATCAACAGTGCTTACAGTAGATGAATAGTTTCACATTTTTTTCTTTTGCATTTTTTGGGATGCGATTTACTCTTTTTTGAGTTTAATCTTCTTTTTGCAAGGTGCTCATCTTTATGAGGGCCTATGTTGCAATTTTCTCTGTTTTTGTTTGTCTAGCGTTTGTTTTGGTTAAAATGCTGTTTTAGTCCCTAACTTTCTAGGTTTTCTATTTTAGTCTCTTAGTTATATCCATGTTACATTTTGGTCCCCTAATTAGATCTTCTATTTGCTCTCTTGCCCCCCAAGCTTTTTCTTTTGTTATTTTTATGTACCATTTTCTGAAGTAAGACATTCTTGATCATAATTTGTTTTTTTTAGTTAAATCAATTTTTATCTTCATTAAGTCAATTTTTAAATCTTCAATACCTAAGTTTTTTCATTTTTTTTTGTCTTGATCCTAACTTTATTTATTTATTTATTTTTATTATTATTTTCTAAAATGAAACTTTAATCATTATAATTTGCCTACTGTTGGCCTGGTTCTAGCTGATTTGGCTTTAGTCAAAAAAAATTTTACCTTATTTTCATTTTATCTTTATTAAGTTAATGACTAATTGTTAATTTATTAATGGGTAAAGTCCACCGAGGTACCTTAGCTTTTATTTTTGTCCCAAATGGGTACCCAACCTTCAAATTTGTTATATCAAAATACCTAATCTCATATTGCACGTCTGCACGTCTTTATCGGGTACTTTTCATTAATTAAACCGTTAAAATGGATGAAAATTGATGATGTGACATTAAATAACATTGAAATAAATTTAAAATAACAATTTTAGTCATCAAACTTTTCTAATCATTAATTCTAACTCTTAAACTTTTACTAAAATCATTTTAGATCTTCCTTACTTTAACCCCCAAAACCCTAACTTTTCATCTCATCCCTCTCATCTCTCAAGTAACCGCCCCCAACCGCCCTCGCCTCAGCCCACCATCCCTTCACACCTGTCCACCTCCTTAGTCACAACTCACCATTCGTTGTTCGCATCACTTCCTCCCCTGCCATTCGTATTGCCTCCTCCTTTACCATTTGTTATTCACATTGCCTCCTCGGCCATGACTTGCCATTCATGGCACCTTGTAATTTGTGTCACCTTGTTGTTTGTTGTTCGTGTCGCCTTTTGGCCTCACCTTGCCTCACCTTGTCCTTCTTCAAAATCGCACCTCCACCATCACTCGTTTATCGTCCGATCATTCGATCGTCCATTACAAACCTTGGTGGTCTCCTCTGCTCATTGCAAGCTAGATCTCCTTTGTCCAATTGTCCATCACACATTGATCACTTCTTCATCCGAACTCATCTCTACCATTCATTCCTATTTGAGAAGATCGAAGATCAGATATTGAAAAGGTGAGGCACTATATCGGAGATTAGAGTAAGCTGGGCTAGTGTTGGTAGATGAGAAGGTAGGGTTTTGGGGGCTAGAGTGATGATGAGCTAAAATTATTTTGGTGGAAGTTTAAGGGTTAGAATTAGTGATTAAAAAAGTTTGAGGATTAAATTTGTTATTTTAAATTTATTTTAGTGTTATTTAATGCCACATCATCAATTTCCATCCATTTTAATGGTTTAATTAATAGAAAGTACCCAATTAGGACACACAATATGAGATAAGGTATTTAGATAGGATAAATTTGAAGGTTGGGTAACCATTTGGGACAAGAATAAAAGCTTCTAAGGTATCCCCGGTGAACTTTACCCATTTATTAATATATATTAATATAGTTTTGTATTTCAGTCATTTTAATCATTATTGATTGTTAAGTTTTTTAGTATCAATTATTTACTTCAAACTATATAGTTTAATAAAATAATTTCCATAATTGTTAAATTTGAAAGTTAATTTTTCTAAATAAATTTTTCATCGATATTAAAAATTAGATTTTAAGTTAACAAGAGATGAAAAATTTTAATGAATTATTTTTTAATTAACAAAAAATATGCATTATTTCAAATCATGTACCATGCTTTGTTTTGCACTATCATTATTAAAATTTATTACAAAAGATATCTGTTACGATGTGCAGGTTACCAAATCTTTCAATTTGTTATCTTGTTCTCCAATTTTTTTATTACGTTTTTATTTACTATCTTTTAAAGTAAAATCTTGGCAACTATGATTTATTTCTTTTTTTTAATCAACCATGGTAACTTTGTTTAACTTTTTTTTTTGTTATTATTTTTTAAAACAAAACTTTAGCCACCATGAGTTGTCTACTTTTTTCTATGGTTCAAGTTGATTAGTTTTAGCTAATGTTTTCATTTATTTACTTTTTTCCATTATTAAGTTGATAGTTAAGCTTTTAATTCCTGAAATTTTTACATTTACTTTCTTGGTTGGAAGACTATTTTTTGTTGTTATTTATTTATTAATCATTAAACTCCACTTTTTGCCACTGAAATTTCACTATTTATCTTATATTATTAACCTTTTCAAACTATTTCTCTTTTCTAAAACAAAATTTTAGTTGTCATGGTTTATCTCTTGATAAGTAAATTTTTTTTTTTGCACTCTTAGTTTCAAAACTTTATCTTGACTTTTTATCCCAATTCTTGTTTTTTCCCCATTTTTATGAAACCTTTTTTCTTTATTAATAATCATCACTATTTATATTCATGTTTAATGTTGATATGGATTGAACAATTGCAACGCACGGATATCATAAATCTTGCATGTACTAAATAGAAGTTCAAAATAATGTAGATCTATAGTAGCTCTTTTGTCTTTTTTTTTTTTTTGTTGCTTTATATTAGGTAATGGTATAACCTCTATTTTAGCCCCTACAGATTTTTCTTTTTTCATTTTAATCCATAAAATTTTCCATTTGATGAGCTGACAGTTAGAGACAATACAAGAGTAGTGGAAAATTACAAGGAATTTCTTTGGTTTCTTTAGCATTTTGTTGCTTAAACCCATTTCAATATATGAGCTATCGATCTTTTTCATTTCAGTTCATAAATTCTATATGTTTGCCATTTTGGACTTTTTTCTCCCTTTTATTTTTATTTTATTTGCAAAGTCAACGTTAAACCGGTTTTTTCGTTTGCTCTATTGATTCTAAAACTTTACTTAACTTTTGTGATAATGCTCAAACATCACTTTTTTTTTTATGAAAAGTTTATTTCTATCTTCTAAGAGAAAATTTTTATCACTATAGTTTACTTGATTTTGACCATGGCTTGAATTGTCCTTAGATTTACTTGGACTTTTTGGGTCAAACACCCAATTCATTCCATTTTTCATACATTTTTTTTGTGCAAATGGTAAAACACAAATTTTAATTCCTAAAATCTTGCCTTTTATCCTATTAATCTTAAAACTTTATTGTATGTAAATTAGACCTAATTAGATCAACTCCATATCTCATTTTTTTTATTTTTATTAAAAATTTTATTTTACCAATGGTTAAACTCACTTTTAATTACTAGAACTCTAAACTTTTCTCTATTCATCCCCAAATTTTACTATTTATTGATCATTATACTATATTTATATTAAATGTTATTACAGATTGAACTATCACAATTCTAGAATTTTTTGCTTTGCCTTTTTGGTCCTCACATTTTTCTTTTGGACAATTGATCATTTAATTTGTAGTATCCGAGTTCCTAAAATATTGTTATCTGTCTTTCTGTACCACAAAGTTTACTTATTTATAATTAAGTGCCTAAACAACAAATTGCAGTCACAATATGTGGTCTATTTGCCTAATGACATAGTAAGTAATTATAAAATGATAATTAGCATAGTAAAATGCCAAAAAAAAAAAAATGTGACAAGTAACCGATGGACATGATCCTTTTCGAGATCATCGTTCAATATGGCTGAACTCGAAGTCAGCGAACACAAATTAAGACGGAATGGAGTGGAAGCCCGGAAGGGCGTCTTATTAATTTATAAAACACAAGAAATTAATTAAGGCATCAGTTACAAGGAAAACATAATAAAGCATAATTAAACATACTTTAGTTCATATGTTGGTGTTAAAGTACTATTCTTAACTAAATTTCCTCTATAAAAGTTTCACACCACATGCACAGAATGTGCAGTACATTTAAATTGTATCTTCATACAGAAAAGCACATTTTTTAAACATAGAGAGAGATACTTTTGTAAAATAGGGAAATGAGCTTTTCAGAATTTGGGGACACTCGAACCAGCCGTAATTAACATTATATAGGAAAATAGTAAAATAGTAGAAAGCGGAGTTATGGACAAATCTAATAAAAAAATAGCAGGGTTTAAGGACATCATTGAAATTTTTTATTTCTTATGTAAATATTCATTTTTTTAAGAACTCATTGAAATTTAGTAAAAGACCCCGCTAATCAAGTGAAAAAAATAAAAGTATTATTTCCATAAATAAATTAAAATTTGATTGAAATTAAAATCAACTTAGAACACTATTTGAAAAACATCCTAACATTGATTAACCATTCAATGTGATTTTACTTTGATAATAAGTTTATGGTACATTGGAGCTCAATTATATATATATTGTGACCCCATAATAATATTTGTCTAAATTTGTCACTTGTTGGAATCAGATCTCCGAATATGTCATTCCACTCACGTTTCTACACCATGATTCCAAACTCGAAACATGTATAAAAATATTATTTTTTTTTTATATTCAAAAACATTTACAAGGTATATATATTAAAAGATGAAAGACTACTAAGAAAAAGTTAAAAAAAAATATGTCTACTTCTTGAAATCTAGAGTGCTGCAATCTATAATTAGTAGAAGGTGGCACACAATACACCTATTAAACGTTGAATCTGAATTGAAGGCCAAATAATCTAAATGTGGAGCCGCTAGACTACCACCTACCGAGAGGTGGTGGTTAATTTACTGCCACGACTAACTTGAATTGCATTTGCGTTTCGATACCCAAAGTACCAGAAGTACTAAAACTTTCTAATACATTGAGAGATGTTGGTTAACTTAATTTCACGTGTAATTTATAAGTACTGCTAGCTAGCAAAGTAATAAATTTTTTAAAAAATGTTTTTTTTGTAAAAACACGAAATGAATAATAAGCTCATGCTCAACTAGAATGAATCTTTTGTCTTGTTAAATGCATTTCCTTGTACAGATAACAGGAATTGAAGTCATCACATTTTCTCTTTCGCAAAGAGAAATTTTATGATTTAACTATATCCGTATTTTTCGTTTTTGGTACCACAAGGTAAGATACGTACACCATTTATCACATGTCCTTTTCTTAAAAAAAAAAATTACAAATGTTATACTTATAGGTCTAAAATTGGATATACCTTAAATTTAAATAGATTTTACATAACTCAATCAAACTTTAACATATTGATTTATACAGATTTCTTTCATAACATACTCTGTAGGTCTAAAATTATTCAAGGATTATATTATACGTTTAATTCACTGTGACAATAAGTTAATAACGTTCTTTTCTTAAAATTTGGGTAAGGAATATGATAATAACATTCACACATAGTAAAAATGAACCCAATACTTCCATGATGTTTCCCAGATCTTATTAGCCTTTTAAAGTTTTGAATTGTTTGGATGTTATAAATTACTATGCATTTTTTTTTTAACGGCAATGAGAAAATATATTAAGGAAAAGGAAACAAGAAAACAGACACTAGTCAGAAGCTAGCAAACAACATAGCACACCTACCCCTCCCCTTCCCTAGAATTGAAACATATAATCCCTTGTGAAGTCACCTGCACACTTAAACTGGATATAGTTTTATAAAGCTTGACAGGGGTTGAACAACCAATCCACCCACGACAATTTCATCTTTGTAAATCTATGACTAATCCAGAAAAATGAATAAAACTGGACATCCCCTAGCATCTGCATCACCAATAACCTACCATCATTAAAGACATAGTTATTTCTAGACGTTCAAATGGTTCAGCAAGTAACATAACACATTGCCTGCCAAAGTCTCTAAATCATGCCTGGTAGACGCTGACTCCATGAATTAGATAGTGCATTCGTAGTGTCCAAAAGGGTAGTTCTAGCAAGTTGCCACCACAGCAGAACTTTTTGCCACAGACATGCGGCAAAATTGTAACGTGCCATGATGTGGTCAACTGTTTCCTCCCCAATATAACACAGAGGACATCGAACATCTGCAATTTCCACTCCTGTAATGGCCAGATTTGTTTTTGATGGCAATCGATCAAGAATCGCCCTCTAGATAAATAAGTTTACGTTTTGAGGCACCAGCAAGTTCTATCAAAATATGGGCATCGAAAGCTACGGTTGCAAGCACACTTCATCAAGTAAGGAAGATAGTTTCCTCACTGTAAAATCACCGCCTGGATCCAGCGACTAAGTCCAATCATCTTTCGCATTTGTTGATAATGAAACATTTAATAACAGATAAATGAGTTATGCCAATTGCTCTTCTTCAACACCCCTAAGCCTCCTCCGCCAACTCCATCGCCAAACCCACTCCTCCCCCTCCCACACACCCTTATGAGACACCATGCAGTCTCTATTTACCTATGCCTTATATAATCTAGGAAATTTCTCTTTTAGACATATGTTCCCAACCCAAACATCTTTCCAAAATTTCACCTCGTCCCCTCTCCCCACCTTTCTCCTAAAAGAATTAACAAAGCTAATCCCTTTTGCTTCTATTTCAAATCCTACCTCAACAATCTCACCCTAAACTCCAGCAAACTGACTTTCTTCTTTATACCTCCCTACCCCTCCACTCTCCCCCCAAATTGCTTTAATAACTCTAACCCACAAGGATTCCCCGCTTTTCCTAAACCGTCACCACCATTTCCCATATAAACTTGGATTTTTTGCATGAAAGCTACTTACTCCTAAACCACCTGTGTTTTTACTATATAGGATTTTTTTTCCAAGCAACCCACGTAATTTTTTTATTCTCACAACCCTTTCCCTAAAAGAAGTTATTCCTCATACTCTCAATGTGTTTGATGACCTTTTCTGGGGCATGAATCAAAGAAAAGAAAAATAAGGGCAAGCTTCCTAGAACAGATTTGATCAATGTCAATCTCCCAATAGTCAACAAGAGTTTACTCCTCCATGCATTTAATCTCCTTTCACTTTTCTTTATCACCATCTTTCAAGATTCAATTCTTTTCATGTTTTCTCCCACCGGAAGCCTCAAATAAATCATTGGTAATTTATCATCTTTGTAACTCACTTTATTAGCTAAAGGCCAAATAAATTAGTATGCTTTAACAAAATCTGAAAATAAATGTTAGGCCTATTAGTCTAATTTCGCAAAGCCAATTACTACTATTTCTTATTGGTTCGAATACTATTTACTTGGTTATAATGCTTTTACAAAATCAAAAAATGCCGTCGCCAGGAGACGTCTAGAAACCACTCGTAGTCGTAGCGACGGCGAAGAATGACGTGAACCGGTTGACCGTTTTATCCCGTCAAAAAAGTGTTCTAACTGCGCCCGCCACCAAAAGGTGTGCCGGTCTCTTTGGTCGCCAAGTGTCGTGCAGGGCTTTAAGTTGGACCTTGTTAATTTTAACACATGTCTTTTGTTTTTTTTTTTTTTTCCGACGCCTGGAGTTCTGGTCCTTCTGGCCTGCAAGGGGGCTGCGCCCTGCGTTGTTTAGAGAAAGGATGTCGGGGATTATCTCTGATCAGTGTGGTTGGCCACATTTCGTTTCTGTGGATGGATTTACTTGCCACCTTTTCTATATAATGCTATGGGTATTTCTAATTATTTTTCAGGCTCTCCCCTCCGTCGCCTCTCTCCTCTGCCGCCTTTCCCGTCTGTCACCTCTCCCATTCGGCTGCATCCCTCGCTGCCATTGTTGAACAATTGCTACTGTCGTTGAGTACTCGTTACCGTCGTCAAATAGGAGGATAGAATATGGTTGGGATTTTTTTATTTTTCAAGAGGGTAGAATAATAATTATATGGGTAGGGCATATATAATGTAGGGAGTATATAATATACGACGCTTTTGGAAAAAATAGTGGTGCAAGAGAGGTTTCTAAACCTGAGCGATTTAAGTATAATTAATACTATATTTCAATGCAAAAGTTTGACCAAGCAACTAATATTTCATGTACTCCTTCTCTTTTGAGCGAGTTCTTTGAAACATTCAAGTTTGACGTGGAAATTAGAAAAGGGGAAAATACTTAGTGTGTTTGTTTCTATTTTTTTTTTCAATTCACTTTGTACATATAAATAAAAAAAGATTGAAAAAAAAATGAATATTAAAATAATAGTTTAAAGAGTAATATAGCAAAATAATTTACTAAATATTAAAATATTAGAAAGATTTAGAATGATTTAAAATAATAAATATTGTAAAGAATGTGGGATAAACATAGTCTTATATTTTAATATTCCTACTAGATAAGCCTCTATTGCAAAATTTTTCCCAAGAGCCATGACCCCATATCTATCTCTTCTATCTCTGCCACTGGTCCCAAACATTAGACGGTGATGTTAAAACACATAGAACTGCACGCCAGTTAAAGGGGTAAAAAATTGTAACATATTACAAAATTTGAGGGGTAACTATTAATTGAGGTCTTATATTTCGGAAGTTAAATGCACGAGTCATTGAAGTTAAGTCATTGTAAAAGAGATCATGCATAAATACTGTCTAGTAATCTTTAGCCATCATTAGCTGTTAGCTAAGTATCTTATTTCAATTATATTCTTATAGTTTAATCACCTTAATTAGGAGAACTGAAACGTAGAAGTTCTTGGGTGGGTGGTTGGTGGTGGGGGTGGGGGTGGTTGTTTGTGTGTGTTAAGGGCTGTATTGTATTTTATGTGGTTTTGAAGACGAACCAGGCCAAAAGCATGTGATGACTTGTGGATACAGCATCTCTATGTGTGAACAAGGCCAGCTTTGAGCTTTGCTAGCATAGGCCTAGCTCATCAGATCAGAAGGAGAATTAGTTACTAAAGAAGTTAGCTTCTCAAATTGAGAAGGGGGCAAAATCACTACTAATATCTGCTTGAGGAAATAATTTTTTCACTAATTTTTTTTCTTCGTGTAAATTTACCACTGATGATAAACAAGGAGCAAATTTGTTACTCAAGATGTAAAATAAAACTAATAGTCATCAAATGAATATAATTGTCTAATGGTAAGAATATACCATCTAAACTGAGAATATTCTATGCAATGCCAACAACATGCCAACACCATATATAAATAATTAACAAACTGCGAAAACTCTCAAACTAGCCACTAAAAATTAGATCCTTAACCTTTAGGTACCCAATTGTGTGAATATGCTATTTTGACCATATCCTCAAATAGATACAATCTCAACTGGGCCATAGCTGATAGACTCCCTCACGCAAATCCGGCTCATGTCCTCCAGGCTTCGATCACTAGTTGTCAACCTTGTCTCCCTTCCCATGACAATTGTCACCACTGTCATCATCCTATTCTTCTTTCTCAACCTTCTATGTTTAAAACAACTTATGTCAATAGACCTTCAGAGTTACTTCACTTAAGAACTCACTTCACCTACTGATTTTCAGCCCAAGAAAACCCATGAAACTAGCAAAACCCACTTTGATTTTGAGGAAAAGAACGAAGAAGAAGATGATGAAAATGATAGATTTAGATAAGAGGGGGTAGGGTTTCATGTCAACAAGAAAACTTGGCACTGAAACTTACATTTTTTCATTTTTTCATGTTTGTCACGTAAACAATATTATTGGCCAGTGATAAAATTGCTGCCCATGGATAATGTCGGCGTAAAATTTGCACACACATAAAAAAACATTAATAAGAAAATTGCTCCCTAGCTAGAGCAAACATTAGAAGTCATTTTGATTCTTCTCTTTTTGGCAAATTAATTTCAGACAAAAGAGCAAGAGACAAGTTAGTTTCATCTCTGAATCTTCACTTTCTCTTAATTTTATTCTTCTGCCTTTTCCTTTTCATAAGATTCCATGATGGTTAATCTAAGACTAGCATCAATTTCGCAAGAGGTCTACAGATCTGAAGTTTGGCCAGCCAACTAATCTTTTTTCTGTTCAATGGATCAACCTGCACATGTGATCTTATGATCAATAAGCTGAATATTCATGAACCCGTGCTTTGCTAATTAGAATAGATTACTTTCAGTTATTTTAAAATTTAATTAGAATAAATTTTTTTTTATTTTTAAAATTTTAGGGCTATATCGATAATCATATATTAAACTGTTAATTACTATCGCCGCTAAACTTTTGTTTGCCAATTTCTTCTTTTTCTTCTTACCTTTATTAAGTTAAACGTTAAACCTTTAATTGGTTAACATAACTTAAATATAATTTTATATTTTGGTTATCTATTTTCGTTATTCATGATTGAGTTTTTATAGCATAAGTTATTTATTTCAAAAGCTCTATGATTTAATAAAATAATTTAGTTCATAATTTCTAAAATTGAAAGTAAATTTTTTAAAATAAATCTATCATCGATATTAAACATTGAAATTTGAGTTAATAAAAGATGAAATTTTTTTAGTAAATTATTTTTAATGAAAAAATGTCTATCATTTCAAAGTATGTACTCTGTTATATATGTTTCACAGCATTACATTTTTATCATAAGTAATTATTTTATAATAATAACATAACATAAATAAAGCCAAAGTTAAAATTAAAACAAAAGTAAAATTTTAATTAATTAACAAAAATTTATGGATTAGAATTTTTTAATTATTTATTAGTGAGATTTTTTTAATTTAATACTAATTTAATCGAAAAAATACCAACTGCATAGCCAGCGTGCCGGGTCAAAGCAATAGTTTTGACAGTGATGTTAGGAACAATCATAATATTTTATTCATCCTGAATTCTTTACACCATTTCAGTTTTTTTTATTTAAATTTGACTTAAATTTATTTATGTTAGTATTTGCTAAATAATTTTTAAAAATTTATATTTAGAACCTACAAGACTTATAGTTTTAAATATAATTTTTAACATTTTTTTTAAATTATTAATATAAATAAATTTAATTCAAACTTAAATAAAAAAAAAAGGTATAAAGAAATGGGGTCAAGGTAGTAATTTTCTTGTTTGTGGGGCTTCAACCAGTTTTGCAGTTTTAGCTTAGAGGATGTTCAAACTAAAAAAATGAGTAAATGATGTAATAAGTCTTTTATTTATGTATGGTAATATCTTTTAGTCCTCAAACATTTAAATTAGGCACTTATTGTCCAAAATTTTTTATTTTTGTATTTCAGACCACTGAACTTGCATGAGTTAGACTCAGACCTTAATTTGTCTTTAAATTCTAAACCAAATTTGTTGACAATAACGTTTAAAATTTTATTTTATTTTTCAAATTAAACCTTTCAATTTATTATGACTTGATTTTAAATTCATAAATTTTTAACATTTTTATATAAATGTAATTGGTATGAGAATTTGAATCTCCATCAATCCACCAAAAACATGTTGCGGACCAATTACTAGTGCAATATTTTTCAGGACTTCACTTGTGACAGAAGTGTTTATTAGCCTGCCAGTTTATTTTGCATTGGAATTAATATATTATTGTACATTATTGTTGTCCAAATTTTATCAATTTGTTAAAACCTTACACCTTGAGAAGTGTAATAAATAATTTATATAGAATAATATATATATTTATTATTTTTCAAATTATCCATCTAAGGACTAACTCACTACATTTTCTAAAGTTGAGGTACTAAGTATTGATGAGTCAAACTATAAAGATTAACTTGCTAGAGTTAGAAAACTTAGGGGATCAAATATGAATTTAAGCCTTAGAATTAATATATTATTGTGCATTATTCTTGTCCAAACTTTATCAATTTTTTTGAAACCTTACACCTTAAGAAGTGTAATAAATAATTTATATAAAATATTTATTTCTTCATAGAGAAAAAACTACAGTTTCTTTTGGACTTCTTATAGTATAAAATTTCAATAAATTAATAATTTAGAAAAATGATCACTTTATAAAAAAAATGCATAATAATATATTAATTTTGATGCGACATGAATTGACTCTAAATTTACCCAAAATGCAAGCAAATCGTAACTGAAAAGAGAAGAATATTGTTTAAAAGGGTAAAAGTCAAACTGAAGTGTTCTTTTTGCCTGTATGGAAACTCCAGTTAAATAGTGAAGTGGGCTATCAAAAGGAAATAACGTAAAAACTTGGGCTTGTTGGGCTCTCGTTACGTAAGGATGTTTTTTTTTTTATGCCCCCTCGATGAACTTCCTTTTCTTTCTAGAAATTTGAGAGGAATAGGATGTATATATTTTTATTTTTTTCAACTTTATATAGCACGAAATCAATTAAAAAATAATTTTAAAAAAATATCAAGGTTCTAACCTGTTGGCCAGCTGAAGAAAAGATAGCCAAAACAGAGACTCTTTTTTTTTTTTTTTCGCAACTGAGTCTGTAAATTGTGAATTAGTACCACCAAAAGCTATATTTAAACATGTCAAAATATGAAAAGTCGATAAAAAGACAGAATTAGAAAGGAAATGCTTACAATAAGAAGCAACAGAGCACTACGGACAGAAGATGATAAAGATATTGGTTCAAGGATATGTGTCTTCCTTAATTGACCGACCAAGATAACTTCAGCTGATCCTACAACCAAATCTTAAGCTGTTTATTTAATGTTCATAACTATATATTAGGGAGTGTTGGGTTTAAAAGTTGTCAAAATTTTTATAAAATAAGATTATAGCGTTCGAATCCGGATTGGTTGATTTGGGGGAGCTGGCGATGATCCTGAAAAGCAAGGAACCATTAACAATCCAACATCGCCTGTCAGTGTCGGCAGCAAGATAGTTTCTGTGTTCAATTTGGCGATGGCCAGGTTATTTGTTCACCGGGCCTGCTCGGTCCAAGCCACTAGGAAGCCTGGTTCACTTTGGTCCAAGCCACTAGAAAGGCCCATCTATATTGTCGGTCTTGAGTGGCTAGGCCCATCCATATGGTTTTGCTTCAATTTAGAGTAGCAGTTGGAGTCTTGAAGAAGGCAAGAAGCTTTTTAGCCTCCTCAGTATTAAAATATATTATTATCAGCTAGTCTTTGGTTTTCAAAGTATCACTCCAAACTCTTGATATTTTTAGCCACCACAACATTTGGATAATTCTTCCTCGTAAAATAAAACTGATAGATATTTTTCAGGGAAATAAAATTAAGTAGGATATATATTGATTGCATGTATCTCATTGTAATTATGATATTTTAGCAAATGATAACCTTGGAGAAATATATTTAACATGCCTATAAAATACAATATCCTTAGTTTTTACAAAAAAGATACGTGAAAAATATTATTGAAGGGAGAGATTATTTTTTATTAGAGTAGTTATACCATGAGCCGTAGCACAAGATGATTTGAGCGTCTACATGGCGTAGTCACATGCGAGCTGAGCATGCTGTACAATGGATATGTAAATCCAAGTGACTGCAAGGTGTTTGACAAAATGCCTCAATGGGAATACATGCGCCCGCATTTTGCAAATTGCTAGATTTCAGTTCTATCATGTTATGAGTTCAATCCCCGTTTGTTAGTCATTCAGTGCACAACAAAGCTTTGGAAAGAGAAAGAGGAAGATTTTTACGGTATAGCTCTGCAATCTCTACAATTTACTTGAACCATGATGCAATTTGGAGCATCAAGATGTTTCATTTGGAGGGCAAGTCTGTTGTGGAGAACTTGAAGGTGGATCCCAAGGCTGAGGAGGAGAAATCTGACGGCACCTCCAACAAGAAGAAGGTAAAAATAGTTCTTTCCCAGTTGCTGAGAAGATGTGTCATTTGGTCTGTGTGATAAATAGTGCCTGTGATTTATATGAGTCTGCTATCGTGCCAATGCTTAGCATACTAGTATTTTCTAGTGAATTAATTCTCTGGCTCTGCGTGAGATTTGCCTACCACCATTGTGAGTTATTCAGCCAAGGAATTCGTACATTCGCCGCGAGCTCTTTTTATTCTTTTGCCAGCAAAAGATGGACTTTGTGAGTCTCATGCTCATTGCAACTTGGCCAATTTGAGCCTTTTTTTTTTTTTTTTTTTTTTGGGATGGGGTGTCTGTTAGGTACAGAAGCTGGAGTCCACCCAACGGCCCTTTGTGGTCCTCTCATGATTTCCCGTCCGGAGTGATATTTATGCATATTATATATTATATAGTATATTCTAATATTATATATTATATAGTATTATATCAACAGTAAAACTTACGATGGGTTTTTTTTTTTCACTTCTTTCAATTTATGGTCAAAACCCTCTTTTGGTACCTGAATATTTAACATCTTCCATAATGCTCCCCCACTTTCGCCTGTTGTTGACAGATAGAAGGTAGACCATTTGCTAATGGTGACATGTTTGTCAGATCATAAAGCTTGGGGAATAATACTAGTCAAAACAAACATTATAGAGACCCAAGAGTATTTTGTACCTCTTTTGACACTAGGGGTGAGCATGGGTTGGGTAAACCCGAAATCGAAACCGAACCACTCCCATTGGGTTGGGTTAGGTTGGGTAAAAATTGATCATGGTTCTCGGGTTGGTTCCACATATAGGAGAACCGACGGTTTTTGGGTTGGTTCTGGTTCCATATGGAACCAACCCGAGGGTGGAACCGAACCCGATATATATATATATATAATATATATAAAAAATTATAGTATTACTAATATATCTACACACACACACACACACACACACACACACACACATTTCTTTGAAGTATTATGATGGTTATTTTGTGTTTTTATATTAAACTCTTAAACTGATGTTCTAAATTGAAAACAGTATGGAAGTTGTGGGATCATTTACGAAATTTCTCCATATTCACTTAAATCACTTTGCTTCATAGACCCACCACTCCTAAGTCATTTTGCTTTCGATCTTTTATTCCAGACTACTCTTTACGACACAATTATGATATTTTTTTCATTTGAGTCATGCAAAATTAAAAATTTATGACATCAACATATTTTAGGTTTTGATACTGAAGAAGATGGTCTTAAAGGCTCAGTTTTCTATATTGAATGTCATACCAATATTGGAATTACTGGAATGAAGTAAACTAGTTGAGATAAAAGATACCCCACAAGCAACTCTTTTGAACCAATTTTGTAAGAACAACATTTTAAACTCTTTTGAATGTATCTAAGTACTTATATTTAAATATTAATTTAATTGTATATTATGTTGAATATGTCATAAAACTGATTATGGATGTAGATTTATTGAATTTTGGTATTGTTATAGGTATATGGTATAAGCCGAAAAACCCAAGAACCAGAATCGAGAAACCCAGAACCATGGTTCTGGTTCTGTTCGGTTCTCGGTTCTGGGTTGGGTAGAAAAATTTTGGAACCGAGGCTATTTTGGGTTGGTTCGGTTCCACCATAAAATAGGGGTGGGCATGGGTCGAGTTGGTTCGGTTCCACCATAAAACTGAACCAACTCGACCCATGCCCACCCTTATTTGACACGCCTGCACACCATTTTAATTTCTTTTCTCTCCTGCAGAATGGTCAAATGTCTCCTTTAGTCCCTAGATATAATATTTTTGCCATAATGATCCCCAACTTTCATGATCTGTAATAACTTTTTTTTCCATTTTGCTAATCGAAATTTTTGAATTTACTATAAGTCAAAGGTTTTTAAGGAGAAGGGAAGAGGACTATTTCGATCCCTGGTCACGGGTATGACAGGCTCTTAGATACTTGATATGAACTTTGAGGAAAATAAAAATTTTGATGACATGTTTAAATTTAAGATGATTAAACCTTAAATGAAAGTGAAGGACATGCTTTTATTAACCATATTAAATATCAATATTTTTTTCTTTTGCATGATTTGACTCAGAGTTTTAATTATATAGGTTTGATTCAAAGTTTTAATTAGTTGAAACAAATGCACACTTTTCATAATGTATAAGTGTTTTACACAGATTTGATTTAGAGTTTTGATTAATTGAAATAAGTGAACAAATTTTATTATGCATGAGTGCACAATTCTTAAAAGGTTTTATTTTATCACTAATTCATTAGTGAGTGAAAATCTGGAAAACCTATGCATATATATTGTCCAATATTATCTTACACTGTGAACGCCATAAACTTTTTTTCTCTTAATGGTTTTCTTGAATTGATTAATAGAATTGCTTTAATCATTTTTCATTTGTTATCTTTAATATTTTTTTGACACTAAATAAATACATCTTTAGTTGACTACTCTGTGTGTTTATAATTATTTATATGCATATATTACTTAATGTCAAGATAAGTCTTATCCATTTGCATTGTTCTATTAATAACTTATATTGATTATATTATAACTAATGTTGATATAGAATTTACCCATGCGATGCGTTGGTCCCTTATACCTCACTTACTTCTAAAAATCATTTTCACTGTTCATCATTGAAGAGAAATATATATATATATTTTTTTGTGTTTCTTTTTTTTTTTAGACATAATTGACCATTCCTTAAGTTCAAATCCCTTTTCACAAGGTGCTCACATTTTTTAGGGCCCATTTTGTAATTTCTCCAATTTTAGCTTGTCTGGTTAAATGTCAATTTAATCCCTTAGCTTCTACTCTTTTCCATGTTAGTCCCTATTTTACATCCATGTTTTATTTTAGTCCCCAAATTTAATAAATATTTAGCTAGATTCTTTCTATTTATTCTTTTGGTCTCCCAATTTTTTTATTGTTTTTATGTACTATATTCCAAAGTAAGACATTGGTTATCATAATTTATTTATTTTTGTGTTAAGCCATTTTTTACATTCATTAAATCAATTGTTAAGCCTTTAATACCTAATATTTTTCCATTTTCTATCTTGGTTCAAACTTTTTTTTTCTTTTATTTATTTTTTTTAAATAAAACTTTAATCATTATAATTTACCTACTTCTGCCTATGGTTCTAATTTATTTGGTTTTAATATTATTTTTTATTATTTTTATCTTTATTAAGTTAATGGTTAAATTGTAATTTATTAACATAAATTAAGTACAAATTTGTGTTTCAATCATATTATTTTGTTATTCATGATTGCATTTTGCAGTATGAATTGTTCTCTATAGTTTAATAAAATAATTTGGTCCATAATTGCTACAAGTAAAAGTAAATTTTTCTAAATAAACTTCTCATTGATATTAAAAATTAGAGTTTAAGTTGATAAAAGAGGAAAATTTTTAATGACAAAATTATACATTATTTCAAAGTACATATAATATTATGTTTTTATTTATCTAATTTCAGTTATTATTCAAGTTAGTTCGGCTTTAATCAAATTTTCTCATATTCTTAATTATTTATTATTTAAATTTTTCATACTAAATTTATTGTAAAAAATATCCGCTACACGGTGCGGACCAATATACTTCATTAGTACTAAACTAAACTAACCACGCTCTCGTTTTGAAAGAAAGAGGAATATTACAGAGAGTCAGCAAGCTGTAGGACTAACTTGACAAAAACATAAAAAATTGTACGACTGAAATTGTTCTTTTCCCTGTTTATTTTGTCTTTGTGAAAAGCAAAGCATCAGATTTTGGGATGACATAAGAGACTAGCAAAAGAGAAATATATGGGGAAATTAATAACTTCATAAAAAATTATTTGCGGCTCTATTACTTTCTTTTCCTTCCTTTAAGGAAATAGCCATTGGGTGCCCCATTCTTAGTAGAAGCTCTTAGTCAACAAGTTGGACTTTGATTTGGTCACGACAAAAACAAGGCACTTCTGTTAGTTTCCAGTTTTCAACTTTGAACCGCAAGTAGCAACATCATCATGCTGCTTCCAAAACCAAATACTAATTACATAGAAACTCTATTCGAACGGTGAAGTCACTTACCTTGTTCGGAAATGTCTTGTTCCATAGACCCGGTCAAAAGCTTTCTTATTATCTTTTCCATTATCACTCACACCTTCTTCTTCCTCAACTTCTCAACGGCAGCAGACTCTCTGACTCCACTTACACCTCTGGCTGATGGCCAGACTTTAGTTTCCTCAGGACGCAAGTTTGAGCTAGGCTTCTTTTCTCCTGCCAACTCTAACAGCAGATATTTGGGAATATGGTACTTCTATGTAGATCTGTCGTAAACTTATTCACTCACATTTTCTGCATGGTTTCCCCCCCCCCCCCCCCCCCCACACACACACACACCAATTTTCCTAGATATATTAATATATTAGGCTCTTTTCCTTAACTTTATTGTGTTTGTTTTGTTGGTTGACTCTATTTTCATCTAGATTTAGTCGAATCTAGTATCTTCTGGGTTACTATTTGGCGGAGGTTTAGAGTGTTTCAATCCACCCTTATATGTTGCCTGTTGAAACATATACTTTGGTGGCGTTACTTGCTGCAGGTACAAGCAAACCCCAAAAATAATAGTTTGGGTTGCAAACAGAAACAATCCAATCACAGGCTTAGGTGGAGTTCTGAGAATTGGCAGTGGAGAACTACTCGTTCTTCTGAACCAAACACAGAGCATTTTATGGTCCTCCAACTCATCCAAGCTTGTTCAAGATCCAAGAGCTCAGCTTCTAGATACTGGAAACTTTGTTGTTATGGGCCAGAGCAGTAGTGTTAGCTCCGAAAGCTATTTATGGCAAAGCTTCGACTATCTAACTGACACCATGCTTCCAGGCACAAGGATTGGACGTGGCTTGAACCAGGAGCCTGAAACGTTCCTCACATCATGGAAAAGTCCCAATGATCCATCTCGAGGGGACTTTGTCTATAGGTGCTTTTACGTTTCTGCCTTATTTATGTTCTACAATTGAACAAACCAGTCCAAGCAAAGGTAGAATTGTAAGCTTATCTTTTATCTTTTACCCACTGTAACAGGTTCAATTACCACGGATTACCTGAATTGGTTATCTACATGGGATCAATCAAGAAATATCGGACAGGACCATGGAATGGAGTTAGATTCTGTGGGGTTTTAACTTTGAGTAAACCGGGTTCTTTTGTTATTAACTTTCATGGTAGTGCTCTGTACAATGTCTATCAATCCTACAACAGCTTGGTTACTAAAAGGATAGTAATCAGCTCATTAGGTTCACTTGATTTGTACTTGTTAGATGAAAGAAGGAAAGAATGGAATCTTTTGCATTCATTTCCAAATGATCCATGTGACCAGTATGGAAGATGTGGTGCAAATGGCCTTTGCAGTGTTATAAAACAGTCTTCATGCGATTGCTTGAAGGGTTTCACTCCAAAAGTAGCATCAAAATGGGAGCAGCTTGATTGGTCAGATGGGTGTGTGAGACGTGTGCCACTAAATTGCACAGGAGGGGATGGATTTTTGAAGCTTCTAGGTGTTAAATTGCCTGAGTTGCTTGAGTTTTGGTTAGATACCAGCATGAGCCTCAAGCAGTGTGAAGTTATGTGCTTGAACAACTGTTCTTGTACAGCTTATGCAAATTCCAATGTTAGTCAAGGGGGGAGTGGTTGCTTGCTTTGGTTCAGTGATTTAATTGATATGGTCAAGTTCAATGTGGAGGATAATCAACAAGAAATCTATATACGTGTATCAGCTTCTGAGCTAGGTATGCTTAAGCAAACAAAAAGAACGTTGCACTTATCAGAATAATTCGATTTTTGGCTTGTTTTATTACAGAATCAGGCCGATCAATTGGGAAGAAAAGAGTGGTTATGGCTGCTGCCCTTTCAGCTGCCTCAGGATTGCTTATATTGAGCCTGCTGTTATGGTGCAAATTCAACAGAAAACTGAAGAACATGAAAGGCAAGTCTCATGGTTCACCTTTATCAGTTCAGTATCTATATCATTTGAACTTACGGTTTTGTAATATCAATCACAAGTTTTAACTGTTACGGTATGCCTTGATTATTAGAGAATCTAGCTTCCTACCGTTCTGATATGACAACAATCTCATCTTCATCAAGCAGGGGAGGACTTGCTAAAGTTTAACCTGAAGGCGAGCCTTTCAAGTTCTAAAGAAGAGCAAAATGATGTTAAAAAGACAATAACAAAGAAAACTGAATTGGAGATTCCCCTCTTTAGCTTCTCTAGTGTGTCTGCTGCTGCCAATAACTTCTCTCCCTGCAACAAACTTGGGGAGGGTGGTTTTGGACCTGTATACAAGGTGAGTCTTATACATGTACTAAAACAGAATCCTTATATATCAGAATCATCAATGCGCATTTAAAGGTTGCTTATAATGCCAGCATCAATTGAAAACCTATTACAAACAGTTAAGATCTAGTGACTCTATTTTCTAATTCCCATTGTAGGGAAATTTGCTAGATGGAGAGCTGGTGGCTATAAAAAGACTATCGACAAGGTCTAAACAAGGATGGGATGAGTTGAAAAATGAGGCAGTGGTTATAGCGAAACTCCAACATAAGAATCTTGTGAAACTTCTCGGCTGCTGCATTGAAGGAGACGAAAACATACTTATATATGAATATTTGCCCAACAAGAGCTTGGACATTTTCCTCTTTGGTTTGTCCATAACTCATGTGAAGTCCTTTTGTTTATATTTCTTGGATTTTTCTCGAAAAGCTGATTGAGAACATTTTCTTATTTGAGCTTGAAAATTGGCAGGTTCAGCAGAACATGGCACCATTGATTGGAAGACACGTGTTAGAATTATTGAAGGGATTGCTCAAGGTCTTCTTTATCTCCATCAATATTCCAGGTTGACTATTATTCACAGGGATTTGAAAGCCAGCAACATTTTGTTGGATAGAGACATGAATCCCAAAATATCTGACTTTGGGATGGCAAGAATTTTTGGAGGGAATCAACGAGGAGTCACTAGCCGAATAGTTGGAACTTAGTAAGTGTGTCTAGATTTAGTTCTCAACTAGTCTGTTTGACAAGAATCTCAATTAGTTATATATGTCAGAACTTGGGAAAACTATCCAAATGGTAGGTTATACTACTCTGCAGTGCATAAATCATTCAAACTTAAGTAACTAACTCTAATCACAACAACTATATATTTCCAAATAGATTCAAGTCAGTTAAAGGATACATACTTTAATCCCTTATTGACCAAATTGCTCACAGTCTATATGTTTGATTTGATGATGAGTTTCAGTGGCTATATGGCTCCAGAGTATGCTTTAGAAGGCATTTTCTCAGTTAAATCCGATGTCTTCAGCTTTGGGATTTTGTTACTAGAGATCTTAAGCAGCAAGAGAAACACCTCTTTTTACCAGACTGAGTTCCTCAATCTTCTTGGATATGTAAGTTACCCAACTCCATCTTCTCATGAATTTGGCACTCAAGTGTTTCGATGCTTGCAATGATAATAGTTTGTGAAAAAATGAATATATTTTGGTAAGCACAGGACATTTTTTTTTATCAGATATAAGCACAAGGCATTAGGAAATTGTTTTGTTAAACTGTATAATGCTAAAGATTCTTTTGTTTTTTGAATGCTTATTCTTTGAATATATATATTTTTTTGCCGCTCTAATTTTTGAATATTCGAAAAATGATAACATATAGTATAGTTTAAGAATATAAACAGTAACAGCATGTATTTATGAACTAATTTGTTAGTAGAGCTAATTAATTTAATTAGATCAGTTATTTTTGTTTTTTTCCCCTTCCTTTTCCCTTGACATTTAGAATCCCCCCCCTCTCTCTCTCTCTTCCCTTTTTCCTTTTGCATGTGGTGAATGAGAGTCTGAACTAAATATATTGTAGAGTTTCTCTTTTCTCATGCCTTCTCTTTTTTACCCATTTAGGCATGGGACCTTTGGTTGAGGGGGAAGCCATTGGAGTTGAAGGATCCAAATCTTGAAGAGACGTGTTGTGGTAATGCTGGTTCAGAATTGTTAACCAGATACATCCATATTGCGCTTCTTTGTGTTCAACAGTTGCCGGCCGAAAGGCCAACAATGTCCGAAGTTGTGTTGATGCTTGGTAATGAACATTATTGTTTGCCATCTCCAAAACAACCTGCATTTTCAATGCTCAGATGTCTAGTAGATCCCACAGCACAGGAGAGCAAGTGGAAGGCAGAAAAATATTCGGTAAATCTTGTGACAACCTCAGTTGTGGAACCACGATGAAACAATATATATAGACCATTTTAACTACATCTCTTAATATATATGATTGGGTTCTATAGTATTGAATTGACCTATAGAAAGAATATATAAATTCCTTCTTGCATATTTATTCGGACACATTCTTTAAATTTCATGTTTAGTTGGCCAAATATATCACTTTAGTCCCAAATGCTCATATTTGACCGCCTAGATGTTCTTTTAAGCACTTCCTTTTAGGGCGCCCAATGAAACCGCGCAATTCTCTCAAATTACCTTTGCATGAATACGGGCCATCAACAAAAATTCCTGGAAGCTCCATTAACCTTTAACACAATCCCAGAAAAACATTTTTGGGTTGCAGTCACTGATTCTCAAAGTTTGAGGTTCTTTCCGCACAATATAATTCTTAGGGTGGTTACCAACTCTTCCGCCGTGGCCAAGAACAGAGAAGCAAAAAGAAGTGTAGCTCAGTCAAACAGAGACGAGACAACGGTAGGGAAACTTCCTCCCGTGGGAAACTCAAGTCCACCAATTACTTCAACCCAAGTGCCCAACTAAATCGATTGAACGCGTTTTCTTTGTTATTTTCTTTTTTCCCTGTTCGTTTTAGTGACCTTTCCTGTTGGCAAAGGGAAATTCTGGAAAGTTACTAGTCTAATCGATAACAGGAAATCTGCACAAAATTCTCTAAATTAAATGCTCCGCTCCGGCCCCAAGAGATTTTCTTGTAATCAACATGTTTCTGTTTAAAGAAGAGGCCCGATTGGTGCAGGACGGGAGCGGGAGGCTGTTAATATTAGAGGATCTCGTCGCCTTTTTGGATGGAAAAAGCGAACCCATCTGCAAATTTTCAGCAGCAGAGCTCGATCTGGCCACAAACAACTACGATCAGCGTCGACATGTTCGAGACGATGCATATTACAGTTTGTACAAAGGACACATCAAGGGCCGCCCAGTATATGTGAAGAGGTATCGGACAAGTCTTTTCTGCAAAGAGTTCGGCGACTCCAGGCAGGCAAAAGACATCACCATAGGATCAGCCATGAGCTCCCACAACAACGTTCTCAAACTTGTCGGATGTTGCTTAGACGACACACATTCTATACTCGTGTACGAACGTGTCGGAACCACAACTCTGTCCGATCGTCTCCGATGTAGAAATGGTCAACCTCTCCCATGGTTAACCAGGCTAAAGATTGCTCTTGATTTGGCTTCTGCAATCTCATGTCCCCACACTGCATTTTCACTGCCGGTTGTGCATCGAAACATAAAGTCTTCCGACATCATCTTGGACGAAGCCGCCAGTGTTCCTAAACTGATGGATTTCGCTCTGTGCATATCCATTCCGGAGGGGAAATCACATGCCGAAGATTGCGTCATTGGAACAAAAGGCTATGGCGCTCCTGAATACATCCAAACAGGTTTCGTTAGCGAGAAGGTTGATGTTTATGACTTTGGTGTGCTTCTGTGTGAGCTCTTGACAGGGAAAACTGCGTATTGCTTCCACCAAGGGGAGCGTTGCTTTATGGGGGATCTGGTGAAGAAGTTTGCAGAGGAGGGTAGGCCAGCTTATAGTTTAGTAGATGAAAGAGTGGTTTCTGAAGGAATTATGTGGGAGCAGTTGCTGAATTTTTCACAGCTTCTCCTAAGATGCCTCTCTAACGAGAGAATGACAGGCCTACTATGATACAGGTGGCAGAGGAACTCCAACAAATTTATCAGTCTACATGTAGTTGATTCGATCCTCGTACGTCGTCTGGGTTTTAGGTTTCTATGTTTTGCTTTTCCAGCTGTGTATGTGCGTGTTTTTTCCCTTACGCCGTGTCTGGGTTTTATGTACGTAGATGGAGGTTTATATCTAGCAAGGCTATGTTTCAATTAATTTTAAGTTTTGTCTTTTAGACTTATTTTGCATCATATGCATGAAAATTCCGGCTTTGTTCGACCATTAATTGATCTCACAAGTACGAAAATTCCAATTTCTTTTAATTATTTTCATGTACTATATGTTCTTGTTGTTATTATTACGCAACTCTAAACAGTATAATGTTCATCACTTTTCAAATATTTTTGCGTCCAAACTTGAAAAAAAAAATTGCGTCCAAAATTTTTGTGACATTCTCCCATATTATTTCTTGCGTATTCGTCTAAATAATTTATCCTTCCCATTAGCTTAGATGCTTTATGTTGGGTTTGATTCAAGGTGAAGAAGATGTGGCAGATTTGATCCAAGGAGGAGAAGAGACTGAATTTGATTCAAGGCAGAGAGAGGCAAGGCCAACGATGAGGCTTGAGGCTGGCTTTGACAGAGAAGGTGGTGGCAAGTGACTGCAAAGAAAAAAAACCCTAATAGTGTCATAGTTACGTGACAACCAGTGACCATTCAAAAGACTAAGTCATACACACTTCCAAATTTTAAAGACTAAGTTGCATATTTGTGCAACTTAGAGAACAAAGTCGCGATGAATCAATCTTTAAGAATTAACCAGTGCAAGCGTATGAATTTGAGGGATCAAATACACATTTAGGCATTTTATTTCCTCCGCCAACTAACAAGGGTCATGCACCACCACCCATAAAATCAAGAAAGATCTCCACAGGTCCACAGGTGGCAATAATTAACATGATAATTCTTGCTTCTGAAAGCGTCGTCATGCTAACGAATTTGTATTCCAATTCGAACAGATTAACGTAATTAGCTTGTCGGAAATGTTTAGCGCCATAGACACGCTCAAAAGTTTTCTCACTTTCTTTTCTATCGTCTCTCTCACACTCTTCTTCTTTCACTTCTCAAGCGCGACAGACTCTCTCACTCCAATTACCCCTTTGGAAGATGGCCGAACCCTAGTTTCCTCTGGACAGAAGTTTGAGCTAGGCTTCTTTTCTCCTCCCAACTCTAGCCGCGGATACTTGGGAATATGGTACTTGTATCTATCTGGATCTGTCTTCAACTTATAAAAATATCCGAATGTTTTCCATGAAAGAGATTCTTTTTTTTTTTTCTTTTTTGCGCTCAGTTCCTTAACTTTGTTGTGCTTGTTTGGTTGGTTGGGTTTGTCTAATATATTCTCATCTAGATTAGTACAGTCTATTTTTAATTTCAGGAGTTGTAGTTGTAGTTATGGTCTGTGTTGGGAGTTTTTGGTTTATTTTACTTGTTGCTGCAGGTACAAGCAAGACCCAGAAACTGTAGTTTGGGTTGCAAACAGAAATAATCCAATCACAGGCTCAGATGGAGTTCTTAGAATTAACAGCGATGGACAGCTCATTCTTCTAAACCAAACACACAGCATATTATGGTACTCCAATTCATCTAAGCTTGCTCAAGATCCAAGAGCTCAGCTTCTGGATACCGGGAACCTGGCTATCCTGGACCAGAGCCGCAGTGTTAGCTCTGGAGGCTATTTATGGCAGAGCTTTGACCATCCAACTGACACTATGCTTCCAGATGAAAGGATTGGACGTGGCTTAAACCAGGAGCCTGATAATTTCCTCACATCGTGGAAAAGTCCCAGTGATCCATCTCCAGGAGACTTTGTCAATAGGTGATCTTATGTTTTTGCCTCGCATTTATGTTATGTAATCCAGGAAACTACTCCATCAAACAGCAAACTTGTTTGCTTATCGTGTGTCAGTAATTTGTCCTTTGTCCACTCTTAACAGATTCGTATACAACGGTTTATCTGAAGTGGTTATCAACAAGGGATCAATCCGGAAATATCGAACAGGACCATGGAATGGAGTTAGATTCAGTGGCGTTATACCTTTGAATCAAGCGGCTCCTTATGTCTTGAACTTTCGTGATAACATGCTGTACAATCTCTATATTTCATACAACAGCTCGGTTACCACAAGGATAGTAATCAGCTCATCAGGTCTACTCAATTGGTACTCCTTCGATGAAGAAAGTAAAAGGTGGAATCTTTTGCACTCGGTTCCAAATGATCCATGTGAGAACTACGGAAGATGTGGTGCAAATGGCTTTTGCAGCATTATGAAGCAATCTATGTGTGATTGCTTGAAGGGTTTCACACCGAAAATACCTCAAAAATGGGAGCTGCATTATTGGTCAGACGGATGTGTCAGACGTGTACCACTAAATTGCACAGGAGGGGATAGATTTTTTAGGCTTGTTGGTGTCAAAGTGCCTGACTTGCTTGAATTTTGGTTAGATGCCAGCATGAGCCTCAAGCAGTGCAAAGAAATGTGCCTGAACAACTGTTCTTGTACAGCTTATGCAAATTCTAATATTAGTCAAGGGGGAAGTGGTTGCTTACTTTGGTTTGGTGATCTAATTGATGTAACTGAATTCAGTCAAGAGGATAGCCAACAAGAAATCTATATACGCCTATCAGCTTCTGAGCTAGGTAAGTCATTGTATTTAAATTCGTTATTCTTACATATGAAGAACAAAGTTGCACTTTGCTAAAAAGAAGAAAAAATTGACTTTTGGTTTGTTTGGCCGCAGAATTAGCTGAAGGGAATAGAAAGAAAATAGTGGTGATAGTTGTTGCATGTTCAGTTGCCGCAGGAATACTTATATTGGGCCTACTATTGTGGAGCATAATCAGTAGCAAGCAAAGGAAAATGAAAGGCAAGCCTTATGACTTATTTTGGAATTTGGATTTTTGTAGCAGTAATCATGAGTCTTAATCATTATGCCAAGTCTTGATTGTTATAGAATATAATTTTCGATCTTTCTGATATGATCAGAATCTCATCTTCAACTAGGGGAGGACCTGTTAAAATTTGACACAAAGGCAAGCTTGTCAGCTTATAAAGAAGAGCAAAATGAAGTAGAAAAGACAAGAACAAAGAACACCAAGCTGGAAATTCCCCTTTTCAACTTCTCTAGTGTGTCTGCTGCTACTAATAGCTTCTCTCTTTCCAACAAACTTGGTGAGGGAGGCTTTGGACCGGTATATAAGGTGAGTCTTATGCATTCGCTGGAACACAGTTTTTCAGTGAGACAAATATCATGAGAAACTCAGCGGTTCAAATTTCTAATTCCCATTGAAGGGAAATTTGCTAAATGGAGAAGAGGTGGCTATAAAAAGACTATCAACAAAATCTAAACAAGGATGGGATGAATTGAAAAATGAGGCACTGCTGATTGCCAAACTCCAACATAAGAATCTTGTGAAAGTTCTCGGCTGCTGCATTGAAGGAGATGAAAACATACTTATATATGAATATTTACCCAACAAAAGCTTGGACCTTTTCCTCTTTGGTTTGTTCTTTAACTCATGTGAATTCCTTTTATTCGTTTTTCTTGGATGGTTGTTTGAAAGTTGACTAAAAACATTTGCTTCAAACCTTGGCAGATACAGCAAAACATGGCATCATTGATTGGCCAACTCGTGTTAGAATCATTGAGGGGATTGCTCAAGGTCTTCTTTATCTCCATCAACATTCCAGGTTAACTATTGTTCATAGGGATTTGAAGGCCAGCAACATTTTGTTAGATAAAGACATGAATCCCAAAATCTCTGACTTCGGGATGGCAAGAATGTTTGGAGGCAATCAACAAGGAGCAACTAACCGAATAGTTGGAACTTAGTAAGTACATATTCCCTAAATTGGTAATCTATGTAGTCTATTTTACAAAAATGTCAATGATTAATGTCAAAGATTGAGAAAAACTATTCAAATGGTACCCTCTAGAATCAGAGATCAGGGGAAACTAACCTACATGGTGCTGTAACCTTCCAAACTAAGTAGCTAACTAGCTAGCTATAATCACAGATGCGGTATATTGCCAAACAAGGTAAAGTGAGTTAAGCGTTGAGAATATATACTTCAATTCCTTGTCCACCAAACTGCTCAAATTATTGTATGTTTGATTTCATGATGAGATTGCAGTGGCTATATGGCTCCAGAGTATGCTTTGGAAGGCATTTTCTCTGTTAAATCAGATGTCTTCAGCTTTGGGATTTTGTTGCTAGAGATCTTAAGTGGCAAAAGAAACTCCTCTTTTTACCAGACTAACTTCCTCAATCTTCTTGGATATGTGAGTTACTCAACTCCATGTTCTGATGAATTTGCCACCCAAGTGTTTTTCCTCTCACATGTATTTGGCCTCATGCTTTTGCCCTCACTGTTTAGGCATGGGACCTGTGGACAACAGGAAAGCCACTAGAGTTGAAGGATCCAAATCTCGAAGAGACGTGTTGTGGCAATGCTGATTCAATATTGTCAACCAGATACATCCATATTGCGTTACTTTGTGTTCAACAATATCCAGCGGATAGGCCAACAATATCCGAAGTTTTGTTGATGCTTAGTAATGAACATTATTGTTTGCCATCTCCAAAACAACCGGCATTTTCGATGCTCAGAAGTCTAGCAGATCCCACCTCTCAGCAAAGCCAACCAGAAAACTATTCCGTGAATATTGTGACAGCATCAGTTTTGGAAGCTAGATGAGACTAAGTGGACCTTTTTAGCTTCAACTTTAAAGCATTTGATTTTGATATATAGTTATCTAGTATAGTATTGATCTCTGGAATGTAAATTCGTCTTTCCATATTTGTTGGGCTAATTGTTACGAATACAGGTATTCCTTTCATTTCATGTTCAACTTTGTTCGAATATATCACTTTATTCCCAGATGCTCATATGCATGTATGACATCATATAAAGATGTTCTTTACACACCTCCCTTCAGCTTGCCCCAAACAAACCACACAAAAATCCTCAAATTATCTTGCCAAGAATATGGGCCGAAGCTCGTAATCTTTTTAGATCCAAAATCCTAGACTAGAGGATCCATAAGCATTTGACCGAGGCTGAGAAAACGATTACACTATTTGCTTGAATGCATTGATTCTCAAAGTTCGCGGGGAAATTTACTGAAACCCCATGATCTACCCTAGCCTACACTTATCCTCTTCCCTATAAATTAAAAAATCTACAGTTTAGTCCTTGAACCATTATTTCCGTGATTGTTTGTTGAACCAAAATAATAGGTAAAACTCAATTTTTTCCCCCTCCATGTATATTAAAAAATCTACAGTTTGCTCCTTAAAGCATTATTTCTGTGATTGTTTATTGAACCAAAAAAATAGGTAAAACTCAGCTTTTTCCCCCTCCATGTATATTAAAAAAAATCTACAGTTTGCTCCTTGAAGCATTATTTCCGTGATTGTTTGTTGAACCAAAAGAATAGGTAAAGCTCAATTTTTTCCCCCTCCCTGTATATTAAAAAATCTACAGAGGCATTATTTCCGTGATTGTTTGTTGAACCAAAAGAATAGGTAAAACTCAGCCTTTTCCCTGGCATTCTCCACCAGTAAACTATGGCCCTTAAAATTTTGCATCCAACACATTGGCCATCATCTTCCATTAGTCAGCTTTAAATCTATTGGTTCTAATACAACTATCTCCGAAGGATGGAAACTAAACACAACCGAATATTTCTGAATCCAACCAACCGGAGGCGGTACCCGGAAGAACCAAAAAATATTCATAAGATTCAGCACACCGTGAATGGAATACACCAGAGACAAACAAAAAATTTCACTAAATTTTTTTGGAATCTAACAGGCTGCCTAGGAAAGCAATCGAGAGAGGAGATCGCTGGAACGGCGTCTGTGGCAAGCTGCTGCAGGATCGCAACGGAGGAGGAGGGCGGGGG
The DNA here is from genome assembly GCA_005392925.1 of Aquilaria sinensis. Taxonomy (NCBI): domain Eukaryota; kingdom Viridiplantae; phylum Streptophyta; class Magnoliopsida; order Malvales; family Thymelaeaceae; genus Aquilaria; species Aquilaria sinensis. The sequence goes on along the minus strand of SMDT01002992.1, from coordinate 204,862 downwards.
CTTCACCGAGCCTTTTCGGGCAAAACCCAGATTTGGTTTGACGAGGCAGAAATCTGAAGCTCAAACGACTCACCCTCCTCAAAACTCCCGTCGCACTTCTCTGGTGACAGTTCTCACCATCGACAATGGTGGGCCGAGACGGTGGCTGCAGCCTGCAGCGCGTTCGTCGGGAGCACGCTGTCCTTTGCCATTGTTAAAAAACACAGAGTTTTCAAAAAAACATTGGCCTAAAACCATAAATAGCCCCTGAACTTTGGTGACTCAGACACATAACCCCTTGAACTTTGAATCGGGCGGACTCGCCCCTCCAACTTTGATAAGTAGAACATTTAAGCCCCTTGAATGATGGAAGTTAGGCATGTGATTAAATTCCGGTACAGATCTGATGGAATTGTTGTACAATGATTGAAATGTAAATAAGAAAAAAGTTGAAGGACCTAACTTTGATTTTCCTTTTAGAAAACGCAAATAAACGTGTTGCTCGTAGAGGAGCAGAAGAGAACATAACGAAGCCAAATTTGATTTGGGTTCCTCCTCAATAAAACCTCAAACCTTCTTAGCTGGAATTTCTAACAATGAGCACTGATTCAGTAACCTCTTCAATGTCTATTGCAAGGGCAATGTTTGATTTTGGAGAAGACCCAATGTGTGGCTGCAATATAAGGGTAGAAAGTTGGACAAGGAAGAAAGGGGATAACATTGGAAGAAGGTTTTTTAATTGCAAATTCCACAATAATCAAGTAATTTGGGATTTGAATAGGTGTTCTATTTCTTATTTTATTATTGACATGAGAAAAGTGTTGTTTGGAAAGAATATGAAACTAGTGTTGTGTTCCAGATGTTGTTTTGTATTTGTGGACATACAAGGAAGTGTGGGTTTTAATTAGCATATGAACTTATTGGTGAAAATGGAGTTGCCATTGATTAGCAAGAAAGCATATGTCAAAGCATAACAACATTTCTGCAGGTTTTTAGGATTGAGTCTCGACGATGATAATAAAATTTCTTATTTGTCAAGTAAAGTTTGTTTTATTTGCAAACAATATTCATTTGATATTTCAAACTTGTGTCCATTAATTTAGATAAGGATTTATTGGATAAAAATCAGATTTGTAGCAAAAATAGTTCAGTTTTCAAGTTTCTGTAGGAATTATGGCTAGTAATTGAACTAGTCTTACTTGTTTTGTTTGTTAAACATCTAAAACACGTGTTTTGGTTGTTTTGGCTGTTTCTACAAGAATTCTACAAGAAATTTCTGCAAGAAGTGTTATCAAAGGCTAAAGGATTAATTGCAAAAACAAAATTGCAACTAAAAGGTTAAAAATAGGGGAAATTATTATGGATTATCAATGCTGCAAGTTTGACTGATACTTTGACTTTCAACAAAGCAAATCATTTGGCTCTAAAATCTTATAGATTTGTTTAGACAATTATTTGAAACTTGCTTAGAGTGTAAAATCAAAATGCAACATTGCAAAAAACTGAGAATTCTACAGAATTCATTCAGACTACCAAATGTTGACTTTCTAGTTGACTTTTAGATTTTAAAAAGTTTTGAGCCTGGGAATTTACAAACATTAGTAATTACAAATTTTGGATTTGTTAATGCTCAAAAAATTAGAATTTTGATCATTTCATTTTTTTTTTCGCTTATTGATGCAATAATGCCTTGATATGTGGCTATTGCAATATTGCAACTAATGGCTAGAAAATGACACAAAATAGGGCAACAAAAATAGAGACTAAAGAACTAAAAGTGACAATAAAAGGGCCACTGCTGAAAGTATCAGAAGTTGGCTTGACTACATAGTTATATTGCCACATCACCCATAAGTGCATGGCTTTTTTTGGCTTCATCTCAACGAAAATGACAAAGTCGTCTTCTTGCAAGACAAAAGTGGGCAACCTAATGTTGGCTATCGTTGCCAATGTCCTGGTTCTACTCTAGCTTACTTCATCTACTGTAGAGTAGCAAGTTTCACGCCTTCCTCTGTTGTTGGTTGACACTTCCATTTGTGGGAGAAAAACTTATGCTTAGGCCCTTTGTGTTTTCCTTTATTTTCTTTTCAATTATTGTACAACCAATTTGATCAAATTTGTAATGGAACTTAATCACATTTCTCACTTCCATTACTCAAGGGGTTTAAGTGTTCCACTTACTAAAGTTTGAGGGGTGAGTCAGCCTGAGTTAAAGTCTAAAGGGTTATGTGTACGAGTTACCAAAGTTCAGGGGCTATTTATGGTTTTAGGCCAAATACATTTAGGGAAAATGGGTTAAAGGTAGCATGAGAACAATCTTGGGGTTGATTTTACGTCTTAAAGTTCATGGATACTAACAGTATTTAAGCCCAATATCTTAACAGATAAAATAATGGAGTTTAGGATTTAAGGGGCAAACTATAGATTTTTTAATATATAAGTATAGGTTAGGGTATACCACCTAGGGTGAGTTTTGTAAATTTTCCAAGTTAGAAGTGTGTGTTAGGGTAAATTGCATCCATGGCCCCCAATATTTAATTATTGTACCATTTGGACCCGGACCTCAATTTTGTGCATGAAAAATCCCTAGCCTTGTTTAAGTGTTTCATTTTTGAACTTTTTATAAATGGAAACGTTAGTGTAGACGGAAAATGCCATATGGCACGCCAACATTGACAATTTGCCATGTGGCACAATAAATCAATTTTGTTATGGATGATGTAGAAAAGTAAGAAAGAATTAAAAAAATTGAAAAGTAAGAATTTTTTTTTTTTAAAATCAAATCCTGAGAATCAGATATATTCTCTAGCGCCTTCTCTGCAGTCACCGATTACCAGCTCAACCACAGTTTCCGCCAATTTCACAACCTTCCACCACCGCTATTTTCCCCCGCCTCTATCTCCCCACCGTTCCCACCGCCCAAATTGATCTCGATAACAGTCACCTCCTTCGACGGTGATACCGTTTCAAATAAAATTTAAGATAAAGGAAGGACATTGATACCCATTTCAAACACAAGGAAGGGCGTGAGGAAATGTGATATAAAGAATCGCAATGAAACACGAGGCAGGACGGTGAGGCAATGATTGATGTCGGGCTAGGTGGGAGGAGGAGAATGTGATGGGAAAGAAAGGGGATTGGAGTTTATGGAGGATTGGTAGCCGATTTGGGAATCAATTTGGGTGGTCAATCCGAACTGTGGCCGACGACGGCGGAGTTGGTAACTGATGGTGGATGAGCGGCTAACCAGTGGTGGCTTTGCGTCTGACTAGTAGAGAATAGATCTGATTCTTTTTATTTTTTAATTTTTTCTTACTTTTTTAATTTTTAATTATTTTTCACTTTTCCATATCATCAATGACAATTGATTTATTGTGCTATGTGGTAAATAGTCTACATTAGTGTGTCACGTGACATTTTTTTTCTATATTAACATTTTTCATTCATAAAAGGTTTAAAATGGAACACTTAAACATGATTAGAGATTTTTTATATACAAAATCAAGGTTAGGGTCTAAAATGGCATAATAATTACAGGATAGGGGTCACGGACACAATTTAACCCAACATGTCATACTAGAGTTTGGGGGTAAAAGTATCAAAATTGCCACTAATGTTTTAGTTAGGACTCAAATTTACCACTATAATTTTTTTTTTGTCTAATCTCTCACTAATGTTTCAAAATGGGGTAAAATATGCCATTGACGTTAAAAAATAACGAAAAACGTAAATAGTAAGAAGTTTGAAATTTCTGGATGATAATGTAACTTTTAAAAAACTACAAAAGTCATAAGTAATTAGATTCATTTCCAATATTAAGAATTTCCTCAGCCTCACTTTCGGTGACATTGCGTTCAGTCTAGCATCATCTTTGACAGCATCCCGTCAAACCAAGGAAGAAGCACCAGCGGAGGGTTATAGGCAAAGCATCCAACCAGCCATTTCATTGGATTGATTTTGGAATCAGAATTAATGAAATCTCGAGCATTTCCCCCCGATTTAGTCTCTAGTGTAACAATTGAAGTTTTCAGGAGCATTAGCTTCGTATTTTGTGTTGAAGATTCTAGAAGGTTGGTTTTCACCTTTGGTGGAGCAGCAAAAAGAAAACGGAGGAGAAAAAGTATCGGAGATGACGAAAGGAAGTATCGAAGACGGCAGAGGGAGTGCTTTCATGTAGAAGAAAGATAGCTTTTCCTCTCGAATCTTACCAATGACGATAAGATGAGAAAAACCTAGAAATTTTTTTATCATCAGACACTGCGAACAATGGCTGCAGAAGCTTTAAAAGGCGGCGATAGTAGACAACCTTTGAGAGAGAGAGAGAGAGAGAGAGAGAGAGAGAGAGAGTAATTATATAAGATATTTGAAAATTGTTAAAATTTGCATTATCACATTAAAATTTCAAAACTTATTATTTTTAACATTTTTTGTTAATTTTTTTAACTGCAGTGGCATATTTACCCCCAATCTGAAACTTTAATGGTATATTTGAGCCAAATTTTAAAACATCAATGGGAGATTGGGCAAGGAAAACTATAGTAGCAAATTCGAGTCCTGACATAAACCTTAGTGGCAAATTTGATACTTTTTCTGGAGTTTGGGCAATTGCTTCATTATAGCTAGTTGGACGGCAAGCTTGGGGCTCCCTAACAGATCAGGGGTTCGATTCCCCACTCTCTTGCTGTGTGACTGTGTCTATCTTTTTCTCATTCTCGTTCCATTTTCTCACCGCTTTTCCCCTTTTCGCTCCTTTTTCCCCTTTCTTTTATTTCTTTTGCTTCCTTTATTTTTCTTTGCATCTATTTATGTGTTTCTTTTTGCTTCATTTATTTTTATTTTCCTCCAAATTTTGTTTGTATTTTGATGTTGCTTTACCCTCCCTTTCTATTTTTTTTCCTCCCTGTCATTTCTTTTCGTTTCCATTTCTTTCTTTCTTTTTTTTCTAAAAAGATATAAGTTTATTTTTTTATTTTATCAATTATTATTTGTTCTTTTATCAAATTTATCTGTTCTTTTATCAATTTTTTTATTCTTTTATCAATTTTATCTATTGTTAATTATTGTTTGTTGTTTTAGAAATTTTATTTGGTTTTTATTTAGTTTTATATGTTTTTTTTGTCAGTTTTTGTTAGTTTTTTTATCAATTTTATTTTATTTTTGTCAGTTTTATTTTTTATTTTGTTAGTTCTTATTTTTTTATTTTATTTTTTATCAGTTTTATTTGATTCTTAATCTTTTATCAGTTTTTGTTTGTTCTTTTATTTATTTTATATGTTCTTTTCTTAGTTCCTATATGTTTTTTTATATATGGTTGGTCTACTGCCGTCAAATAGTATATGCCTTTTTGCTTCTATTCTTGTTTCAGTTTTTATACATTCTTTTATTCATTGGTGTGTGTTCTTTTTCAGTTCTTGTATATGTAAAAAAAAAATCTAAATACAATTATTTTAAGAAATATAAATCTAAAATATCAAAAAATAAGAACAAACCTAAATAAGAACTAATAAAATAAAAAACCTGCTAAAAGAATAAATAAGAATAAATAAAACTGATAAAAGAACAATAGTGCAAAAGAGGATATAGAAACTAAAAAAAATAAATTTATAAAAGAATAAACAACAATGTAGAAAAGAATATATAGGAATTGAAGAAAAAACATAAACAAAAAAACATATAAAGACTAAAACAGAATAGATTTATAAAAGAATAAATAGTAATGTATAAAAGAATATATAGAAATGGAAAAAGACCATATATGAGCTAAAAAGAAACATACTTATAAAAAAAAACAAACAATAATAAAACTGGAAATAATATAAAAATAAGAAAAAAATGGAAAAAAAAAAGCAATAAATGAAAAATAAAAAACTGAAAAAAGGGGGAAAAAATAAGGTGTAAGGAAAACTGAAAAGGAAAATGGAAAAAAGTGTGGAAAAAAACGTAAAAAAAGGTGAAGAAAACAAAAAAATATGAAACACAGGAAGTATATAAAATGTCAGGAGTTGAACTCGCGATTCCACGAATTTATATAGGCCAGCGAGCTGGTCCACCATAGGTGAAATTTTACCCCAGTTTTGCCTTAATATAAAATTAAAGTAGAGTGTCGAGGGCCTGATTGACTCCTTTCTGATAGGCGGGGCCAAAATGTAAATCTCAACTTTTACAGGGGTGGTGCATGGTATTAGCCATGTTTACCTAAGACTTACTCGCCAAACGAAATGTAAATCTTGGTTTCATTTTGAACAAAACCACATGGTTTAAGGGCTGAAATCGGTAAAAAGTAAAACCTTGAAAACCCTAGGGGACTGAGTTAAACTGAAACTCGCAAGTCCCAACTCTTCGGCCATGGCCAAGAACAAAAACAAGAAGAAGCGAAATGGCGCCACTGCTATGGATACTAATGAAAACCATGTTCATGGTGTCGCTGAAGGTAATTACTCTTTCCGTAGAACGGTTGGATTTTGTCTCTGTATATTTTTGTTTTTTGCCTTGTTGGGTATGAAAAGATAGATAAGCTTCTGATTCGCTTGCAGCCATGGAAATTTCTGATGCTGGAGCTCACAAGTCAGCTACTGGTGCCATCAATCGGTATGTACTATTCTTCCTTGTCGCTGTTTATCTCGCTTAAGTTTTACGTTCAGAAATGCCCTATTTCGCACTTATTAGTTCCAGGAAAGCGAATGGTCTCTTGGGCGTTTGTTTTTGTTGTTTTGTTTGTGGGAGATTAAATTTTAGAATAGGATTGTGTTTTAGCTGATATAGGTACCAGCAATATACCACCTCTCCGTTGGTTTCTGCAGTTGGTTTTCATGCCTTGTAAATTTTTGGAAATATAGTTTCCTTTTTATGTTTGTATAGAAGGTCAGTTGCGCAAATTTGTTCCTTTCAGCCACCACAGAAGTTTGTGCAACTTTGTTCTTCATATTAGTTTCATACATATTTCTGGCCCACAAACTGTATCAGCTGCAAATTTATTCTTTTAGGATATAGTAACTTTTTTAGCCATAAAATTAATTAGCTATAGGGGCAACCCTGAAACATCAACTTTACTCTTCCTTTCTTGTATGTAAATTTTGCGGAGAAATGAAGTTCTTGAAAGAGAAGGCTTTGTTTTAAAAAGAGCTTTTTGTCAAATGAGCATTCCCAATAACTATTGGGTTTGAACTTTGGCTCATGATGTGGAGGGAGTGTTGTTTGAATGAAATTAGAATTTGAAATTGTCACGTTCTTACTTGATTCAAATCTGTAAGATTGTTGGGAGTGTAGTTTTTTTTGTGATTGACTATTAGATTTTGATTTCCCCCAGATAAGTTTTGAATTCTCAAATCATCTCTTAAAACCTTGCAATCTAACTTTGCAAAGATCGAATAATTCCATTTTTTTATTAACTAATTTTTCCATAGGTGTGAATAAAGTGGATTCTGGGGCTCATGCAATCTGAAAGTTCATTAATGACTGCCATGTTTGTTGGACGACATTGCATTGTATTGCATTACCTGGGAATTGCAATGCCATGCCATGAATCTAGTAAACATGCCATAAGTATGAACTAGTTTATAATTTAACTGTTTATACCTGCAGGATTATCCTGCTACTCTTTGACCAACCTCAATTTACAGTTAGATCTTGTAGTGAATTTCTTTAAAGCCTCGTTGTATGACTGCATTGCATTGTATTGGTTCATTTTGGAATAAAAATGAACCACCAGAGAATTGTAATGTATTGAACATCAGTCAAGTAAGCATGCCCTAAAATCTATGGACAAATTTGGTTGCTGAACTCTCCATACCCATTAGGTTAATCCTACTCCCCTCCAATCAAATTCAATCTTATGATTAGATCTTCTAAGGCACTTCTTCAAGTTCCTTGGTTCTGATTTGGGACTTACAAGGAATTGTAAAGCAATTCAGTGTGGTCCGCTGTGAATATGAGCAATTATGGAGTTGTTGGCTGGCTTACCTTACTCGGTCTCCATCATATGGCCTTCTGACGATGAAATGAACATACAGCTCCTTGTGGTGTTTAACGAAATACGTTGTTTGATGTGATTCTTGATGTCTGTAGCAGTAGCAGGGTGAAGAAGGGAAGACCAATGAAGCGATCAAAAAATGTGCGGAAGATGAAAGCAGTGACCAAAGCAATTGCCAAAAGTGAGCAGTCCATTGAGAAAATCGTGAAGAATGAGGACAAAGCTTCAAGAACCCAATCTGCCAAGTTATTGTACGACTAGGTGTACGTATTGTTGTACAAAGTTATAGGTTCAATTGAACATCCAAGGGCTGTGCCCTCAGTTATGGTTTACCTGATCTCTTTGAACCAATTGCAAAGATATCAGGCAAATACAAAGAAGGTCCACTTGAATTTGAAAGGTTTTGCGTTTGGAATATATAAATGTACGTATCTTGGGCCTTCTAAGTCTAACTGATGCTCCTGTAGGAATGTTGAAGAAAAAGTTTCCATATTTTGTACACCCAATCAACATAGCAGGAACACAAACCCCAAGTATATCGTTCAGAGTCAGAAGTTTGATTGGAATTTTCGTTCAACAATTGTTTTTCTGGGTCATGGATGGCTGATTTGTCGTCAGCCTTAGCACAGCTCCACAAACCCATGGTTTAAAACCCAAGTGTCATGTCCTTGCTCCTCGGTACAGGCTGTAATTTATAGTCCCCGCTCTATCCTGATAGCCAGGTAGCCATAGGCATAAGGGGAGCCAGCCAAGTAATTGTCTAGTGCCTGAGAATGTTACTTGTAATCCACGTAATAGGGACTTCATTTCAAGTCAGGGGACCAAGAAACATGCTCTTTCAAATCCATGGGCTGGAGCGTTTAATTGGTGGCTAATTTTGCCACTTGTAGAGCAATTTTGGGCGGGACCAAATTGTACCTGTGCTCTGTCTACAAAACAAGTGCTCCGCTAGTGTTTCTTTGTTTTTACTTTAAAATTTCAGGGGAAAAACAGAACAAAATGGTAATGCTTAGTTTAGTTACAACCAAATATGAATATACATATTCCATCACGATAATAGCAGCAGACACAAGTTGTAACCAGAAGCAATCAATCAGCATTCTGTCCTGATAAAACACACTCCATAACACTTGATTTGTTCCCCAACTGTTAATTGCAATCCGATCTGAAATTATGAGTTGTTGGGCAATACTAGTAGTATCTTCAATAACATTAGTCCTAGACTTGTCTAGTTATTTTATTAAAATTTAGCTGGATATATAGAAAATGATGATAAAAAGAAGGTAGATATTTTAGAACGTGAGAAGGAAGGAAATGTTTGTGGATTTTAACACAAACTCATAGGATAAGAGTAACCGTCCTAAGTTTTATGACATACTCCTATATATGTTCATTCTAGTTCTACTTTAATTATAGTACCCGTAGATTACAAAACTTGCGCCAAAAGAAAAGACCAGCATAGATAGAGTACTAGTTTTGTTTGTTGGGTTTTTTAGAATTCCAAATGGGGACTACTACTCTAACGCATGAGTGGAAATGTAATGATTATGCCACATGCATGCCTACCTATCATTAACTGTTAGTTTGTTAGTTTGTGTTTTTTGCCTTTAAAAAAGGTCAACATACTAATGCAATGCCAAGCTTATATATATATATATATGCGGACAATGCAAGTAAAGTTACGACCTAAAATGATTAAAGTATGTGACGTAGATGAAGCCTTTTACTTACTCCGTGATTCGAACTTCATAGCCTTTGAAACTATACTTTTATTAATATACTCTCTAGTAAATTTTGTCTTGGTATTATTATTACTATTTTCACTCCAAATTTTTTGCACCATTTTAGTTTTTTTTTATACTTAAGTTTCATTTAAATTTATTTATATTAATATTTGCTAATTTTTCTTTAAAAAATTATATTTAAAAATTATTAGTCTTGTACCTTCTGAATATAAATTTTTTAGGTAAATATTGATATAAATAAATTTAAGTCAAACTTAAGTAAAAAACTGAAATTGTATAAAGGACTTGGGATGGGGGAGTATTATTTTTTGATAATCAGAAGCAAGAAAGATCAAAGGAGTATTAAGAGAGCATATAAATAGTAAGTTGATGAACAGGAGGAACTTTCTACTTCCAGACCACAATCACTAGAGTAACACTAAAAGGAATTCAACAGCTGCATAGTCTGGCGAATGAAAGCAATAAGAGTATTACTAAGACAGAGCACTAAAGACTCAAAGAGGGCCTGGAGCGCCTGCGAACAATCAATTAGAATCGTTACCAAGGTGAGTTAGTGGGTGGACGCAAAAAGTGCCACTTCATGTATAGCCCAAAGTTTAGCATATAGGGCTAATTCACATCTTAGAATAACAAAGCCTTTTCAACTATTTGGAGTGTCGTTGATACCTAACCAAACTCAAGTTACTACACCAATATCGTTTGAGCTTTGTCATGCCCCATTTGTTATAAAAATTTACAGCTTCAAGGGTGATTGGTGGTCCCTACTTTTTCTCCAAATGCCACATAACATGATGGGGAATCATTATAAGGAAATGAGCAAAACTTTTGCTAAAAGTCTCTTGCCATAGAAAGCTGAAGCAGAAGTTCATCTATTCTGACAATTAAAGACTAGGCAATAAAGGTAGCATGTCAAAAAGTAGACTCATTGTGCTTGGTCCAGATGGTCCAAAGGGTGGAGAGTGGGAACTTAAGCCAATCTAGAGGGTGATGCTTTAGGTGAGTCAAGAGAAAAGCAAGCCATGCCTCAAATCACAAATAAGTAGGTAGCTTTGTGCATGAGCAAAAATTGTCCCAGATATCCTAGGATCTTGCACATTCCCCAAAAAGATAGAACATTCCCTCTAGTGAAGAATGACATCAAGGACATAAAGGATCCATCAAAGCTCTAAGGGTAACAAGGTTTACTCTTGTCAGTAGAGCATGCGACAAGCATTTCCAAAAAATTTTTTCAATTTTTAAGGAATATGGGAGGCCCATATAAACTTAAGAATAGTTGGAAAATCAGGATGTGGTGAGCAATTCAAGACATCACCTGTAGGGTTTAAGAGAGATGAAGACTCTTTGCACAACTTCAGGATATAGTCTTGCTTGACAAAGAAGGATCCTGAACCATATTCGAGCTAGTAGATAGTATCCTAAGAATCCAAACTAGAATGGGGATTAACAATTAGAATAAGTTGCATAATCTGCGATGGAAAAGATTTGAAGTAATAACAATTTCCAATGACGTTCCTAGAAATCATGAAGGTCTGTAACCTAAAGACCGAGATCTTTGGACACATCTTATGCTAGAGTACATAAATGGGCAGGCAATATCTCCAAAATCCATACATCCTCCCATACTCTAATTGTGGAACTGTCTCTAATATTCAATTGAATATGATCATGAAGCAGTGCTCGGCCATGGAAGCAACTTCTCCAAATGGTAATTGCATTTCTATTGGCTAAATAAATTAAATGAGTGCTTTTATATTTGGCTATAAGGACTCGATAAACCAAGGCACCAATATGCCTTGTAATGCTCGCCATAAAGTTTTGGCAAGAAAAATGATTAAAGAGCCTGAGATCCTTAATCCCAAGTCCTTCGTGACCTTTAGGGAGATGGAGTAGGCCTTGGTGCCAAAGATGAAGACCATGCTCGTCATAGGCGCGCAACCACCAAAACCAAATAAAATGGTTGGAGAGATTATTAGACATGGTTACTGGAACTTTAAGAAGTGACATGACATAAATGAGAATAGAAGATAATGTCAATTGAATAAATGTGAGAATCCCTACAGGGTTCAAAAGATTTTCCTTTTAGCCAACTAATTGTCGACAAACTTTATCCACAAGAAATTGAAACAAAGATCGACATGAAAGATCTTGAGTGAATGGAAGGCCCAAATACGAAAGGATTGTGCCATTAACCTAAAAATGAAGGATCTAGAGGATGTCGTTCCGAAGGGATCCTAACACATTCTAGCTAAATAATCATTCTGACTTGTGTATATTAATGCATTGGCCTATGGCAATCTCAAAATCCTGAAGAGTCTAGTTTATGGACCGAAGGGTTGTATAGTTTGATGGAAGCAAATGAGGCATTCGTCAGTAAAAAATAGATAACTGATTTTTGGACTACCCTTGCTAACTCTGAGGCCCTGAATGATACTAGAAGATTGAAGTTTTTGTAGCCAATTGGAGAAAGCTTCCGTACATAGAATAAAAATATAAAGAGATAGAGGATCTGCTTATAGAATGGCTGTAGATGGGGAGAACTAGTCACTAGTACAACCAATTACGAGCATAGAATGAGAAATCATTGTTTCGCACTCCATGATTAGGTGAACCATTTGCCCAGAAAGTGCATAGCGCGAAAAACCTTTTCTATAAAAGACCATTGTAAGGAGTCATATGCTTTCCTAATATCCAATTTCAGAATTGCTTCATTTCCATGTTGCCCAGTTGTAGGTGGAGTATAAGAAATAGCATGTAGAAGCTTGTAGGCAATAATAATATTGTCCTAGATATGACATCCTGGGATAAAGGAATTATTGGGCTGTTGCTAATTATGGGGGAAGATATTTAATTTTAAATACACTAAGAGAAAACTCTTTGACGTTCAAAATTTTATGACTTTGGGCTCCAAATTCTTATATTGCACCTTGCAATATTCAGAAGATATTGAGACCAAAGGCTCATGAAATAGAGTTGAAATGAGTTACCACTTGCTTAAGTATGTGAGATTTTAAGTCCCAATATTGTAAATGGATAAATATACTGAAAAGTGCTTCCCTCCTCAATTGGGTACAATGCCAGCTCAACTAGGATCAGAGCATGTAGTGTGTGTGCGTATATTGTTGTGATGTGAATGGTAAAAGTACATCATTTATATTCTATCTACGCAATGACATTGGATTATGGAAGATAATGTTAATCTCTTACAGCCGGACAAAACACACACACACACACATCAAATACAACATTAATAAATTATTTTAAATCACTCAACCAGATGTTATTTGTGATTATTAAATATTATTATAGAAGTTGGGAGAGAACAAATAGACATAAAGATTCTAGGTGTAACTTGTGGTGATCATGTATCAACTATCAAAAAGATTGACGAACAAGCTAATTGAAAGCTCCAGCGACAAACAGACATATTTAAGGAAGTTAAAGATATGATTCCAAATTTGCTTGCTCAACAAACTTATTAAATGAATCTTTGTTTTATACTAGCTTTTTACACCCCCCCCCCCCCCCCCCCCCCCCCCCCACAAAAAAAAAGTGATACATTATTCTTAGGGATTGCGTAAAGATTAATATAGAATATATAGAATAAATGGATTCATCTAGGTTGGGGCACTGATCCCTTGTTCCAACAAAATAGTCTACCAAAGATCAGGCAAATTTTCCAACCATGCACGGTTAACCATTGGGTATACATATTTTATATGGACTAGCGCTATTATATTATAAACAATAATTAATAATTTTATCTGAAGGTCAACCATGTCATGAAAAATAATAAAAAAAATTAATACGTAAATTATGGGTTTCTAAGAAGTCAAAAGGGAGAATGAAAAATTAAAATTTAAAATCTTCGAGTAATAACTTAAAAATTGTGACCGTCCAACTATTTTTCTTGTTGTAAACATGTTGCAATCACATTTTTTCCTCTTCCTATAAAAATTGAGAAAATTAGTTGCCGGCTAATCCCACCAATTTTCTTGTTGTAAACATGTTACAAAATAGAATAGAGAAAATTAGTTGGCGGCTAATCTTTAACTTCATTTAAGAACAATATCAGTATTTAACATTAAATATTAAAAATAATTTTTAATACTAAATAGTTTAAGATGTTATGACAGTCACTAACAATTTATTTCAACCTTCAGCGATAATTCTACAAGCTTAGATGTTTTAAATGTGAAAAATAATGCAGATTGTTGACTTGGAGTTACTTACTTGACCTCGGCTTGGCATGACTCGATCGTTTCGGTCTCAGATTTTGCAGGCGTCCACATTATGAAGGATTGGGTTGATATGCGAAGCCCAAAACGCCAGCATGCATCTAAACTAATAATTGGATCTTCTAATTATTAGAATCATTGTTTTGTTCATACGAATAAATCATTGGATATTCTAGTTTCATTGAAATCCAAATTTAATTTTTTCTTTTCATTTAATTTTTTTTATTGAATCCTTTTTTTAAAAGAATTTGCTTGACTTCATTACAACAGATTTTTCTTTCAGGTTCGTAATTAACATGAAAATAAATGAGGCTTTCTGAAGTACAAGAATTTTCCTGATCACTGAATTAGAAAAATTTGTGTCTTGTGTGTTAATTTGACTTGGTTTGGTTCCAATTTGTTGTCGCAATCCTCGGGGGACTTCTTGTTAGATTTGTGTGACGAGTTGTGTTGGTTGGTTCGTCTTTCCTAATCCCCCTGGACCGCAACTGCCGATTACTTTTCTCCAACTGAAATGCATTTTTTGCAACTGAAATCAATTTCATTAGTTAATACTAGTATTCTGTTCCTTTATTTATATATGTTCTTCCTTTTTCTTCTTATTCTCAATTTTGCCATATACTGATATCAATCAATCAATATATCCAAGAGAATTGTATTTTGTAGTACACATACATCTGTATATGTTTATACTTTAATATTATCCTTCATAGTCACAATAATTGTGAACACGTCAAATTTCAATTTTCACCAAAATTAGATATATATAAATCAGATACCAGATATATATAAACTCAATATATAAAACAAAACGAGGGATCTATAAAAAATAATATAAGACATATGTATGGATAAAATTACAGATATTTTACTAACATATTTTACTATGTACGAGTTCAACATTCCATAAAAAAAATGTAAATGCATCAAATTTCATTTCCCACCAAAATTATAGATATATGTTAATTGAATGACAAATATGTATGAACTCGTTTTACAAAGAAAAGTTAAGGATGTGCACAAAACATGTGACACATACATAGAAATTATACAGCAGAATTGTTACTAATATTCAATTACATGTATACAAGTCTAAGTCTTCATCCTAAAATATAGGTGTAGACGCGTCAAAATATGTTCCCAACATAAATTATATGTATGTACAAATCAAACACTGATATATATAAACTCAATATAAAGAAGGTGATGGATCAAACCAATATCATACACTCTAAGAGGCTATATATTATGACTCCAAAATCACCTGTCACCTTATGAGATAAGGAAAATAACAAAAAAAAACTTATATGTAAATGCTTTTAAACACATTTCTTACTACAATAGTAACATTTCAAATGCTTCTTACTTTTTAATTTACTCTGACTGTGACTCTCACCTTGGTCACATAACACTGATCTCTCTCTCATTACGAACAAGTCCTTTGTTGCAAAGCAATCTGTTTGTCCTCTTTCTTCTCACATCAATTTTTTTTTCTAGGATAATAGTTGCAACATCCATGAAGATAAGGTAGTTTAAGAGAGCATTACTCGTTAAGTTGATGATGATTTGAAAATAAGAATTTGGTAAACTTTGAAGCAGAAATTTTGCATGCGTTGGAGGCTCCATTTTATACCCCAATGATGTGAGTTGAAAAATTAAAATATTAATGGTGTTTATTTGCTTGGCCATGGAAATAGATTCCTCCATTCGAAGAACATAGAGTTTCCTCTTAAGGAAAACTTTTCTATGTAGTGACTTGGCCTCGAATAATTTGCTGAGATGAACCCAAATTTTTTTGTTGTTTTCTTTTCCTTAATGTTGAACAATACTCTATCTGCATCGGTAAAAACATTTTTGTCCATTTCATTTCACTTTTTGTCATCTTTGAAATCCAGTGGTTCTTCACTATTAGCCACCAAACAATTATCTTTTCTCAATGGCTTTTATCTTTATCTTCCATAGTAAGAAATTACTTTTGTTAAGTTTCTCAATCTCAAATTTCCATGCCATCGCTTCCACCACGAACTAGTTTAAGGAAAATGTAGCTCCCATTATTTCACGTGAACAGTAATCGCATGGTGTGAGTAGTATACAGTACCTTTGTCAAGAGTAAAAAATAATTTACTTTTTTTTTTATGTGGAGAATCTGCCTTTTAAGGGCAACCACAGAGCGTACAATGAGTAAATAAGTAAATTATAACAAAATTAATTTAGGTCCTAGTACCATTTGTTGCAAAATTGGGGTTTGAGTAGAGTAAGTTACAAATAATAAATTTGAGAAAAATATGATAGAGAAAATTAAACACAGATTTTATGTGAAAAACTCATGAGGGTAAAACCATGAACCTAGATATAAGAAACTCACTATAAGAGAAATAAGATGTACAAGCTCTGTAATTTAAGGAGAAATAACGATAATCTCTTTTAAATTAGGAGAGAAACCAAACTCTCCCTAATCTCTATATGAATGCTTTAATGAGTTTGAGAAATGAGATGCATTGGTTGGGCAAGAACTTGCCTATTTATAGGCTTGAACTGAAAATCAGTTATCATGGAAATGAAAGAAATAAACTTTGTGGCACATGTGTAAAATATCTTTCAAGTTATTAGGGAGGTCTCAATCGGAGAGATCCATTAAGAAAGATATAATATACGATAATAACCTCACACATGTTCCCAAAAGCTTAAACCAATAAAACAAGAGATCACCACCATATACTCATCAGTAACATACCCAACTACAAGCACACATTCATCACTCAAGACTTTGTGTAGTCAAACGAATATCAAACTCCAACACACCAGTGTCCTAGTAAAAAAAATCAACTCTGATATCACTTGTTGAGGAGGTTTTAACCAGGGAGATTTATCAAATGAAATATCACATGAGATAATGGTCCCACACATATTCCAAAAAATTTAAGCCAATGAGATAAAAGATTACTTTGGACAATTATTAACTATGTGAGACAACTCATGCAAAATCTTCATCCCATTAATGCCACCATGAAGTTTTTCTTCTAATCTATTTGAGAAACTTACAATTACTTCATTGAGGTATGCTTTAATGTACAGCTTGCCTCCTCTATTTTTAAAAACTTACACTTTATCCCTATATTTTTTACCTTGTTTGATAACAACTTCTGAAACTATATTTAAACTAAATGATAGTTAACTTCCAGTAATTTCAATTTTTTTAATATTTTTTTTATAATTAATAGATATTTTAAATTATCAATTTTTTAATTTATTTTTCTCCATGTAAATGCACATCATTATCTTTTAAAAAACCAGTTAATTGTGAAAAAAATATCAAAAATTTTGACATTACCGGAACATGATTATTAGACAGTTTGAATTAAGGTTTTAGAAGTTATTATTAGACACTGTAAAAGAAATAAGGGATAAAGTGTAGATTTTTTAAAATAAATGGAGTAAAGTGTATGTTCGAACAAACTACTAGGAGGTTTTTGTCATTTTTCCAATCAATTTTTCAACTGTATGGGCGGCCTGCTCTGACAAATACGACATGCAATAATCCCTTGATAGGTCTTGCTACCTAGTGATGCCCATTATATGATTGTATTTTTACCTTATCTACACCAGGGAGGGGGAGGGAGGGTCATTGGTGGAGCATAATTAAGTACTTCTAAGTATTGTACCTCATTTTCTTTTTTGTCCTTTAGTGATAGGAATCTTGGCTGTAACTAAAGCATATATAATAAGATTTATAACGCATTTCATCATTTTGTGAAGCCGCATGCAGGTTTAAATTCATGCTTCTTTATCTTTCTCAATACGCCAAGAAACCAATAGCAAGAGATTACTAATTTTTCCAAAAACACAAAGTGATAATTAATGGTTTATGAAGTCGGTATGCTTATCTTGATCTTGATGGTCGTTTGGTACTGTAGCACTAGCACATAATAAACAACACCAATTGAGGATCTGAATCTGAACATGAAACATATGATCCTTGACTTTTGGCTTCTTGCTACAAATCGGTCCCTGACTTTTGACTACTGGCGTGCCTGCCTGGAACCTAAATCGAGAAACGCTATTGGTAGAGCGCGGAAACCTTAGACCACCGCATGAAGCATGAACACGAGCAGCGCATTACTCGTCTTCCACTACTTCAACGTACGGCCGATGCACGGCGTGATACGTGGCCCGATGAATGCGGACGACTGGGCCCCACTTCCGTTCTTTTTGTCTTTTTGTTTTGCACTTTACCCCTTAGTACGTATTTCCATTTTCCCTCTTTTGGGCCGAAAATTCTCCTAAGCCTGTATATTATCGTGCTTACCAGCTAAACTTGGGCCCGTTAGAATTCTCACTGATTCATTACCTTTAGTATTTTTCATGTCTGATTTATTAATTTCTAGAGGTGTTTACCTACGCAGTTGTAACGCTCTTCCTTGTATAACAAAAAAAGAAGACTTACTATAATTCTTTGAACTAATTATTAACGGCAACACTTCATGCTACCAATATTGTTTTACGCATTTATGTGCATGCTCGTATTGTTTGACAAAGATTTCCTTAAATTTTAGAGGTAGATACCTGCAATTTAGTTCGCTTGATTGGAGGTACATGCTTAAAAACCTTTAACCTGGAGTTTGATACACTAATGGTAACACAATCATTATTTCTTTTTTCAATATCCCTGTTTCATCAATTTTTGCATCAACCAAAATGGAACAAAAGATTAGTAAAAGCTACCCATTGCCGCTGTTTTCAAGCCCATGTCCCTGAAAAAGTTGAAGAACCGAAGCGAGGGAAAATCAAAAGATGAACCCAATCAAGACCAGCAAGAGGAAAGATTCGTTGGCGGGGAACTGTAGTTGATGCCACAACTTGAAACGGAAGCAAAGCGGTTTCATGTCAGACTTGAGATAGAAGCAGCGACCTTTTCTTGAAACACGGTATTGATTGCAGAACGGCAAATATGCCCATCAAGTAAATTTGAAGGGGTGCAAGGTGAAAAGGTAAAATCTTTGAGGGGGGTTGAAATGAAGTTGAATTGAATTACCGCCAAAATGAAAGGAAGGGTTAAAATTGAAAAAGAAGCAGTTGCTGTGGGTTTGATTGACAAGAGACCAAATTAGCACCAATTAAGGAACATGAGATAATAATACTAATTGGATCCACAAGGCCCTCACTTTTTTGACAAAATCTACCCTTTTTTTTCTTGCCTCCTCACTTCTCCTCCCCATAAATAGCAGTCTACCTCCACTCCTTTTGCTCCCATTCACAAGTCACAAACTCACTTACACCCCCAACTCACTCAATAATCTCTCTCCCCCTCGCTCTCTCTCTACCATTACTATACTTCAAAAGAGTATAGTAAAACAATGGAGATCTTGGGTTTTATTTCTTTAGTTTGTTCACTTCTTTTGTGGGCAAATCAAATTGAAGCAAGAGTTCCAGGTGTTTATGAGGGTGACGGCTGGCAAAACGCTCATGCCACTTTCTATGGTGGAAGTGATGCCTCTGGAACTATGGGTATCTATCTTTCTGTTTCATTTCTAGCATTCTGCTTTTTCATTATAAAAAAAAGTAAAAAAGTTTTTGTCCTGCTGTAATTCATGGCTACTTACACGGTATTACATTTTTACTTGATCAACATGAGAATAAGTGAATGACCCACATTTTTCAGTTTGTTAAAGATATTAACTTTTCTTGCTCTGTTTTCGTTCTTGGGTCAGGGGGTGCTTGTGGCTATGGGAATCTGTACAGTCAAGGATACGGCGTCAACACGGCTGCGCTGAGCACGGCGCTATTCAACAATGGGCTGAGCTGCGGCGCCTGCTTCGAGATAAAGTGCGCCGACTCCCCCCAGTGGTGCCACTCCGGCAGCCCTTCCATCTTCATCACCGCCACCAACTTCTGCCCTCCCAACTACGCGCTCCCTAGTGACAATGGCGGCTGGTGCAACCCTCCCCGCCCGCACTTTGACCTCGCCATGCCCATGTTCCTCAAGATCGCGGAATACCGCGCTGGCATTGTCCCCGTCTCCTACCGCCGGTATGTGATTAAAACTAATCGCTAGCGCCATTTGTCAAACAGAGCTTCAACAGCATTACCCAACCAAAGAATCTACAAACTTTTGTAAAATAGTTAACTAACAGTTTGAATTTGACATGTTGGTTGTGGTGTAGGGTGCCGTGCCGGAAGAAGGGAGGGATAAGGTTCACGATCAACGGATTCAGGTACTTCAACTTGGTGCTAATCACGAACGTGGCCGGAGCCGGCGACGTTGTGCAGGCGTCGGTGAAGGGGTCTCGGACAGGGTGGATGCCGATGAGCAGGAACTGGGGTCAGAACTGGCAGTCGAATGCCATCTTGATCGGACAGTCGCTGTCGTTCAGGGTCCGGGCGAGCGACCACCGCCAGTCTACTACCTGGAACGTGGTGCCGGCAAACTGGCAGTTCGGACAGACATTCTCCGGCAAGAACTTCAGGGTCTAATGTAAAAGCAAGCATCTGATCAAATCGCCCTTTTCAGGGGGCCTAGATTACTTTTTCTAGGAGAATGAGGGGGGTGGTGTGTGTGGTTAACTTCTTTTTTGACTTGAGAGGGGTGGGGAAGGTGGGAGGTTTTTTTGTCTCTTCATTTTTATTTTGGGTTTTTTTTGGGGTATATTTTAATGGAAGTAAATTTAAGTTAAAATGTAAGCTGAAGTGGTTGCAAACTTTGCCCAACCCGCAGCTGTGATACTCTTATCTTTTGGTTTGATTAATGAAACAAGTATTTTAGCTTATTATATTTTTTGCTACCTTTCTTTATTCCTTCAATGACTCGCTCTTATGTTGAGGTCATGATGTTTCAATTTTTTTTTTAACAGCAACTCGTTGAAGTTAAAGGATAATAGTTATTGTTTTTCCTTTATGAAAAATGAAAATAAGAAAAACTATTTTTTGTGTAAAGTCTTCATCCACGTGTAATATGGTTCAATCATTTTCTAGTTTCAGGTAAGATCAGTTATATGGAACATGTGTTTCCATATAATAGGTGAATCCAGAAAATAAAAGCTAAGGCTATTGGTTAATGTATATGATTATTACTAAAAAAAATCTAAGGTTTAAACCTAATTCCCATTCTCCCCCCTCATATGTACCAGGAAAATGAAAACAAAATAAATTATGTGGAATTTCATTTTATATAAGATAAACGTTACCTGAGAATAACATTTGATATAATTAGCATTTTGGAGATTTTACAAGAGTATTCAAAAGTAGATTTTAATAATAAAATTTTGGAAAAAACTAAATTATTCATAATTTCTTTTTCAAACTTTTATACCGATCAAAATGCCTTTCGCAGTGGAAGCCAGATCCACTCAAAGGATATTCTTTATGGTTTTTTTTCCTAATAGCAAACTATAATATTCAATAGTGGGAACATTCCTTCCGTGTGAAAGTGTATTGCAAAAATCATTTTAGGGGTTTGGCAGCGGTGCATTGGATCCTACAACCCTACGCACATCGGATTCCCATCCCCTATAAAATGTGCATTGTTGAATTTGGGCGTCCTAACTCTTTACCTTTAGTTAGACACCCGGAATTAAGGGCACTAATCTCTATTCATCACCACTTTCTTTCTCTTCCTTTTTCCCTAGAATCGAGATTAAATAAAAAAAATCTTCATTTAATGTCAAATCAAAACTATGAACAATGTTAAGAGTTCAAAAATACTTATTAAGTGATTTGTAAAAACATTTTGATAAATCATGATTAACGCTAATAAAATGGTGTGCAATATCCTTTATAAGTGTAGCATTACTCCGAAAATATGTACCAGGGTTATTGTTACATTCATTTTCTTCGAGTATGAAAAAAAACAAGTACTACTTCTTATCATTAATCATTGGTTTTGACAAGTTAAAACAAGTTACTGGACTTGCTAGCCCAAGGTTCAAGCCCAAGTTTAGAATAGCAGGTTCTGGGCCCAAATTCAACACCCACATTTCGTTGGGGTCGCAACGAAGTCTCAACCTGGGCAACAGAAGGAGAAGAACTCTTCTTGGTTGATTTTTATTCGGTCTTCATCCCTTTCCGCCTTCCTTTCAAGAAAACTGGAATTTGGAAGGAAGGAGATGGAGATCAACGAATTACTATTGGATGCAAATTCAGTCAACTAAACACGCCAAGGAGAAAAGGAACAGGACAAGGGGTTAAGGGCTCATATCAAGTGTAAATTACGGAGTCTGTCATCGTGTGGAAGAAAACACAAAACACCAGATCGAAGATGGGCAGAAAAATCTGAGACACCAGAGCCCCTTTGATGTTTGGTTTCAGAAAGATGGCGGCGTCTCAGTTTTTTCCAAAATCGATCCGGATTTGATTTCCTCTTCCAACACTCTAGCCCTCTCTCTCTGTAATCACAGCCCCTTCCCCACAAAACATGCTTGCAAATCACAACAACCAGCAGCGGAAACGAACCTGCATAAATTCACAACTCGAAGAAGCAAAAATTGGCTCACCTCTCCAGTCCAGATTTTGCCAGATCTGGAGCACTAAATATTGCCTCTGGGCTAGGGTCCTCAAGAGGGTGCCAAGTTTAAAGGACACCCCTGCCTCCGGGGGCTTACCCGTCAGTTTGGCCCTCTGACTCTCGGTCCTTGGGTGCGCTTGCGATCCTCATCCTCGTCCGTACCGAAGCGATAAACTTTATCCCAATTCGCTCTGGTAAAGGGGAGGCCCAATAAGGCTGGGTTGGTGCAGCTCAGGATAACAAAGAGCTACAATGTTGCTCAAAGGTAAAAAACACCCATCATTCCAAAACCGATAATCATATTATTTATTTATCATTAAATTATCAATAGTTGTAAAATTCATCTTTTAACTATCATTAATGTTACATTGTTCATCCTCTATTAGCTCTACTACCATTAAAATGGGCCAAATTTAGAAAATAAATTAAATTAGGAGTCTAAAAAAAGAATTTCATCACAAATATGAAAAGTTTTCAGATTTTTTAAAATGTTTCTATTGTTAAGTTTATCTTTCTGTCCTCTACAACTTTCACTCAAGTATCAAATATAAAATTTTAGCCTATCACCTTTAAATCTTCATTGGAACTTTCAAACTTAAAAATTTTCATATTTGTTGTTAAATTCCTATTTAGGCCCTTTGTTTAGTTCATTTGCTCAATTTGACCCATTTTAATTGTAGCACTAACGGAGGTTGAACCGTTGAAGGGTGCAACATTAATTATAATTTCAAGATGAGTGATACAATAATCAATAGTTTAAGGATAAATAAGCAATATGAATCATAGTTTAGGGAGGGTAGGTGTCATTTACCCAAACTATCGGATAGGATTTTTATGGGAAAATTACCTAGACTCCCACGCTCGAGATTTAGTGAAACCTACACTTATGTCCTTTCCCTGTTTCAAATACCTATACTTACCTTATCAAAAGTTAACTTTGTTAATGACCGTTAAAAGAAAAAAAAAACAAAAAAGGAAAAAAATGCTTTTAAACTTCTATCCTTCTTCACTCAATAGCTTTGGCCCCTAAACTTTGCCCCTTGTCTCCCTCTTTCCCTCCCCATCTCCCCAAACCCAAAAACACCCAACCCCGATCAACCTCCCTTCTCCTCCAAATCCTTCGCCATCCCTCCCACAAGACCCACCAACCCAAGCGACCAGCCGCCGGCAACAGCCACACCTTGTTGACGCCCCAGGAATCCCGCCAAGGAACGCGCTCAGAAGTGGATGTCGCTTGGAAAAGGGAACAAGGGAGAGCCTACAAACGCAGAAGCAGTCGATGAGAGGTCGAAAGGGTCGATGAGTGGTTGGGTTTGCATGATCCTTTGCCTCCCCACAACAATGTCAGTCGCGCATTTCCTCGAAAGTCTTTTCGGTTCGTCTCTAAAATTAGAAGCTTTTCATTCTTCGAGAAATTGACTAAAAAAAAGCTATTGTTCCTGCCGCCAATTGGTTTTGCATGACGATCACTTCGGAGCTATTCCACACTAGGAGATCGAAATCAGGCTGATTCGACCCGGATCTTTGACTCCACAGTTTGGCTTGAGCTGAGAAGGATTTAAATATTTGAAACAGGGAGGACACAAGTGTACATTTCACTAAACCTCAAGGATTTTTTTATAGTTTTTCCAATTTTTATTTCGATCTGAATAGGTTGGATTGGGCACCTACTGTCCAATGATGAGAGGGACCGGGCCTCACCACATCAAATATTATGTGGCCCACATTTGCTGATCATCAATTGTGGCCTAGTATTTTTTTTTCATCCTTGTCTTTTGGTTACTTCATTTGTTGCGGGTTCTTTGAAAAATTTTGAATTGACATGGAAATTAAAAAAAATGTAAAAGTTTATACTCTTATCTTCAAAGTTTTTGCATCATTTCAGTTTTTAACTTAAATTTAATTTAAATTTATTTATATTAACACTTGCTAAAAAAATTTTTATAAAACTTATATTTAGAAACTACTAGTTTTTAAATATAAACTTTTTATGAATTTTTAGAGAATATTAATATAAATGAATTTAAGTTAAAGTTTAGTTAAAAAAACTGAAATGGTGTAAATAATTTGAGATATGGAGGTTTTTGTATGATTCTTTTATCTTTATCCTTTACTTTTTAATGTAAAATCCAAAAAGATGAAAAAGAGAATATTAAAATAATAATTTAAGCATAATATTATAAAATAATCTGCTAAATAAAAAAAGAAAAAGGTGAAGAAGATGGTCCGCAATATCAATCACATATGCGGGCCACTAATTAATCAATGAAATAAGACTTTCTGAATCATGTGGACTTCAATTTAATTAATAGTCTGTAATGTGTTACCAAAATCACAGTTAATCATCTCATATACAAATATAAAAATACTATAAAAATTTGAACGACCCAAAATAGTAAATGTTACAAGAATGTGAGACCGAGCAAGTATCTTAATAACAATCAGCCATCTCTTTCCCTATAAATTTCCAACATCTGAGAATCCCGCAATTGAAATTTCCTGAATTCACCGCGTCCTTTGTTCTCTAACGAAGCAACTCAGGTCATGGCCTTCAGCTCTTTGTTCATATGAACTTGATTCCCACATTCATGAATCCGATCCTTTTATGCCCTTCATCCTTTAAAATTAGCACTTTTCTTTTTTTCTTTTTCGATTAAAAGAGACCCGATTATAGGAAGGGGGCGGACAAACCATTTGATCTAAACATATAAATCGAGTGCAATTTTAGCATCAAGTTTTAGTTGATACTGAGTGCAATCAGCTTCACATCCATAAAAGCGAGAGAGAGAGAGAGAGAGAGAGAGAGAGAGAGAAGAGGGGGGGAGGGGCGCTCTTTGAAGGCATTAAGCACTACAAGCAGTATCTCCAATTGATATAGTATGGTATATACAATAACTTCTACTGCAAGTATGCTTGATTGATTGGCCAACAAGCATTCCTCTACCTACAACTTTTGACTGGTATAACGTAATCCTTTCACATATATATTGCCCCACAAGGGAAGAAAATTCTATACTTAACAGCAAAACAGCAAAAGATGGGAGCTTTTGTCCAGGAGGTTTTTCTCTCCCACTCATTACTAAATCCTCTGAATCTGCTGCTCAAGAGCAAGGATACTTCCAGTAGAGGAGCATAGTGTGGATAGAGCATCTGTTTCAAAAGTTGAATGCATGATATTTCAGAATATACTATAGCCTGCTGAAATAGGGGCACACGGAAACTTAACTATCTCAACCTGGTTTCAGTAAGCAAATATTTGTCTTAATTACCAGGCAGGCAGAACTGACTTAAAGCAACAGAAATAAAAACATACAGGTATGTGACATCAGAGTAAGACCCTTCTGGAACAAACTTACAGTCAAATGGCTTAATGAAGCCTTTCCAAGAAATTATCCCCAACTATGGAATTCAAAGAAAGTGAATGTTTACGAAATATAAGATACCTGCCGCTGACATCTAGCGGAAGTTCCTTTTACGCTTGTGGCTTTTCACTTGCTTAATCAGGTACTCTATGATCTCTTTCAAGGTAGCCCTTCTCTGCTCCTTTGAGTTCCATATCTCAGAGATGACATAACCGCCACTCGCATTGTACTGGTTCATTTCCATGAGTGCATTGGTGACAGCATCATAAGCAGCTTCATCTAGTTCATTCCTTAGTTGTTTCAGCTTTTCATTATCATCATCAACTACTTCCTGCACGTCAAACTATTAAACTCCACCCAAGGAATTTACTTGTACACAAAGGATGTATTCAAAATAGCAGCCCATCATCCCTAGTCTCAAACAACTGTTATAGATGTAGTACTACAATGAAAGGGCCAAAAATTTTCAATAGTGCTTCTGTTTGGCGGCTGGAGTGTATGCTGATACTACAGTAAGCAATAAGACATGACTGAATAAAGGTCATTTTTTAGCATGTGTGATTGCTGAAACGCTTATTTGAACCCATCATCAGCTCATCATCCATATGGAGAAACATTTTGCTAGAAATTCAGGAACGGACTTTTCAACATTTCCAAATTCCTGAAGAAAGAGAGGAAAATGTACATGCTGTAATTGCACCTGAATAAACACATGACATACCTTCAAGACACCATTGACAGTAATTTTCTTGAAAGGGTGCCAAGCTGAACTCCCAACATGTCCCTGCCATTCCGAGCACAATTTTGCAGCTAACTCAGGCCAATCTTCATTGGGAAACTTCAGTGAGCATGCTTTCTGAAAAGCTTTCTGATCAACCTCTCCCATTCTTTTGATTCTCAGAACTGTTCGAGCATTCAGCAAATCTTGCAATCCCTGCACCATCAGCCCAGTGTTAATTACTTAGCTCATAATGTCACTATTGAATTGAGCAACAGATTCAAGTTAGGCAATAAGAAGGAGAAAAAGAAAATGACATGGTTGGTAAATAATTCAGAAAAAGGACAGTACATTGACTGATTCTCTGCGAGCTTCTTGGAGCTCCTGCCTAGCATTCAGCTCTTGGACTGTGAGAACTTTGTTAAGGCTTTCTAGGTCTTGCAGAGCTTCAGAATTTTCCTCCAACTTCTTTTTCATGGCATTTAGCTCAGCATCTGAGTTACTTCTAGTCTCTTCACCTTTTTCAAATTTCAGCTTCCTTTTCAGCTGCAAGAAATGCAACTTATAGCAGATTTAATTTGTACTATGGGGCTGTCAATTTGCATAATCAATCACAGATAGGTACAGAGTATCTATGAGTAACTTTGGTGTAGTAACTGATGATATGTCTATTGAGCTCCTAACTTTTTTACCCTAGACATTAACACAACATAGAAGTAACTTGACAAAGTGAAAAATTAGAGGGATAAGAATTGAGCAAATCTATTCTTAACCCAATGCTACAGACTTTCCAGCTTCAGCCCTTTTAGCAGTTTCAGGATTATCATTGACTAATCAAATTCTAGGGCCGCATGACTAATCTATGAATTACATAACAACAAGAGCATAGAGCAGGTTTTACTACATAGAATGCAAGACAGACAAGAGATACCCACAGCGTTCTGGCAGTAATTACTAAGGTGGGCACAATTTATATATTCAATACCCAACTAAGCCTTAACCACTACAAATTTGGGTCTGTGACATGAATAATGTACCCCCATTATGTTTTATGTCCATTTCTTACAGAAGCAATAATATAAAAACAATGTCATGGCACAAAGATTGGTTAAGATACCAGTTTTGACAAAAATCAATGCTCATCATACATGAATGTTGATCATATATCTTGGTTCATATCCATGTACAACTAACTTGGAGACATGCTTAGCCAAGAACTTTGCTAATTTCTCTTATCCAGTTTAATAGGAAGAAAATATACAAAAATTCAAAGGCAAACAACTGTTTTTTACTTCTCTAATTTAGCCAAGAAGCTCTTTGGACAAATCTCTTACATACATATACCTCTTCACCCAATACACTGGATCAAGCGAGCATTACACTTGGATGTTAAGAAACACTTAATCTAACTAAATGGGAGGTATGATCGATCCTCTTGTACTTAGAACTATCTCTTCTAAGCACAGTCCATATTATAAACTTCACAAATGTCATGAACACTGACCGTTTCAATTTCACTCAGTAGCTCTCTTTGTCGCAAATCACTCTTTTCTTGGCATTCTTCCAAGTCCAACTCTTGCTTCTCTAGTTCAGATCTCAGCTTCAAATTTCTGGACTGAAGCTGCACGATTTCTGAAAAATCGCCAAAAAGAAAAGGGCAATACTTCGGACAAAAAGGAACAAGTAAACTCCAAAACTTGTGAAACAATTGCCTACCAGCAACATATTCAGCATGCAGACTGGCATTCTCATCCAACAGAAGCCTGACCGTTCGGTCTCTGGAAGCTATAATATCGTCCCTGGAATTGATCTCTGTGACGAGCCCATGTACTAGCTTCCCTACATCGGCAGCTGTCTCATTGGAATTCTGTTCTAACTCGCACAGCTTCTGGTTCTTGTGGTCGATCTCAGACACGAGTTGTGCGTTAATTTGTCTCAGTTGCTTCAGTTCTTGTTCGTATAACTTGTTCTGCTGCAGAACCTCAAGCTCTTCATGATTTATTGGGCTACTAGACTCATCACATTGGTCCTCCATCTCCTCTTCACATTCCTAGTTCTTGATTTGAAAACTGCCTGCAAAAGCAGTCAGTCAGTCTCTGTATATCAGAAGTCAGAACTCACAGAAACCGCTACCCGCTACCAAAAGGAAACGGGATTTTTGCTACAAGGAAACAAACGATCCTAGAAAAAATACACTAGTGTCAAAATGAAGTCCTCAACTTTTTCTTTTTTTTTTGTTAGAACCTAAGAGATGAAAATAGCCATGGCCATCACTTCGGATGGATGGAAATGGAGCCTGAAAGATGAAGAAAACCCTCAGTTGAATTGAGTCCTAAAAGAGAAGCGCAAATTAAAGATTCATTAGGATGATCAGAATTATGGCCCCAGTCCTTCTATTTTTCTTCTTTTATTGTTTTCGGTAACAAATTCTTTAAGATAAGTATGTTGGTCACGGCGCAGGGCATGCTTTGGCATCTTCTTTTATTCATTTTCATTCTTACCATCAGACGAGAGAAAATAAACAAAACAAGCAATTAGTTTATTTTCTTATTTTTCTTCGGTTACATGAATTGTGGCTCACGTAATTTGTGCTAGAGAAAGAAAGGGATTTTCGGGTTGGGCCCTCCAGATCACAGTACGACCCAATAACTGAGAATAAAATTCTGTTCAGCAGAACCAGTCTCATGGTCCCGTCCTTTTCTTTGTGTTTCTTTCTTTAGTTTGGCAAAAATGTATTCAAAATGGGTTTGTCTGTTGGTCTTGGCCAGCTCATGAATCGTAGGGATATCTTTTTTTTCCCCCTTCTCCAGAGCTTTTGTACCAATCACACCTGCAGTCCCCAGATTTTGGAAGCCTACTACATTTTTCAGCAACAATAGGCAGTGGAGAAAAACGTTGTCCACACAAGATCTATCGGCCGGCCCTTTCTTTTGGTGTGGAATTGTTATTTGGTTGTGGCTCACGTAAATGGTGTGCTTGTGAAAAGAAAAGATTGAGGCATTGTCATTTAAGCCTTCCAGGATGTATTACCCAATGGCTTTATACAATATAAGCAGAAAATAAATTATGCACGCGTATTTCTTAAATTATTTCTATTAAAATCTAAAATGAGCCATCAAATTTTTACAGCTCTTCCCCGGCAGAGCACCAAACTTTCTTTGCTCTCATTTACCCATGAAACTCCCGGAGTTTTGCCCATCAAGCCACTGGGCACCTGACCTGAAACGGAATATTTCTGAAACTTTGGATAAAAAACGTATCTGTTGGGTCCTAGCGACAATTCAACTGGCACAGAAAATTTGTCAAAATTCTATAACAGGAAACCATAGCCATGTAATGTTTAAACCAGCTAACATCCACATACAAGAAAGCTTGTGCTCCCATCTGGCACCGCAGGAAGGATGATTTCCACCAGCATTCTAGGCTAGCGCGCTCTTATATTCACTTAAAATGGCAACTGGAAGGGACACATTGAAATCGGAATCAAAATGTTTAATTCACACATCACAAGCATTCTAGCCCATTGAATTCATAAGTGTGCTACCACAACAAAAGGCCTCCTCATCTAGGTAGGTTACTAGGTGATTACATTTACACCAGTTTCACAAAGACAAAACATGTCAACCACCATAGTAGCACCAAAACAAGCCTAAGGTTATTCCAACTATTACCTTCCTAAAAGCTTCAATCCATCCCGTGTCTTGGAAGGATATTCCAAACATTGCATGAACAAGGTCCTCAACCCTTTCTGCAAAATTATCAAATGTCAGTCTTAGTTACAGAACCACAATTTCAAGTTAATGACTAATTAGCATGCCAAACATTAAGCTTAATAAGCTTACACTTCATGCTGATCCACTGTGACTTTAACACTAACACTACATGAGGTCACAGACCAAACCAAACCAAGCAACATATTTACCTTGGACCCATAGTATTCCTTGGGCTCCTGTATGTCTTCCATATATCAAGCAGCATCCCAGCTCCCTCCTTTAGAGTTGCCTTTCTGCCTTCCCTGTAGTTCCACAGCTCAGAAACTGGATACCTACCACTAGGATTATATTCATTAATCTCCTTTAAGGATTTCATAACCGCCTTGTATGCCTTCTCGCCCACTTCATTTTTCAGACTTTTGATCCTTTCATCTTCATCATCTATCACTTCCTGAAACTAAAATGTTTATATGCAGGTGAGATAACTGAATCAAGTAGGGGTCATTTATAATAAAGTGACTTACATAACCAACCATTGTAGTTATATAACTAAACTTTAGACTAGAATTAAATCAAGGCCATAAAATTTATGATACTACTAATTAACTAAACCACCAAACATAGCCAGGAAAAGCAAACCTGGTTTTTCCGTTTTAATTTTACTTCAGCGCATTTGAATGGATGCCAGTTTGGGTCTTCCAGATATTCTTGCCACAACGTGTGCAAGGCAGTAGCTATATCCTTCCCCTTCTTCTCGTCATACCAATACTTCCGCTTCATTGCCTGGAGGAATGGTTTCTTCTCAAGCACTCCCATCTTCTTGATGCCAATGCATCCACCACACTCGATTGCTTCCAAACCCTATAGAGCAGATCAATTAATGCCTCTTTCAGAAAATACAAAAGTTTTGAAGCTGCAATTTCAAGGGGTTCCATGAGTTGCACTACAGAAAAACACTTTCAACACATAACTGGACATGTATTTATGTGGCGGTTACAGCTTGCAGCAGGGATTTACTGAGAGAGAGAGCAAAGGCAGTAGATATATTCATCCTGCTGACTCTTCCATCACAAGAGGGTTGCATAAGCATTGAACACTGCCCCTTTGTTCTTTCACATGGATTTATGGTAGTGCTTGTACTAAGATACAATATGATGACGAGGAGGAGGATGATTAAGATGAAGATTGTGATGTTCATCCCAAAACAAAATTTTCAAGACAGATTCTCATGTGAATTAGATAGACCACTATTGTATAGGGACGCCTCATCCACTATTGTATAGGGGAAGAGAAACTCACATTTATTACTTCTTTACGAGCATCCTGCAGTTCATCATTGCTTGTGCGTTCAACCAAAATGAGATTTGCATTGAACTCATATAATTCTTGAAGTTCTCTCTTGGTTTCTTCTAATTTAGCCTGAATTTCTACTTCTGTTTCTCTCCACTCTTGTACCTTTGCCTCCATTTCTTGCCTTTTTGCCTCAAGTTCTTCCACCTCGGCCCTCAACCTTTCGAGTGTCACTGTTGCCTCCTCCATTTTCAGTGGACCTACAGCACTACTCAGTGTCATCATAAGCTGCTCCATCTCCATTGCTTGCTTCTGATCAAGTTGCTTCATCAGCTGAAAGCAATCAGAAGTTAGTGAATCAGCCATAAGCAACAAAACGCTAAGAACACAATATTGATGAGCAGACTATAGTCATATCAAACATTCCTCGATGATCTAAAATTGTATATAATCAACGAAAGATTAGAGCAATGGAGAGCCTAATTCAATTATTTTCAGCCTAAATGACAGTGACACAGCCTATACCCCTTTCGTTGACAAAATAATGACATAACTTTTGCACATCAAACATAAGTTAACATATAAATATTACCCATTTTCATAAAACTTTCACTGATATACCATACAACCAGAGAGAAAAGCTTATTGGACAAATATATATATATATATATAACAGAATTACAGACCAAACGAATAAAAAAGTGTTTCACGTGCCCTGCAACAAAAACCTTGTTCTTAATGATGAATTTAAAAACTTTTGGTACCTCATGCAAACTTTCTCCCTGATATTGTTTTTGTGCCTGTAACTTTTCCAGTCCATTTTCCCACAATTTCATAACATCCTTAGCAGCTTTGCACATAAACCTTGACGGGTCAAAATCACTCTGCAAATCTTCTGCTCCACCCTTGTCCATTGCTCCTGTTCCTGTAAAAAAGAAATGTGCCAGCAAAACTTTAACATGCCGTTTGAAAATGGAACAGACTTAGCCCATAAAAATATCATTTCCAATAGAAGATGATGAGATTAGGAGAGCGAAAGGGAAGAACCTTGCACTTTATTTTGAACCCAAAACCTGTTGGTTTTCACCTGCAGTACTCTAGCTTCAAGACGTGGACTGATCAGCTTCTTGAAGACGCATATAAGCGTGCGCGGTATCTTAACTGAATGCTACACACTTGACGATTTTATTCCTTCCAAACAGGTCACTTGACTACAATTGTCTTGACTACAATTGTTCTACTTTAGGTCATCGAACTCGATGCCTTTCTTTTTGTTCAATTATTACTTCCTCTGTTTGTAAATAGCTGATTCCAAAATTGACTCTCATAATTATGTGTTTATCTGGAGGTTTGCTGATAAGCACTCATGTGTATAAGCACCTAATTAACACCGTTAGAATTCTGTTAGTTTTAAGTATAAATAGTAACTTTTACTTCTTAATATAAGTTATATTTAATTAATATAATTATGGAATGTATTAACCTTATTCAAATTTTTAGCTATGGGAAAATTTTAAATTTGAATTCATTTGAAAAGATAATAATAATGAAACAAATAAATATAATATGATAAATATGGTAATTACTTAAAAACAAGTTTATTCATTCAGTTTTTCGCATAACCAAAATATATTCCGATAGTAACATACATTCAGATATCAATTTTATACAATTGGTTGTCAGTTTAATACATAAACACCACCAGACAATACAAATAAAAAATCAGTAAAATCCGAGACCCAAATCACGCATACAATATTTATACAAATCGAACCCAAATAATACATATCACACATTTTGAACGTGGGAGCATACATGACCACATGTGTTATCCTATTAGTCAGAAGTACTCACACAAAATAGTAGACAAACAAATGGCTCCTGGGATCATATACACAATCACATAAACATACAAATCGAACTTGGGATCATACATACCCACCACCAGATAATACATCAAGATTATGATAAACAATCTCAGAAGATAGAACAATACAAATCGTGACAAACAACACACGAATCCAACAAAAAATGTTTGAAATCCAGAATCGCACCTTTTGTCCTACCCACAACCCACCGCAGGTATCGTCGTAGGCCACCGATCGGCGATGGAGAGCGAGAGCGAGCGACGGATCAGAGAACGAGAGCAAGCAGAGAGACTAGCCGAGCCGGAGCGTCCCATCTCCCTGACCAAGACTGTATCCATGCGCCGGGGGGAACATGTTCAGGATTAGCTGCGCCTGCACCATCGAATTACTGCTCATCACCACCTGCGCGAACCCCGCCCGACCCAGCTCGCTCCGCCAGCTCCGAAACTTCTCTTCTCCGCTCCTCGCCGGCCCTCCGATCGCCAGAATGTTGTTGATCTCCCGATAGAACAGGCAATGCTCTACCCGGTGTCACTCCCCACATACGCCCCCAGAGAATCGAAAAGCGTCGAGTAGAAATGAAGCGACCCGACGAACCTGTCCAGGAACGACCCACCCAGCGACATCTCTGGCTCCACCAGCGTGATGATCCGCGGGGACAACTGCTGGAGAAGCCTCATCGCTTTCCAGTCGCGGAAGATCGGGAAGCATACGACGAGCCTAGGAGGTCGGTCGGCGACGGAGAGCGAGAGCGAGCAGAGAGAGCGAGCGACGGAGAACGAGAGCCAGCAGAGAGAGCGAGCGACGGAGGAGAAGAGCGACAAAGGATGAGAGAAAAAGATTACTGGTGGGAGAGAGAAAATTACGAGAATTAAATGGTAATTGCTAAATTTACTAATTTATAAAAGGAAATTTAGTGATAATTATCACAAAAATTATGAATTTATCCTAATTGATTCAAGTTTCCTTTTAAATTTAAAACTAACAGAACCCAAACGTCATCTAATAGGTGCACAAGCACCTAGGTGCATTTCAGAATTTGCCGTTTATCTGTAAGAAAAATACAAAAGAAGATGTATTTCACATATACTCTAATGTGGGTCCCACATGAGTATCTTTGTAAATAAACAAATATAATTTTACTTGGAAAGGAAATATGCCAACTTTTTTTGGACCGTCATAAAAGGAAAGAAAGCCAAGTATTTTAAGACAAGGGGAGTGTTTCTTTTGGTTCTCGTCAACTGTTGATCTATTTGCCAAGTAATGTTGAAGTTCATAAACCATTCCACTAGTGAATTTTCTGGTTAAATTTTGCAAACAATCCCTAAACTTTAGTTATTGTTATCATTCTATTTTACTTTCTAACCTATTAACTATTCTAATTTAGTTCTAAACCAATTACTATTGCTTCATTTTAGTTTCTCACCAGATATAATCTAGTAACTTAGAGTAATTACCTAACATAAATTTTTCAAATCCTAATTTAAAATATCCAGTAAATGTCTTATCGTAAATTTAAACTATGTAATATTTTTTAAGAATTAATAAATAACTTACATTAGTAATTTCTTTCTTTCTTAATGAAATATGTCTAATTTACTTAGAGAAAAAAAAACTAGCGATTTGAATTATCATGTACCTATAAAAAAAATAATGTCTTAGTCAAATTTACTGAAAGAAAATTTTTGAATAGTTTAATTATAATCTAAAAAGTTGTTGGCAATGCCTATGATTAGGAAAATTGAGTCTATAATCCGGTTTGGGCTTGGGCCCAATTGGACTAACAGTCTCAAAGGCACCTCAAGCTCAATCACTAAGTTTGTCCATATAAGTTCATCAACCTATATTATATTAAAGGATAAGCATGAAACGGGTCCCACATGAGACAGTTGTCCTTTAGATCCAACAACTCTTATACGACGGGGATCAACCACCTCATCTAGTTGTTTTCCTTGCATGTGGTTTCTTTCCTAAAGCTTATATAAAATCTTCAATATTCATAAATAATATATTGATTGTTTTTCTTCAAGTTCTCTTGAAGTCCTACTTATTTGGGCATTGGAGTATCTTCCACAGATACTTATGTCAACCCACTTTTCGATGCTCAGGGATCAATACCTAATTTACTACTACTAAGGTTGAGACTCGAGGTTGAAAGCATCATCAATGCTATTAGGCAAGCACCCTAGGTTAACATATTTTATTGAATTAAGGGATAGAACAAAACATTTTTAACAAGTATATAACTAAAATTAAAAGCATTTAATACACTTAAACCAAAACAGAATAGCCAATAAGTTAAAGATTAAGACTTATTAATAATAAAAATTAAGGACTATAGATGTAGTTTACCTGAATTCCCTGATTTCTTTAACTTTTACTCTAAAAAAATTTCGGTAAACCAGGAAAAAGCAACGGTAACAATAAAAAAAAAAATAGAACAAGAAAAAAAGAAGACGTGAAAATTATTTATACTTTATGTATTGTTTATTCGGTTGTAATGAGTGCTAAACTTTTATTTTACATTGGAATACAAAGTTTCAGAATGCGTTATGTTGGTCAGTTGTAATTCCTATTAAATCAAAGACGGATTAAATACGGGAGAAAAGCTACAAAATGAAACAAATAAAACATGATGTTCAAATGAAATCCTCTTACTATTGATTCCCATTTGTGCCTGTGATATGGGTCCTTCTTCATGTGCCAGAAAATTATTAATATTCTAAAACACAAGTTCAGTATCATTCAATAAACAATTAAACCAGGCTTACTGCAAGTTCGACATCATTCAATGAACAATTAAACTAGGCTTACTACCAGTTCTTTTGCGGGAACATTATCAGTCCTTAACTTCTTGGTATTTCCTAATTCAGTCTCCAAACGTTTTCTTTTTCTTTTAATCTTTAGTTAGACTACACATATAATGGATATGATTAAGGGTTATAGTGAATGAGTAAATTTCCAACACTTCTTTTGTAATTAATTTTTTGAAAATTTTTCCTCATATCCAACTTAACAAATTTTTTTTTTAAGAAAACAGGTTAATTTTCCAAAAATATTCTTAAAAATATTTTTTGGATTTTAAAAATATAATTTAAGCAAAAAATAAAAAAATTATGTAATTTATTTGAAAAAAAATCTAAAATCCTGATCTTTGCTCGATTGGTCTCCAAACTTTATTATTTGATTATTATTTTAATATATTTGCACTTAACGTTATTGCAGTTGAATCTATCATCCATTGAGTTATAGTGAATAGGTAAATTTTCAAAACCTCTTTAGTAATTAATTTTTTACAGATTTTTTATGTATTCAACTTAAGAAGAGGAAACTTAATATATTTTTTATATTTTAAAAATGATTTTTTTAGATTTTTAAATTGTGGAGTAAAAGATTAATAAAATTATTTAATCTCTCTCAGACAAAATAGTTGCTAAAATTCTGATATTAATAGCTCTGTTGGTTTCCAAACTTTATTAGTTGATTATTGTTTTGTTATATTTGCATTTAATGCTAATACTAATAAAGATCTGGAATTAAAAGTGCCAAAGGAAAATAAAAAAAATACATTAATTAATCAATCTCTAATTACTTCTTTCAATTTTTTATCCTTTGTAAATCGAACTCTTTTTCCCAATGGAACGAATAAAACCCTCATAAGAAATTGCATCATCAGCCCAAAGGCTAAGAGAGACACGCACACTGCCTACTTAACTTCTCAAGGACCCAACTTGTAGCCTCAGCTGCGTTTTGATCTATGAAGTCCCCAACTGGCCTGTTTTCCTCAGCATCGCTTCTAGATTCATCCAACTTCTCCAAAATTTTTGTTGTGAGAAAGTGGAGTGACTGCTCATGTTTTTTTTCTCAATATTCTCTCCAAGTTTTGTCAATGTCACAACGGTTTCTGCCTCTTCTTTAGACTCTTTTTCCATGGGAATTGCTCTCCCCTGTGATGCCCCAAGGCATCTTCGCTTGTTGTCATGTTGACAGGTGGAGAGACTTCCTGAGTAGGCAAGTGCCTGGAGCTCTGGTTTTCCAGCTGAGTGTGCTTGAAAAGCTCAAAGAAGAGGTTAGGAGGTCCCCGGTTTGCTTTTCCGGGGAGGACCCTCCGACGCCCAAGTCAGTTTTCTGAGTGAAAGTGGAGGAAGAACACTAAGGGATCAAGCGTCTTGCCTGTTTTTGTGTTTTCTCAGAGGGAGGAGAATGCCCATCCTTTGCCCAGTCCCCTTTCCTAGTATTTATAGGAGTAGATGGTCCGTTCAGATCATGACACGTGTTCGGTCGGATTTGATCTGTGCTTTTGGACCTAGGGGACAGGCAGCCGTTTGCAGCCTCCTTTAGCCCTGGACCCGGACAGGTTGTGTCAGGACTGGGGCGGCTGCGGCGTGTCAGTTCGCCGTTCTGATGTGACGTGCAGGGCTTGCGGGCGACATGTCAGAGGCTCCTTAAATGCTCATACCGTACTCCCGAGGTCCCCTGGGCGAGGTCGCCCTTCGGTGCGTGCACCCTCTTCGGATTCCATCCGTCTTTCGGTGCGAGCACTTCCTTCGGGATCTATCCCATAGTTCTGGGAGTTCCCTTGATGGACACCTTCTTCGGGACTCACACCCATAGTTCGGGGATTCCCTTGTTCAGGTGCTTCTTGTTCGGGGAAGATACTCCTCTTCTGTGTCGGAAGAGCTCTTCGGGGCCTCTGCCTTCGGGGAGATTCGGGGCAGTCAGTTTGGCCCCTCGATGGAGACGGTGTTGTCCTCGGAATTCCTGACGAGCTAACCAAAGTCTCGAGCTCATAGTGTTTGACTTCGCACCTTCCGAGGTCAGTGAAAAGATCCTCTCTTGGGTGACGTCAGACTCCTCGGCCAATATTCTGGCAGGGAGTTACTACCGAGGAGGCAATAGCCTTTGGCTATCACAGGCCACCCTCCGAAAAGCCGAAGTGAAAAACTTCGGTTCATCGGTTCTCGGGTCCTGTGGTTGTGATACCCGCGCCGAAGATGCCTTCTTCTGCTGGTAGTGATTGGCAGCATTTTTGCGTCCTCGAGGTGCGAGAAGATAGGCTATCCCTGTGCCAAAGACACACCTTCTGCCCGAAGTCACTGGTTGTCTCTTGGTGTCCTTATGGCGAGGGAAAATAGGATAACCTTGTACCTGAAGATAGTCCTTAAGCCCGAAGTCATAGGCTGTCTTTTGGTGTCTTCGAGGTAACCTACTTTTTTGCCTTTATAGGTCTGCTTATGTGTCGCGTCCTGTGTCCAGCAGAGTCAGTCTAGGGCGGCGCCTCTAGACCAAATGGTGTCAGAGGGCCTGCTCGACGTGATGGACAACACGTGGCACGTTTGCTGCGCGATGCCTGACACGCGGCACGTTTGCCGCGCGATGGTTGACACGTGGTGCCCCTTTTTGCTGGGTAAGAGTGCGCTGAATACGGCAGGCGCGACTTTTCAGGCGCAGTTAGCAATTATGGCGATGCTTCGCCTTCCGAGGGGTACTAATGACGACGGTTCATCTGGCCTCTTCGGCCTATATATACCAGTCCGGTCATAACCCTCTTTCTGCTTCTACTTTTGCTTTCTTCTGCTTTCTAATTCTCTCCCGATTTTCCGCGGTGTTTCTCCTTTTTCAGGCGTTTTTCCGACAACTTTTCACGACGGCTTCCAAAAATCCAGATTCCGGCAAGACCTTTGGTGGGTTTTAGTCTTTTTGCTTTTTTGAAAGTTTCTTCTTTGTTTTTCCCGAACTCGTTTTTCTTGCTTTCTCTGAACTCATTTTCACCATGCCTGTTCCTGAGAGTTGGCAACCTCTCCTTTCTCACCCCTGCTGCACTACCCCGGCAAAACTGGCGAAGTGGAAGAGAAAGTTTTTCTTACCCTCTTATTCTGTGACGAGGTTGCCCCGTCCTGACCAATTTCCTTTCTCCAACCGAAGTGATGAAATCACCGTCTTCCGAGCCCAACTGAAGGCCGGACTTCGGTATCCCCCCCCGGAGATGGTTAACGCGTTCTGCGACTTCCATGGCATTGCCGTTAACCAACTCCCACCGAACTCGTACTGCTATTTCAACGCCTTCCTCTGTATGTGTGGCGTTTTCAAAATAAAACCTCACTTTGTAGTTTTTCTTCAGTACTACAAGCTCTACGTGGTCCCGAAGGGTGGCTTCTATTTTATCCTACCTCGGGGATCCGGGAGCAAAAAATATACGTTCACTTTCGCCACCAAAGACAGCTGGCGAGGGTGGCAACAAAAATTCTTTTTCCTGAAGAAGTCGGAAACTTGGTCGCACGTCCCGACCAAGTGGGCTCAGGGGAGGCTCAAGATGGACGTTGTTGACCCAAAGATGCTGCTGGACGCCGAAGTAGCACCTATCTTTGAGGACTTCGACAAGCGCATCCTGGCCGTCTCTGACTGGGCTGCCGAGGTCTCTCCTCGTGCCCTTTACCCCTTTCCGATCAACTGGAGGCTCATGACCGAAGAGGTCATTCGGGAATTCAAGGTGGTAAAGGAGCATGAGACGGACCTCAATATGCCAAAACCGGCTTCTTCGGGAAAGGCCGCTTGGCTCGTGAAACTCCTTCGGGGGGAAGAGACTTATGAGTCTTTTTATGAGAGTAAGTTACTTTCTCATTTTTCCCTTCATGACTTCATCTTGGACTTACACTGATCTTCTTTTTCTTTCTCCAGAGATGGGCGACGACGCGGCTGCCTTCTACAAGGCTCTTTTTACAGGCCAGGCCGAGAGGGGCGAGCAGACAAAGAAGGCCGCCTCTCGGAGGCGGAAGCACACTTCGGCGGGCCCTCCTTCGAAACGGGCAAGGAAGGCTGGTCCTTCCTCTCTTCCGCAGATTCCGGAGGAGGCAGGCGAGGAAGCCGAAGACCACGCTGTCCCTTTGCCCGAGGTACCTTTTGCCGACGTCCCTTCTTCCGACGTGCCACCTCAAAGCCCCACGCCTTCGCATGCTTTTCTGGAGGGCGATGGGGAGGAGACCCCTTCTGCCGAGGAGCGGTGCCAAATAAAAGGCAAGGGGATCTCTACTGAGGCGACGACGGTTCCTGACGACGACGTTACCGAGGTGCCAGCAGGTTTGCACTTTGTCGAACATCCTTTTGTCTCTTGCAAATCATTAAGACTTTTCTGGCCTTAACAAATTTTTCTGCCTTGTTGCACAGCGGAGGTGGCCTTAACCAATTTTTCTGCCTTGTTGCACTTTGTCGAACATCCTTTTGTCTCCTGGCTGGGTTACCGAACATGCCCGCAAGAGGGCCCTTCGGGATGCCAAAATTCCTGAAGGGAAAGTGCCGAAAGAGCCCTTTTGGACGTTCACGGAGGACATGAATATGTACTCCGAGGACTGTCCCGAGATGGCCAGGCAAATGTGCAAAGGGGTGCTTACTGAGGCCTCTTACAAGGCCATTACGGCGGCTTACCCAGGCGATAACTCCTTGGCCGCCAAAATCACTGAACATGCTGCCCAGGCACGCTACACTGTCTCCTCAGTGGCAATTTTGTCTTTGATTTTTGTCCAAGTACTTAGCATTAATTTCCCTCTGTTTGCTTCTCTCTCTCTTTTTTGCAGCTGATGGGGTATGCCGGGTGTCTCCGTGTTCGAGTGGCGCGAGAGGCAGAGAAGAGGGCGGCACTTTGGGATTATTATACCAAGGCGAAGGACAAGTGTTCGGCCCTGGAAGCCGAAAATGCTCATCTCAAGCAGTCTGCGGAGAAGGAGGTTGCTGATGCCGGGTGTCTCCGTGTTCGCGTGGCGCGAGAGGCAGAGAAAAGGGCGGCACTTTGGGATTATTATACCAAGGCGAAGGACAAGTGTTCGGCCCTGGAAGCCGAAAATGCTCATCTCAAGCAGTCTGCGGAGAAGGAGGTTGCTGAACTTCGGGAGGAGTTCAAGAAAGAGAAAGAGGAACTTCAGAAAGACACCTCCCAGAAGCTTTCCGACCTCGGCTCTCGAATGGCGGAGCTGACTTCGACCGTCGAGGCGATTCAAAACGGTAAGTCAGAAAGTGACACAATCCTTGCGAAGACGCTCGAGGAGAAAGCTCAACTCGAAGCCAAGGTCGCATCTCTGATGGAGCCTTCAGAAGAGAAGAAGAAGGTGAAGTCACTGAAGAAAAAGGTCAAGGATTTGGAGAAGGATTACGCTGATCTGGAGAAGGACTTCGAGGATTTGGAGGTCAAGAAGCAGGAGTCCGATAATATGACGAAGTTGGGCTTTCAAGACGGCTTCTGTCTCGCTCGGCACCAAATCCTGCAGAAGTTCCCAGACTTCGACCTCTCCTTTCTGGAAGCAATGAACATCCCCAAGGAGCCTCGGTGGACTTGGTCCAAGATCGAGCATTTGAGACTGCCTCCTTCTCTCCCGGCGCCAAAGGCTACTGACAAAAGCACAGAGGCTGGCAGCTCTCAGGACGCCGAGGTTCCTTAGCTTGTATTAGGGCCTTCTGTCTTCATTTTCTTCCTCTGTAAGCACTGTTTGGCTCAATAAATAAAAATTTTGGCTGAGTATATATATTTTTTGCCAGATTCCATTGTTTTCCTCTGTCCCGAACATATTTGCTCAAGTGACTTGGGGAAACTTTCCAACTTTTCGTGAGACTCTTTTCAGAATTTTTTATTTGGACAAATTTTTCCACTAATACAATTTTCCCACCGAACTTTTTTAGGCGTAGAATTTTTTCAAGGCCTCTGAGTGCCAAGTATTTTTTAATTCTAAAAGAGACTTCGGAAAACCATATTCTTGCTTTCCTTTGTCCCGAATATATTCGCTCAAGAGACTTCGGAAAACTTTCCAACTTTTCGTGAGACTCTTTTCAGAATTTTTTATTTGGACAAATTTTTCCCACTAATACAACTTTCCCACCGAACTTTTTTAGGCGTAGAATTTTTTCAAGGCCTCTGAGTGCCAAGTATTTTTTAATTCTATGCCTTCGGCATCGCCGAGCTTATAAACTCCTTTTCGTACTTCGGCAAGTACCAGGTAGGGTCCTTCCCAATTTGCGCGAAGTACCCCGTGGGACGGTTTTCGGGGTGCAAATTCAGCCTTTCGGAGAACGAGGTCTCCCTTCTTTATTCCTTTTGGCTTAGCGCGTAGGTTTATGGCTGCTGCCACTCTTTGCTGGAAAGCTTTTCTTCTCAGCTCGGCTACTTCTCTGTGTTCGCTGAGGAGGTCGAGCTTGGTTCTCAGGCCGAGGTCATTTCCTTTTTCGTCGAACACTTGGACTCGTATTGACGGTTGTACTACCTCGACGGGGATGATAGCCTCTGTACCGAAGACGAGTGAAAAGGGTGTTTCCCCTGTGGCTCTTCGGGGTGTCGTCCGGTAGCTCCATAACACGCTTTGGAGTTCTCCTGGCCATTTCCCTTTTGCTTCTCCCAATCTCTTTTTCAGACCATCTTTTATGGTCCTGTTAGATACTTCCACCTGCCCATTACTTTGGGGGTGAGCTACTGGGGCGCAGTGCATTTTTGTCCCGAGGTTGCTAATGAACTCTTGGAATCCTTTGTCTATGAACTGGGACCCATTGTCCGCTACGAGTACCCTCGGTATGCCAAATCTGCACACGATGTTTTTCCATACGAACTTCTGCACTTCTTTTGCCGAGATAGTTGTCAGAGGTTCTGCCTCGACCCACTTAGAGAAATAGTCTACTGCTACTACGCAGAACTTTACGCCTCCAGGCGCCGTTGGGAGTGGCCCAATGAGATCTATGCCCCAAACTGCGAAGGGCCAAGGATAATCTGCCGAAGTCACGAACTCTGAGGGTGTTCTTTGGATGTTCGCATGTCTCTGGCAACTACCACATTTCCGGACGAACTGCTTGGCGTCCTTTCTCAGGGTAGGCCAGAAGTATCCTTGGCGAAGTATCACTGCTGCCAGGGCGTCGGTTCCGATGTGCGAACCACAGGCACCTTCGTGAACTTCTTCGAGGATCATTTCAGTATCCTCTTCACTAACACACCTCTGTAGTGGATTTGCATATCCTTGCCGATATAGTTCTTCTCCAATTAAGAAGAAACGTCCGGAGCGCCTTCGCACTTTTGCGGCTTCGCTGGGGTCTTCGGGGAGTGTGTTGGTTGCGAGATACGTTTTGATTGGTTCTTTCCATCCTTTCCCCGAGGTCTCTATGCTTAACACCGCGATGCTGGGGTGGCTTAGCACTTCGGTGCAAGTTTTGGACTTCGCCAGACAGTCTGCCTCAGCATTTTCCCGTCGGGGTACGTTCTCGATTTTCACGACGTCGAACTCCCGAATAAGCTTTGTTACCAACTCATGGTATTTTGCCAAGGTCGGGTCTTTCGCGCCATAGTCCCCTGCCATTTTTCGGACCACCAGCTGGGAATCACTATGTGCTTTCAAGTTTCTCACGCCAATTTTTCTGGCCAGGCGTAATCCTGCTATGAGGGCCTCATACTCCGCCATATTGTTGGTGGCATTGAAACTGAACTTGATGGCCTTCATTACTTCTAGGCCTTCGGGGCCTCTGATAATCACTCCAGCTCCCTGGTGTTCGGATCCTGAGGCCCCGTCAACGTGTAAGGTCCATTCTGGCTCACCCTCTTTTGGATCTGAATGGCTCTCCTCAGTGGTGGGTATTTCGGCGATAAAATCTGCCAGTGCTTGAGCTTTTATGGCTTTCCGAGGCTCATACGTGATCTCGTGTTCACCCAGCTCTATGCACCACTTGGAGAGCCTTCCCGAATGATCAACTCTCTTCATGACATCCCGTAGTGGCAGACTACTTCGGACAATGATGGGGTGAGCCTGAAAGTATGGCCGCAGCCTTCTACCTGCAAGCACTAAGGCATATATAGCTTTTTGAAGCAAAGGGTACCTGACTTCGGCGCCATGCAAGGACTTGCTGACATAGTAAACCGGCCACTGTTTCGGTCCTTCTTCTTTCACAAGGACCGAACTCACAGCTTTTTCTGTGACGGCGAGGTATAATACCAGGGGCTCGCCCTCCCGAGGTTGCCGCAGAGTCGGCAGGCTGGCCAAGTAGACTTTGAGTTCTTCCCAGGCTTTTTGGCAATCTTCAGCCCAAGGATGGCCATTTCTTCCGAGGTCGCCTTCCATCTTTGCGGCTTTTGTGAGGACTTTGAAGAAGGGTCGACACCTATCTCCGTACCTGGAAATAAACCTGCTCAGAGAGGTTATTCTTCCGGTGAGTCTCTGCACGTCCTTGACTGTGGTAGGAGTTCGGAATTCAAGCAGAGCCTTAATCTTCTCAGGGTTAGCATCGACGCCCCTTTTGGATACCATGTACCCAAGGAACTTTCCCGAGGTCACCCCGAAGATGCACTTCTCTGGATTAAGGCGGATCCCGAAGGTTCTGATCTTTTGAAAGGTTTCCTCTAAATCTGTAACGTGGTAGCCAGGCAGTTTGCTCTTGACTATCATATCATCAACATATACCTCCATGTTCCTCCCCATTTGGTCTTTGAAGACCTTGTTCATCAGCCTTTGGTAGGTGGCTCCTGCATTTTTTAGCCCAAAGGGCATTCTGATATAGCAATATGTTCCTCCCTCGGTGATGAAGGCAGTCTTCTCTTCGTCTCCGGGGTCCATCCTTATCTGATGGTAACCACTGA
This sequence comes from Aquilaria sinensis, assembly GCA_005392925.1. Taxonomy (NCBI): domain Eukaryota; kingdom Viridiplantae; phylum Streptophyta; class Magnoliopsida; order Malvales; family Thymelaeaceae; genus Aquilaria; species Aquilaria sinensis. The sequence continues at coordinate 159,893 of SMDT01002992.1, read as the reverse complement.
AGGCGTATAGGAAACTTAAGAGCCCGTATTCGGCAGTTGAGTCTACCAGTTGATCTATTGGTGGAAGGGGATATGAATCTTTCGGGCAAGCATCGTTCAAATTTCTGAAGTCGATGCACATCCGGAGCTTACTACTTCCTTCTTTTGTGGCAATTACCACGTTGCTTAGCCATTCGGGGTAGTTTACCTCCCGGATAACGTTGGCGTCTATCAGACGCTGGACTTCGGTTTTGACGAAGTCACTTTTGTGAGCTGAGATGCTCCGTTTCTTTTGCCGGACAGGTTTTACTTCCGGACTTACTTTGAGGCTATGCTGGATTACGCGAGGGTTTACCCCTGGCATGTCCTTCGGCGAGTAGGCGAACAGATCTTTATTTGCAAGCAGAAAAGATACAAGTTTTTCCTTGTCTCCTTCGGCCATACTTTTCCCTATTCGGGTACTATGGCCTGGGACAAGCTCTACTTCTTCTATTTCCGCTTTTGTGGGATCTTCTGCCTCGCCCTCTTCCAGCTCTTTTGCTTCTACAGCATGTGCTACGTTGCTTGCTGGAGCCTTTCGTGCTCTGACGAACACCTTTCTCACTTCGCCTTGATCAATGAAGATCTTTGCGTCTCCTTCTTTGGTGGCGAAGGTGACGGTCAAGTACTTTACATCAGGGCGAATGTGCAAATTTCCCTGTGTCTGTCTGCCGAGGATGGCGTTGTATGACGAAGGAACGTCCATGACTATGAATCTTGCCATGGTAGAGGCGAACAACTCAGCGGTTCCTTTCTCCGAAGTTCCCTTCATCATCAAGGGGAGATCGATCCAGCCGAGGACGGGTAGCTCAGATGGTCCTACGCCGAAGGTGGGTGAAGTAACAGCCTTGAGGTCACTCCTGGATATGCCCAAGCTTGGCAGCAAATGTGAGAACAAGACGTCTGCGTTTGACCCATCGTCCAGCAGCACCCTCTTGACGTCCCAGTTTCCTATCCTCGCCATTATCAGCAATGGATCGTCATGAGGAAATACGATGGTGGAGCCATCCTCGCGAGCCAATTTTTTCGTTGGGCTCTGATATTCCATCACCGCTATCTCTCTGGCCCTTCTTTTTCTTTCCGAGGATGGAAGTCCGGTTGTGATCGTCTGTATTACTCCTGCCGAAGGTGGAGGACGCCTTCTCGGACTTCGGTTCCTTCGCCTGTCTGAATCGTAATCCTCGTCATCGGGCTTTCCTTCTTCCTCTTTTTTCCCTTTCGGGGAAGGCATTCTCAAATAACGCCGAAGCTGGCCCTGCTTTATCAGTGATTCAATGTACTTTTTCAACTGAAAGCAGTCTTCGGTGTCATGACCGTGATCACGGTGGAACTGACAGAACTTCTTCATGTTCCTTCTGTTGTCAGCAGTCATGCCCCTCGGCCGTTGGATTTGAGTTCCCTGTTTTTCCAATGCCATGAGGACGTTAGCCCTCGTGGTGCTCAGAGGTGTAAAGTTTTGGGGCTTCCTTCCTCCTACTCGCATTCTCCGAGGTCGGCCTAACTGTTCCGTTGGACACCGGGCTTGCTGGCTGGACCCTTCGCCACGAGCATGAATATGGTCAGCCTTCGGTCCAGTCATTCTCAGCTCTTCGGCTGTCATATGTTGTTCAGCCCTTCGGTAGAATTCTCCCAGTGTGTCCGGGGGATCTTTGGAGAATTCATAAAACAAGTGCGAATCCCTCCGGAGGCCCCTCGTCATGGCGAGGATTCGGATTTCGGGACGAAAGTCCGGAACACTGAGGGCCTCTCTGTTGAACCTCTCGACATAGTCACGGATGGTCTCCCCGTTTCTTTGTGCTATGTCAAACATCTGGACGGGCATCTTCGCCGTCGGCTTGCTCCCAATGAACTGTTGGGTGAACGCTGTGGACAGCTCCTGGAACCCCCTGATGTTTCCGGGAGGCAGGGAATTGTACCAGGCAGTTGCTGGTCCTGCGAGGGTGACTTCAAAGCACTTGCAGAGTGTGGCATCATCAGCTCCGTGTAGCACCATGCTGCGTTTGTACTTTGTTAGGTGGGCCTGGGGATCAGTCCGGCCCTCATAGGTCTCTAGCCGAGGCAGCCTGAAGTCACTTGGCATGGCTGCCTCGACCACCGTTCGGGCGAAAGGAGTTTCATCTCCAGAGACAGTTTCAGTTAGCCTGCCCCAAACAGGCTTGCGTGCCACCTGCTGTTCCACTCTCTCCAGTCTCGCCAAGACTTTCTCCAGGAGGAGCGTGGCGCTGGGCTCCTCTTCCTGGTATCGCCTCTTCGGAGAGCGACTTCGGTACCGAGGTGAGGGGGACGTTGCTTCTGGTGATAAACTTCTTCTAGACGGGACTTCGGGTCGTTTAGACCTTGCTCTTTCCGCCAGACGTGCCCCAAGGGGCAGGTTATCTGTCGAGGACTCTTCTCGTGGCTCCCCACTTCCCGAGCTATGATGGGTTGCCCTTGGGCTTTTCTCCCGAGGTCGTGCTGACGAGGTGGGTTTTTGGGCCTGGGCTGGTTGCGGCCATCTTCGGTCTATTTGTTGTGTCATTTCAGCCACAACAGACCTCTGAAAGTCTCTTAAAAAACCCATGGTGATGATAAGAGGGCGTTCCTCTTCAGGCAAGGAAGTCTCTGGGGGACTTTGTTCGGTAGCCGGTTGGGTCTCAGGCGCGGACGGGGACTTTGGGAGTCCTTTGTCCTTTGAACGCCGAGTTTCGACAACAGCTACGTGGGAGTGGGTTCCCACAGACGGCGCCAAATGATGCCCCAAAGCATCTTCGTTTGTTGTCATGTTGACAGGTGGAGAGACTTCCTGAGGAGGCAAGCGCCTGGAGCTCTGGTTTCCCAGCTGAGTGTGCCTGAAAAGCTCAAAGGAGGGGTTAGGAGGTCCCCGGTTTGCTTTTCCGGGGAGGATCCTCCGACGCCCAAGTCAGTTTTCTGAGTGAAAGTGGAGGAAGAACACTAAGGGATCAAGTGTCTTGCCTGTTTTGTGTTTTCTCAGAGGGAGGAAAATGCCCCCCTTTGCCCAGTCCCATTTCCTAGTATTTATAGGAGTAGCTGGTCCGTTCAGATCATGACACGTGTTCGGTCGGATTTGATCTGTACTTTTGGACCTAGGGGACAGGCAGCCGTTTGCAGCCTCCTTTAGCCCTGGACCCGGACAGGTTGTGTCAGGACTGGGGCGGCTGCGGCGTGTCAGTTCGCCGTTCTGATGTGACGTGCAGGGCTTGCGGGCGACATGTCAGAGACTCCTTAAATGCTCATACCGTACTCCCGAGGTCCCCTGGACGAGGTCGCCCTTCGGTGCGTGCACCCTCTTCGGATTCTATCCGTCCTTCGGTGCGAGCACCTCCTTCGGGATCTGTCCCATAGTTCTGGGAGTTCCCTTGATGGACACCTTCTTCGGGACTCACGCCCATAGTTCGGGGATTCCCTTGTTCAGGTGCTTCTTGTTCGGGGAAGATCCTCTTCGGGGCAGTCAGTTTGGCCCTTCGATGGAGACGGTGTTGTCCTCGGAATTCCTGATGAGCTAACCAAAGTCTCGAGCTCATAGTGTTTGACTTCGCACCTTCCGAGGTCAGTGAAAAGATCCTCTCTTGGGTGACGTCAGACTCCTCGGCCAATATTCTGGCAGGGAGTTACTACCGAGGAGGCAATAGCCTTTGGCTATCACCCCTGTACCAGTTCCTCATGCTTCTCAGCAACTGCTAATTTATTTGTCACTCACTACTGCAGAAGCTGCATATAGTTATAATTTCTCAGTTGAAAAATAGCATTAGAAAATAAGTCACATTTAGAAAATTTATTTATACTAAAACCAACGGGACAGAGATAAGTATAGCTAGCCGAGATAAGCTAGTTGGAGGATGCTTGGCCAGGGCCACGGCCTAGTCCAAATCCTCCAACCCACTTATACTAGGAAAATAAATTTTAAATGTGGCTTGACACCATCTACATTTCAATTAAGAAACATTCAAATATCATAGTAAATTATTTACAAATTATTATAAATGTCCTTCCCTAATACAAAAGATGCCTTTGAGTACCTGAGGGAAAAAAAAAATGGTATAGAGGTAAGGGGAGTATTTGGTTAAATAATTTTCAATTTCTACATTTTCATCTGTCTATGTTTCGATATAAAGAGTGATTAGAGTATGACCTTGTACTACAAGAATAATGCCTAAAATTCTGCACAAAAAAAAAAATGTTACTTTATCCATCTCATATCCTTTGTAATATTTGCTATTTTGTGTTATTCTAAATTTTTTTGCACAATTTTCATATTTAATAAGTTTTTTACATTCAACTTACCATAAGTCCCTTATTTTCAGTCTCACTTTAAAATTACAAGACCCCTATTTTTTTTTAAAAAAAATTACAATTTGGTCCCTCCCCTTTTTGTCTCATATCGTATAAGGATCTTAAAATAAATTTATCAATAAATAAATATTTTTCATGGAAACTTTTAGGTGAAAAATTACATGTTTTCCTGTTTTAGGAAAGGAAAATTCTATCTATCAAATTATTGTACATCTTAATTTGAATTAGGAATTCTACTTACAACGAGACTAATAGAAGTAGTCATTAACTAAATATTCATCTGATTATATATCTAGACCCATATTGTAATACGATAAATAAGGGAAACTTAAAATGTGATATCTAAAAACATATTTCTTTGTTGCACCAGTACTAAGTACTCTATGATTTGGTTCTTTAGCCGGAGTACTAAGCACTCCATAGTTTGGTTCTATAGCAGGTTTATGATTTATCAATAAAGATCAATGATTTATTCTCGGATTCATTACATTTCTTACCTTTCTTGCATTTCTTTGCCACAGGGCTTTTCTCCACTCTGCCCAGCCCCTTTGCCGTTGAGCCTGTTACTTGAAGGTGTTGGAATTTTTTTATATATGGGCTATGTTAATTGTGTGTTTTTCACTTAATCGAATTAAAAATTAAAGTTGGTCATATAAAACATATATAGCCCACACATTAATTAATCTAAAGACAAACTAGCAACTCTGATTATGATAAACAATGTGAGTTTATCTAAGTGTGAGCCAATAGTATCCATTGACCAAGGATAGTGGGCTCATAAACCTTTATATAAATAAAAAATTAGGTTCTCCCCTCAGCAAAGTCATCAAGTCAAAATTTTCATTATATATAAAAATATTTTTTCACCTATTAGAAGTGTCGCCAATTGAAATAAGGGAGAGTCTGTGCATATTCATCAATCTTGTTCCAACGTACTAATAAATAAAACCTAAAATAGGTCAAATGTTATATTCATTCTAATTGATTTTTGTATATTTTATGCTCTCATATATAATTTTAGTTGGTTAGAAAAATTAACAATAGGCTTCCACCTGACCTTTTAGTTTGAACTCTTTGGACTTTGCCTCTAATTATGTTGCCACTAGACGATCATTCTTCCAGGGAAAAAGGAGGACGCTTCATCACAATTTCTATGTATTTTCATTCCAATGTACCCTTTTTATTCTAAATGATTGGATTGCCTCTCGTTAACTTCTATAAATACGTAAAAAGTTGATTTTCAATAAGGGAAAATTACAAAAAGTCCCCCAAGGTTTGGCCAAACCTCGGGTTGTGTCCCTCCTTTTTCAAATACCTATACATTTTCCCCTACCCACTTAACTCCGTGATTCGCAGCTATGAGAGAAAAGAGAAAATAACTGATTTTGCCCTCCTAACCTCCTTTATTATAAACTTTGAATCAAACTTATGCATATAACAAAAAATGTTAGAGAAGAGGGTTTGTTCGGAGAGGGTTTCAGAATTTGGATCGAAAATTCAAAGGGAAAATCTGCGAACGAGCAGATGTTTCCGAAAGAGATGATCTGGGAGAAGGAGGAGGAAGCAAAAGAATCGAAGGATTAAAAGGAAATAAAACCAACAATCGAACCGAATTCTGCCTTGGGTATGTGGGATCGACGACTGTTCGAGATGAATATGCGAAATCGACGACCGATAACTGTCTCCGATAACCCTTCTTCTTCCTTAATCGGAAGCGCCGCCGGCAAGTATTACTTGAGGGATCGGAAGAAAGATAAACAAAATAAGAGCATAGGTAATTGCTTTCCACATCAGTTCTGGCTGTTGAAAATCATTCTCGTTTATATATCAACTCATAAACATATAGTATAATTAGTTCACAAAAGCTTCCATTAAACCAAACATTAATTCACCTTCTCCATTACTCCGTTGATACCAAACAAAATATATACTATATTAGTTCATCATATCTACTGCAGAAAAACAGAAAAGAAAAGCAATTTTCCTGGCTACACTACACAGACGAATCTCAGCAAGCAACAACCTCGCGCCGGCAAACAGGACATGAAGTCTTTTCCTCCAACCAGCTAAATATGCAGGATTCATGGTAGACATGCGAGCAGGGCAGCTTTATCAGGCCCTTCTCGCCGTCCTCAAATTCCTCCAAGCAGACGACGCAGCTGCCTAACAGTTCCTTACCCTCGCCATTCATCGCGAATGCTCTTTCCTTCTTCAACCACGCGACAACTTCACTTGGTGTGCCGCTGATCACTTCCTCAATCCGATCTTCATCAGCACCATGCTCGTAATCCTCATCATAGGCCTCCTCATCGTCGTAGTCCTCCTGATTAAGCGCTACAGAACAGATCTCTGCTTCCGCCACCAAAAGGGCCCCCAGACTCGAAGGTTCCCACAGATGTTGCACCGCAGTCTGCGATGCGGAATACGCAATCTTGTTGAGCAAGCAATCGAGGGCCGGAGCAACGTCTGGAGTTACGCTGGGAAGCCTCCCGTAGATATTGTACTTGCAGTGGATGGGAGAAGTGGCGGCATAGAGCGGCATCCAGAGGGAAACGGGAGGAAGAAGACTGAGTTGAGGGTCTGCTCGGATGCCTTGCTGGTCAAGGTTCAAGTCCCAGTGGAGGCGCCTCAGTTGGAAGCTGATATGGAGAGCCGGCCCGACGTCAAGGGTGCTCGACGGCGGGACGGGGAGAGCGAAAAGATGGAAAGCACTTACCCAAGAATCCATTGGAGATGATTTGCGAAACAGAGTTGATCAATTTTCAGATCGATCGAGTCGAACAAATAGCGTAGGTCTCTGTGCTTATAAACTAAAGCGAGGCGGTTCCTTTTCTGTGTCCGATTAAGAATTTGAATCCAGACAGGCTTAGGAATAGGATTGCAACTCCCAGTCGTATTATGAATTCTTTTGCAAGTAGTAATTAATGCGCTTATGAGTTATTTCAAGAATCCAGCAAGTCCTAGTTACCTTATAGGAGTAACATAGTTATACTTATAGGTGAAATACGATTATTTTTACAGTAAAAATGTTTCCTAATAAGCTTTCTCTATAATTTGGTAGTTAATACTTCAAGAAGAACAAACTACATTTTCAGAAATTTATTTTTAAAAATTAAAAAAAAAAAAGAATTCCCTTTGAAAACGAGTCCTACGATAGAATATTGAAAACGATCAGGTATGCAACCAGTTTCCCAATTTCACCAGGAAGACTGAGAAGCAGCCACAATACCTAAACCTCCTCGAATAAGAGACAACTAAAAGCAAGTCATTTACCATATGAAGATTTGGACCTTCAGTCATCATTTATTAACATTGTTCTTGTGCTAATAACACCCGAGTATCTTACAACATTCAGTCCAAATGCAGAGCAGAATAGGTCACCAACTTATGATCACACAACTTAGAAAGCAAACCGTCTACAATCGGAAAACTAGTCAAAAGGCCACCCAGTGTAGCCCATCTGGTGATTGTTCTCAGGCATAGGTGGTGCATTATTATCAGCCGCTGTTTCATGATGCCTTGAACTGGAATCGGACGAACGGAACGGCCAAATATAAGAGAAAGGATTGCGTCTGCTTCTACCGCTTTCCCTTTCTCTCGACCCATTGCCATATCCGCTGCTCCTACTTTGCCCACTTGAAACACCACTGCTGCTGGAGCCTTGCGGCAGTTCTTGGCGGCAAACAGGGCAAGAGTTTTGCTGCACTAACCACGGTATGATGCAGTCCGAGTGATACATGTGGTTGCATGGCATTTGCCTTGCTTCAGATCCTAGTTCAAACTTATCCTTGCAAACAGGGCAGTGTAAATCAGAACGGAGATGTCTCTGTGTGATCTTGACTGTAGGCATTGCATCAATGGAATGCTGGGATGCTGGTGGAGGTCCTCTCCTGTCATTAGCTGAGAGCTGTTCAAACAATTCTTCAAGTCCAGGACCGATAAAATAGTCTCCAGCATTACCATGGGTGAACCCAATTCCAGAAGTCCCGTTAAAAAGAGCTTCAACCCCACCATTTCGGGATAATCTTAGAGGAATTTGACCACCAAAGATCAACAAAGGCCCAAATGGTGGACTCTGCTCAGAGATGGAATCCGATCTCCCCCTGATGTCATGGTTAAAACCCGTGTCAACCAATCGTTGCCTCATGAAGGCTGAAAATGCATCCATGAGCCTCCGATCACGAACCCCAAAATCATCCAATCCAAACAAGTCCATTGGCCTGGCATGCACCATGTCATCGAGTTCTTCAACAAACCCCCCACTGCAATATGAGCAGACCCCATCACGCCCTCGAAGACGAACTGGGCGCATGCATCTGTGACACCAGTGGGTATATCTGCCACTCGACATCTCTAGCCCCTTTCTCTCTCCAGAAAAACTCAGCAACAGAAACCCCTCTAATCCCTCACAACCCCTCTAATCCTCACACAAACTATTACCTCAACATAGCAACTAACAATTTACAAAACAGAGTGTCAGTAATTATATGGATTTCTTTTACTTTTTCCACATAATTTTTTGAATAAGAGGAAATCTACTTACAACCAATTTCCATCACAGGATTCAATCAAGTCTAATTAACTACAGAACCATAAATGTTTATATCCATATCAATCAATTTTCTAAGTCCAATTAACTTCAAAACGGTAAACGTTTATATCCATATCAACCAATTTTCTAACAAGACAATTGAATAGCACTTCACTTCAAACCATTCCAATTAACTTCAAAATTGTTGATGGTTGTTTCCATATGTATCAAATTTCAAACATAAAGATCAACTGAATCACTTCAAACCATTCCAATTAACTCCAAAACTATCGATACTTGTATCCATATGGGTTAAATTTAAAACATATTCGTCTGTCCTAAAAAGGAAGAAAGGACTGTCCCTAAAATGTTGAAACTTTTTTTAACATCTAATTTCCCTTACTACAGAAAATCCCAAAATGGATTTCATTTAAATTATTACCACACAGAACTCAAAAAGGAAATTTTTTTCTTTTTTAAATAATCATTTAAACTCTCAATCAAAAAGGATTTTTTTTTTTTTAATTTTAGCTTTAGGGATACGATTGGAAAAAAATATCATAAACGACACATGTATTAATCTCGGAGAGAGTAACTATCAACTGAATCATACTCTTCACGTCATTCAAGAATAAGCAATACGACACGAAATCGTCAGATAAAATCGGCTTTGTTGTAAGCTGATATATTGATACAAGTACCTAACCAACCCAAACCCAAACCCAAACCCAAACCCCAACAAAAAGAAAAAGCTCAAAAAAAAAAAAAACACAACGATCTGGTATGATCCCTGTAGAGAGCTTATTCTACGAAGAGACGATCCAAGATATTAAATTATTCTTCATCGTAACCAAAATTCGAAGAAAACAATGCATGCGAAGTAACTTGTGAGTGAAACTTGGAGAATCGAAAATCTAAACCGTAGATTGGTGAATCATTGAACAAGGAAACGTCAATACCTGAGGAAGCTTCTCCATCTTCGTTTTCCTTCGATCGACTGAAAATTCTGGAAGAATCAGGAACCACCATGAATCGAAGAAAAACCTAGAAACTTGAGAATCTAAAAGCTGTAGACGGTCCAGAGTGATGGTGAGGGAAAGAAGATAACACGTTGGGTTTATTAGCCAGTGGACTGGATGGGCTTGAAAAAGTGTCAAACGCTTTTTTGGTACTTGATATTTTTAGAAATCGATAATATAACCCTTACATACACAATTTTGTATTCCAGTCCTGACACAGACACACACACCGTGGCTCCTGGCTTTCGGCTTTTAAATCCTCCAGTTCATACCACATGTTCAAAATTTAATGCCCAGCGTGAACAAAATTAATGAAACTTCCATGCGTAATTTGTTATGGGCACGCTTCCTCAAAGCATCTAGAGGCTTTCCCGGCCTGTCCTACAGGGCCGAAGGCCTCTAAATGAAGGGAGACCGAAAGGATGAAAATTGTGGAAACTGTAGGCATGGAAATGGTCTTCAACGACCTCCACACCACTTGAAATGATTTCTGGGTTGGTTTGTGTTCGGTCACATCATCAAAATACTCTACAAATGGGTCCTTTTAACTAACCAACGAGGCAGTGATTGTAAAAATTACATCCAGGACCGAGCCCGCAAGATCCTTACTAAGAGTTGAAAACAAACGGTAGCAGAACAAAGGATCAGGGTGCCTAATTAGCTTAAAGGTATAAACTTTGGACCTTGCTGGTGGTTGCGCAAATAAGAAAGTATCAATCCTACAGTGAACATAAAAAGATCTGGTTCTACGAAGTGTTCGTACACATAACAAGTCTACCATCAGAATCTGTTATCTAACACATTGGCTAAGAATACGACCCATTCCCAGAAAACAACTCCTGCTGGTAATGCAAGTCTTATCAGCGGTCAAAATATTTTACGAACAATTTTAATGCAGCCTCTTCAGTCCCTTGGTCAGACAGATCTTCATCCCTGTGATTTCAATCTCTCCCAAAGCATGTCAATCCCTGCAACCAACATCAGCATCCAAGTATTAGTAAAGATAAACAACATGTGTTCACATTAACTTACAGAGCCTAAATTAAGAATGCAAATGAGCACCGTTGCACTGGTCAGTTTTTATTGTTCCAGATTGGGTTCATTTGCAATAACTTGTGCTTCAGAAAATCAATTGTCAGCAGTTAAAGCTACATGCAAGTGACCTTCGGAAAAGGAATATTTAAATATACTGCCATGTGTTGGGTGATAATTTCCTTTTCCAACACAAGCATTGCTAATTGTCATCAATCAGGAAGATCCATGTGCACTACAGGTTCTCTCTGGAGAGAATATTAACCTTCACGTCATTGCTTTGAGGCGTTTATTTGTGTTCCATAACTTAAGCAAAAATGTGGCTCCCTCCTTTAATGTTGCCTTCCTTCCTTCCTCATAATTCCAGAGCTCTGAAATGATGTACCGACCACTAGGGTTGTATTCATTTATTTCCTTCAGAGCTTTTGTTACTGCCTTATATGCTTCGTCATCCAGTTCATTCCTCAAGCTTCTTAACTTTTCATCTTCATCGTCTATCACTTCCTGAATGGAACACAATTGCACTTCAGCATCCCATTTCATATTATGGATGCAAAGGATCATAAAATGTACAAACAACTTCAACAAAAGAACAAAAATATAAAAATAGACACTCATAATTTAGGTTTGATGTGAAAGCACGGTATATAACAAGAATTGGAGTTGCTAGAGGAATGCAGAATTATGATTCCAATAAATGAGGAAAATTGGAGGGGATGCAATCAAATGTGATCTCTTTAACTGCCGAGTAGTCTGACAAAAATTACATCTTACATAAACAAGCAGGTAGCTACTTGCTATATCAGGCAGACATTAGATGTAAAAAGCACATAAACCCACTTATGAAGTCTTAAAGCTCAACAAATATATCTATTTTGTCCTTCATATTTTTGCTTAAGTATATGCTCGAAAGTGAAGTAGGACCACGCAGCAGTCTGTATCATGCAGAGGCTCAAATTTACAGTGAGAAAGATGCAGCTCTAAAATACTACACAGAAATAAAAATACCTGATGTTTCTCTTCTTGTCCTTCAACCTTGACGCATTTGAATGGATGCCAATCTGGGTCTTTTAGATATTCCTCCCACAATGAACAGAGTTCACTAGCTCTATCCTCTGCTTCTTCCTCATTGTACTTATACTTCCTCTTCATTGCTTCAAGAAAAGGTCTACTGTCAAGTTCTCCCATTCTCTTGATGCCAATGTGTCCACAAGTTGATACTTCTTTCAAGCCCTAAAAAATGCTTCCTCGTGAGATATGGAAGTTTAGAAAGGGGACAAGAAATGCTGACGCAAAACTTTCAAAGAGTTGTATGAGTTGGCGCCAGAAGTAATAGGATGAATTGGGGTTTAAGCATGAGAAAAGAAAAAAGATAATGCGGACCATGCATCTCCATTTGAAACTTCAATACTAACGACCCCAAAAGTATCCCTGTGTAAGAAGATACATAAGTTTTTATGTGCCTACTTACTAGTTACTACATTACTAATTTAACTCCTAAACTTACTTTGGGAGTTAGCATGGCTAAAATCCTTAAGCATTCCATCAGCATTATTACCAACCACCTCCGTAAGTTACCGATCACTTTAGGAATATCAATGTAAAGAATCACCAAGGTCCCACCAGCACAGACAATCTTTTATTTCTTTTTTCATGAAATTTGACTAGGTGAGTATTGGCATGCAGTAAAAGAGCTATAATTGGCCATAGTCATAAAAACTAAGATATTAGACCTGTATTTAGCCCTTTGGGCCTTATCCCTAGTAACTTAACTACACAATAGAACACATAGACCAACAACTTCAAAATTTACAACGGCAAAGGAACTTACATTAATTAACTCTCTACGTGCTTCCTGCAGTTCATCATTGCTCTTACGTTCTTTTACAACAAGAGTTTGGTTCAATGACTCCAGATCATCTAATTCTCCCTCCTTCTCTCTCAACTCTTTGAGTGTTGCCTCCATCTTTTTCAGAACTTCCATATCCCCATCATCACCCATGTGCCTCATCACATTCAGATTCCCCTTAAGCTGCTCAATTTCCAGTTCCAATGTTTGTTTCTGATCAAGTTGCTTCTCTAGCTGAATTATGCGATTATGAAGTTCCTCCTTTTTTCTCTGAATGAAGTTATCAGCCCGACATAATCAATTGTTTGTTTGACCAAGAGAAAAAACTGCTAGAAACTAAGGGCCAATTCGTTTTGTCTAAAGTCAACTAACTTTTTTTTGCTTTTACATCTTTTTTACCTGAAACCAATTTCATTTGAAAGCCAATATTATGTAGATGCAATAATCAATTTGAAAGTAAATTTTTAGGATGTTGTTAAATTTTTATGAATTTTTCTTTTTTAAGGCTTGAAACTAGAAAAATTCATAAAAATTTAGTAAGATTATAAAAATTGTATTTTCAATTAATTATTACAGCTACATAATATTGGCTTTTAATTAAAATTAGTTTCAAGTAAAAAATATGTAAATAAAAATAAGTCATTTTGTAGTCAATTGACTAAAGTTAAAATGAACTGGGTGTAACACTGAGGTGAAATTAAGACCAAACCTTCTGATCTTCAGCAAGCTTTATCACGCTTTCATCAGCTTTTTGTTGCTCCATGGAAGCCAACTGCAATGAACAGTTTCTTTCGGCATGCTATAAAGTGAGGGGAAAGTCAGTTGTATGTTTGGAAAAAAAAAAAAAAGTGAATTAGATGAGATGTTTCTGAAGTGGAAACATGATAGCAATAATAACAGTCAGTGATGATAATACTAGTAATAACAAACAGATAACTCAATGAATAAAAGCATTGTACAAATAGCTCAATGAAGAAAAGCATGGTAGTGAAGAAGCACTAAAAGAAAAACAAAAATCGATCCCCAATGTTAACCAAAAAATAATGAGAACCTAGTTTTAGATATTTCAAGTGGTTATTAGAATGGCACAAGCCTACAATAGTAGAAACCCTATGACCTTATGCCGAATCATACTAAAGAAAAAAATCCTTTTGGCTCCCTTTAGCTCTATGTCTATCATCTCTAGGCGGTCTTCCTCCACTAGCCTAGTAGTGAAGAAGCACTAAAAGAAAAACAAAAATCGATTCCTAATGTTAACCAAAAAATAATGAGAACCTAGTTGTTAGAATGGCACAAGCCTATACTAGTAGAAACCCTATGAGCTTATGCAGAATTACACTAAAAAAATCCTCTTTGGCTCTCTCTTTAACTCTATGTCTCTTATCTCCAGGGGGTCTTCCTCCACTAGCAGGTTTGCTTGGAAAACTACATTTATTCTGGTGTGAGTGGCAGATTGAACATCTATGACTACTACACTACATCCAAGGCATGCTTGGTGGAAGTATTGAAATGCGCTGCGGTGCTAATTTGCTAATGCCATAAATAACCAGGCAAACAGTTTTTAAGCATCTATAAAGCTACTGAAACAACAAAAACTATCCATATAAAATAAAGTCACAAACATGGACAACAAGCATGCTATTCATCTGCCTTGGGTATAACGGAAATAAATTCTTCAGACTAGTGCACCTCACAGTAAGCCCATTCACCAAGCCTACAGAAGTGATAGAAATAGCTTGATTTCCCACACTACTTCCCCTCCCCTCTCCTAAAAAAAGAGGAAAACACAAAACAAAATGGACAATGTTCACCAAAACAAATGCTCACAGTAGAAAGTTCAAGCATTTATAAGACCTAGTGCACAGTATTGTACACCTACTGGTAAATTTCAATACAATCTACTGGCAGAATCTGCATGTATATATTGAAAGACTTACAAAAAAGGTCAATTAACATTTTTTCGCAAATGCAATCTAAGCAACTAGATCTGCACTCAAATGTATGAGTATCAAAAAATTTTGCAAGCCAAAATTGGTGCTATTGGTTGTAGAGACCTGAATATATACACATACAAAATACCTTAGAGCCTATATAGTCTGAAGAGACTACTCATGAGCAACTAAGAATAAATGAGAAAAGGTGCTGAAATAATCAGAGCAGTAACACCTTCTCAAGTTCTTCTGCTAGCTTTTGTCTTTCACTTTCATTTTTAGCCTCACGCTGTTCTAGTTCAACTCCGCGTGACTCCAGCTCTCTCTTATGAGATTCTAACTGCAACTTAAGTTTTTCATGGTCACTGAATATCCTCTGGAAGTGTTCCCGTGCACTTAGCTGAATTTTTTTAATCTCTGTCAAACCAAGCAAGTTATGGCATAAGTAGTGTTGTTCCAGTGTTTACAGGTAAAGTAAGGACAATGACAGCTAAATAAATACATGAAAGCAACCATGGATCAAACAACAGAAGGATAGAGACAGAGATGATTTTAACCAAGGGGCAAAAAATTGCATATCAGTACTGAAATTGCATAAGAAATGTGAGCTAATTTATAGCAAACCTTCATTATATGCCTGAAGAAGCTTATCTTTCTCTGCCATCACATTTTCAAGGGATACAGCAGTCTCTGAACATTTTACTTTTATCTCTTCAATGTGTTTGCTCTTCAACTCAATTAGGTTGGTTAGATTAGATACAAGTTTTTCTTGTTTTCTAGCTTCCTCCTCCATCAACTCAGAAATCGTTCTAAGGTCCCCATTCCTCCTTAGGTGCTCCCCAACAATGTCACTTGAGTTATAGTCAGTTGCACGAGCAACCCAAGCATAAAGCCCCAACTTTTCAACATTTTTAGCAGACCAATGTTTTCGACCATGATGATCTGCCTCATAGGCCTTTTCAAATGACAAGGCATTGTGTAGTCCTGGCCAGTCCCTGTGAAATTCTACAATAGCCATTCCTGAATGACCGAAGTAATTCCAAAGCGGACGAACTCGAATTGGGTTAAATCCTCTCCTGATCAAGTCATCCCTAAGCTTGGATCCACTTTCTCCCACACATCGTCCATCCTCTGCCCTTTTAGTTGGTAAGTTAACAACAACACCCGTCCAAGGCCATACAATTTTCTCATCATGATCACATTCACTAAGTGGATCACTCCCGTCTGCCAGTTTTGATGAACCTGCCCCAGCCACAAGATCTTTCTCCAAGTACTTCACCAAAGCAAGGTGATTGGCTTTATCTTTTGCACTTCTCTTACCAGAAGTACTTGCACCCACGCCAGAAGCATGCTGAAGGAGCTCTTTGTAGTGGTAATCCTTTTTTTTCTTATTTGGACAGTAAGGACAAGTATAAGTAACCTCTGAAGTCCTTACAACATGGTTTCCCTTCTTCAGTTCTTCATATGACATGTCTTCCTGTTCTCCCATTTCTGAATCACTAATATCTGAATCATCTTCTACGGTATAATCCATTGTTAATCTTGAGATCTCCTGGACAATAAAACAAACAAAACAAACATGAGGATAATCCCATGTTGAAGTGATCACTAAATACTCAACAAACCAAGCAGACTATAGAAAGGTTTGAACAACTTTCCACCTATTTACTGTCAAAGATCATGAGATATTAACCTTATTTTCAGAAATAACTCTCTCACTCATAGAACATCAACCCATAAAAGGAACGGGAATGTAACAATTATCTTATCCAAAAACTTTGAAACAAAAATATCCTACTGTTAAATGCAAACAAGCCACAGTTCCAAAAGCAGATCAGAGCAATTACAGGTATATCCAGCAAAACAGTAGTTATCCAGTAGAGCAATTAAAGGTCAGACAAAGACTCATAACCACAGATGGAGGAGTAAAGAACCGTAAACAAACATGTACACAGAACGGAAGGGAAGGGACAAGAAAAAGAAACATAACAGGTCCTACAATGCAAATTTTCCGCTATGGTTCCTTCATCACTGCTCAAGGAACAAACTAAACAAAAAACTGAAGAACAAAAGAAAAACAAGACATGCATGGCATAAGAAAATGTTGATCTGAAAGACCCACAATCTGGGGTGACCACCAAAAACTCGAGAAATTTTTTTTAAAAAAAGGGAGAAAATAGCAAGCAAAACCAAGCCCCAAACTTACGGCACAACAGAGAATGCACCATGGGCAAGTCAGTCTCCATGATCAAAACATTAAAAGCGACGAAAGAAGAAAAGCAGAGCAATCAAAATAGAGAATTCAGGCGAAATCTTTCTGAGAAGAAGAGAGATTACCTAAGAGAGAGCTTGGGAGCTGGGGCGGGTCTGAGGCTGAGCTGAGACGCTGAAACCGAAGTACACTTAGACTGGTGTGGTCTTGTCTCGTATCGAATTGGATTTGGTGCGGGTGCAGGGAGTTGCAGATGCTTAGTCGCGCAGTGAGTTCACGCGCTCCATGGAACTGAGTGTGACTCGTCTGGTCAAAAAAGTTTTCGTGTGCCGTCCTGTCCTTTGGATAGACGGAAAAAAAAAAAAAGAAAACCAGAATAAGAGAAAAAGAAGAAATAAATTAATTCTTGACGCCGTCTGTGGGAATCGAACCCACGACCACATGGTTAAAAGCCATGCGCTCTACCGGCTGAGCTAAGACGGCTACATGCCTGTAGGAGGTACACAAAATTTAATTGAAAGCTTTAGCATCCACGGGTGAACGCATGATTTTCGAGCCATCCCATGATTCCAGAGCGTCCATTGCAGGACGGTTTTCGTCCAATACAAAGTTTATATATCCGACAGTTTAATTTATGATACCGTTTTATTTAAATATAGTAAAATAATTATTAAATAATAAATTTTAGGGATGAAGAAGGAAAAAATTAAAGTTATAACAATTAAAACCAGGTTTAACCATTAATGTAAAAAAATTCAATGAAACAAAAAAAAACCAAGATTTAAAGTTGACATAAAATCGGGGTCTAATCTATTTATAATAATTTTTTGAAATTAATAGAGTAAATAGCAAGATTTGTTAGCAATTAAAAGTGGTGTTTACCATTGACAAAAAGAATTAATAAACAATGGAACGTAGGGGCTTAAACTGAAAATTATAAACAAAGTATTTGAGTAATCTAAGTCATGGTCAAAACCAGTCAAACCATAACAACAAAAAATTTTCCATAGAATATAGAAATAACTTTCCTATAAAAAATGATGTTTAAGCATTGGTAAAAAAGTCAAAGTAAAGTTTCGAGAACCAATAGAGCAAATGGAAATGCTATAGGTAATAAGGATTTAATATTGATTTAATAAATGTAAAAAAAAAAAGAGAGAGAAGAATAACCAAAATGGCAGACAGATAAAATTTAGGGGCTGAAATGAAAAAGATTGATAGCTCAAGGACAAAAATAAATTTAAACAAAAAAAAAAGGCAAAAAGAACAAAAACTAGAGAAAGTTCTTATAGTTTTTACCTTTGGCAGTTGCAGTCTTCAAACTTGCAGATTTATCGATCTCACTATTGCCCTAGCAATGTCTCTCAAGACTTGATCATCAAACGGAATAGTTTAGGAACCAAAATGAAAGAAAGGAAATCTGTAAAGAGCTAGAAGAGCATTAGACCACTATATATATATATTGTTTATGAACAGTAACCCAAGGCAGCAATTAATATATAATTATAATTGGTGCTTGTTTATTTTAGCTTCATCTTGACACTTACTACTAAGGGTGGTCTGCTTGATTTTCACGCTTATGTGAGTGGAATTCTTTTTTCTTTTCAAGAGTTATTATAGTATAGACTTTATCTTTTCTTTTATTCTACAGGGATAAAATTGCAATACACTACTAAAATAAACACATTTTCCAACGCATTAATTTCCAACAGCCTAGCCGTTGGTAAATAACAACTCAATATACCGTTGATGGAGAGAATAGTTTGTTTCCAACGGCCAAGCCGTTAAAAAGAAGTCGCCTATTCCCCCCTTCACCTATGCTAACATTATAAGTGGGGAAAAAATGAAATGAAATTTGAAATTGGGGAAAAAAAAGTGTGGAGGGAAAAAAATTATTTTCCAATGATTAGGCCGTTGGAAAATGTCAAGGGTACCTCGCCACTTGTTTTAATGAAACGGCACGTTTTAGCGTTAGAAACATCAAATTAAATTCAGCAATCTCCCTCTTCAGTCATTTTTAGCATCTTCACTCTCTCCCTATCTCTCACTCGTACACACAGCATAAAAAGGTCTCAAATCACCATATTCGTGCACTTGGCCTGCTTCATTCTTGGTTTTTCAGTGGATACTCGTAGATCTGGAATCAATTCACTAAAAAATGTAAGTATTTTCGTTTTTTGAGCTTATTTTGTGCTATCTTTTGGATTTTTGCGTTTTAATATATATTTGAATTTTTTGCTACAATAACTGCAACTTTTTACTTATTCTCACATATTCGAAGTGTTCCTAGGCATTTTCAAAGTTTCTTGTGCGATTTTGAGGTGAGTTTTTAAAGGTTTTTTCCTATTTTTTTCATTTTTTTGCAAAAAAAAAAAACCAAAAATTCTAGGATTTTTTTGTTGTGAAATGTATGAAATGTTTGTGATATGTTAATTTTGATGGTTGTGATTGAAGTTTAGGGTTCACCCCATTGATATATGCAATTTCAGGAATTTTATTTCATTTATTTATATTTCAGAAATTAATAGAAATTACGTATTTTGCTAGGTTTAATTAACTAAAATTTGTTTTTGAAACTACTTTGATGGGAAGGAGAATATATATATGATATATGACATAATGTAATCCATGATAATTCAATAAATTTTTGTAATTTTATTAATTTCAGAAATTAATAGAAATTACGTATTTTGCTACGTTTAATTAACTAAAATTTGTTTTTGAAACTACTTTGATGGGAAGGAGAATATATATATGATATATGACATAATGTAATCCATGATAATTCAATAAGTTTTTGTAATTTTATTAATTTTAGAAATTAATAGAAAATTAGAATTTGTTAGGTGTAATTAACTTTGCTTGATTGGGATCAATATTTATGTGCACATATATTTTATCAACTAAGTATTGAATTATTGATTGGGTTTACTATTAATGTGTGTATATATTTATGAAGAAATTATTGAATAAAAAATAATTTCCTATCAAGCCGACTTTATTTCTGAACAAAGAAGGATTTATTAATGGAAACTTTTGAATATGGAAGAATATTTTAATTTATGAAATAAAGTTTAATTAAAACACAATTTTATGATATAAATAAATTTGGGTTAATTAAAAGTAACACACTTATTTATTTTATTAAAGGCACACATATTTATTTTATGAATAAATAAAAAATATATTCTCTTTCAAAGAAATGGGCCTAAATATGAACAAATAATTTAAAAAAAAGTTATTAGTAACAGACATATTTTTTGAATGGGTTACAAAAAGTAAGTATATGTTGTCATGACTGTGTTTTATATATTTACCAATAGATTTAGTTCATAATGGAGTCGGGCTGTAATTAGATGTACCGTAATCGTTTCTTGCTGGTCTGAATGGGTTATATAGAGAAGTGAGAGTCCGGAGTTGAAGAATTTATATCATTCACTGTCATTTACCCTAAAAACATGAACGATAGCAATGTTCATTATCCTTGTCGGAAGTGTAAAAATTTGCTGTTTAGAGAGTGTGACAAGGTTATAGTTCATTTTTACAAGTGTGGGTTTATGTTTTTTTACTTGAATTGGACGACTCATGGAAAGCCGTTTCATGAAGCATCGGATACAGAAAAATAAGTGGATGAATTTGATAACTTTGATCAAGGTTCTTCAACCAATCCATATTAAATGATGGTATTGGATGCCATTGGGCCTAATTACCATCAAAGTCCTCCTTACATGGATGAGCAGCCCAATGAAAGTGCTCAACATTTCTTTGGCTTGTTGAATTCCACCTCAACTCCTCTATGGGATGGTGCCAAAATCATTTTTAAGTTATCTACTGTTGTTCGTCTCTTGAACATTAAGTCGGAGTATCACATGTCACGAGTTTGTTATGATGGCATTGCCCAATTGATGAAGAAGATGCAACTTATAGATAATAAGATGCCATCTAATTGGTATGAGACGAAAAAATTAGTTTCACAGTTGGGTTTATCTCACTTTAAGAATGACACCTGTGTTAATGACCGAATGTTGTTATGGAAAGAAAAAAGTAATTTGAGAAGCTGTAAGTTTTGTGGTGCCGAGAGGTATAAGCCGAAAAAGCTTGATAGATTGACCGAGGAAGACCATACATCATTTACCACTAATCCTTCATCTCCAATGCTTATTTGCTTCAGTCTCGATAGCAGAGTAGATGCGGTGGCACAATGATCAACGACTAATCCTGGGTGTTTTAAAACATCCATGTGATGGTGAAGCTTGGAAGCATTTTTTATCACATCTACCCATGGTTTGCTTCCAAACCACAAAATATCCTACTAGGGTTGTGTGCCGATAAATTTGCCCTTTTTGGACCATCTAGAAAACAACACTCTTGTTGGTATGTTATCGTTACTCCATATAATTTGCTTTCATGAATGTGCATGAAAAAACCCTATATGCTCATTTCATTATTGATTCCAGGTCCACGCAGCCATTGTAACCATATTGATGTTTATTTACAACCTCTAATAGAAGACCTAAAGCATTTGTAAGACAATGGAGTCCAAACATGGGACGTGTCATTGAGAGAAATTTTTGTCTTTTGAGCTGCACTACTGTGGACCATAAATGATTTCTTAGCTTATGGGATGCTTTCGATGCTAGTTACTCATGGTCAGTCATATACACACGTTTCCAGCAAAAGGTGGAGACCCTCTATCTCCACATGGCCCCCGATGGACACATGTTAGTCACCCTTTAATGATGCATTCTTCGGCCTTAGATTCTGATATACATATTGCAGATGTTCCATCATCCGTGTCACAAGCACCAACCCGACCTTAGTTAAAGATCTACCCTTATAACAACACATAAGTAATTAACATCTTATAAACTATTTGGTAATTTAGTTAATTTAGTGGGTAAACTTACAACAAACCTTTTACACCTATAGTTCGTAAGGGCATACATCATTTTCACTTTAGAGATTCTTTCCACCTAGAGTGATATGTTTGGTCATACTATGCTTCACCACACATTTCAAGCCATATCTAAGTGGACACATGTCTCCGAATTGGACATTCAACAATGGTGGTGTGTTTTCGAGGTAATTGTCATATTAGTACCATATCATAATTTCATATAAATGCAATACTTTTTTCTGTTATAATTTAATGAAACAATTTATTATCCTTTGTAGATGAGTTGTGAGTGGGACCCGGTACACTATAATGAGGTGTATCAGATATGGCACATTTTGGGGGCACATCATTGCTAATGTGTCATGACAGACATTAGGCGTGTAAAAGATCCTGCCAAATGTCAAATGAAGGCAAATTTCATGTTCAATTACGCATATATGGAAATGGAGGCATATTGGGCCAGTCTAGGGTTTCTTGAAAAATTTATAAAATTAAAGACAATCCAAGCATCCATCAGTAAGAAGGATCCTCAATCTAGATCATATAGTGTGACATATGCAAGGGGGTCAATCTCAATATGTACACATCGAGATCATATGGTAAATCATTCTTGTTCATTTACTTTAGATTCTTGTTTATTAATAACCAATGATAGACATTACTATGAATTAACATTCTATTATGGGGGGGAGAGAGAGAGAGAGAGAGAGAGAGAGAAAGAAAGAAAGAGAGAGATCCAGAGAAAAAAGACCCTAGCTTGTTCAAGGTCTTCTAGGTGACACATAAAATGAAGAATGGACAATACGTTAATAGGCGCTTCGAAGAAGTTACTGTAAGTATACTAACTTCTTTTTCTCACTACTCTTAAGTCAAACTTGTGATAACTACATATGACTAATTCAAATGGGTTAACATCTTTCTGTAGTCTCGGGTCAGTGCTGAGATTGAGAAGCAAACACAGCAACACCAGGTAATAGAACCTACATAGGAAATTGATTAAGCTGCCATCATTAGTACTGTATTTGGTGGAAAAAAAAGAGAATGTGTTTTTGGTTTGGGATCAGAGTAGTGCGTTATCCCACGATGCCAAATGCCTGAATTGCTCCCACCTATTGACCTCATTTAGATAGCAAAATTAAACAAGCGAATACAAAAGATGATGGTAGAGGAAATTGTGCGAAGGGATACCGAGTATGAAAAGAAGTTGAAGCAGCTCAAAAGGAGACAAAGAGCGGAGATGGGCACGAATAGTGCCATTTAAAGGCTAACCAGGCTCAGTTGGAGTTAATTTGTCATTTGCTCAACCTTCCCTGCCCCCCGACTTAATCGGCTCCACAGTATACCAATGAGTCGGACTCGAATACTGAGGAGTAAGCTTGATTGCCATCTAGATCAGGTACATCATCATGCGCTTTCTGTGTTATAAGACTTGGATGGAATTTTTTAGACTTGATACTTATATGAACTTTCTGAAACTTAGAATCATTTTCTGAGAAGTTGCATTATGGATGTTTTGATGATTTGTATCAGAAATATAACTATTTGTTTATGATGTATGAATAAACTTGGGATGCACAGTATTGATGTTGATTTTACATTTCTTTTGCGCACTAAACCATTGGATGATTAACAAGCATGGGAAAACACGTAAATTGGCATATTGAATTTAGAAAATAATGGAAACATGGAATCCAAAATCACGATGGCCTTCTGCGTGTTTACCAATGCATAAACCAATTGGTAAATTTACCAACAGCCTAGATAGTTGGTAAAGACCGTTGGTAAATTTTCCAATGACTTAACCTGTTGGTTACTAACGGCCTAAACCATTGGTAAATTACCAACTCGTAGGCGTTGGTAAATGCTTAGGCCGTTGGAAACCTAGTATGCTATAAGACCGTTAGCAATTTACCAACATCCAGACGTAAAAAATTACCAACAGCTCAAGTTTAGACTGTTGGTAAACCGGTTTCCAATGATTGATTTACCAACGGCTGTCTACCAGCAGCTAAGCATTGGTAATCTCAAATTTACCAATGCCTGTGTATTAGTAACGACCATTGGAAAACTCTATTTTTTCAGTAATGCAAACATTTATGAGATAGAACAGAAAGGAGCTTATCATCTTGTAAATAGGGTCTTAGATTCGAATTTTGTGAATAGAGAAATAAATTTTTAAAAAACTTGCCACATAAAAAGTAGTTCAACGTGACTCGATCCAAATTAGTGAGAGTCTGATACGACTACCAGATGTTGGAGATATTATTAAAAAATTTTTATAAAATTGCTTTAGTGTATTTTTTATATTTTGTTTGTCCAGAGTATCATCATTGTATCATGAAATTAAGATGCTTGAAGATCTATTAACTATCAAAATGGAGAATTTCCCCCCCATATTATAAAGTTTTCAACAAAATTTAAAATGAATTCTCTGTGATATTTAAGTCTTTAAGGCTTTGACTTAGACCCACTTGAATTATAGAATTTTTTATTATGGAATTACTATGCATGGTACAATGATCTCTTTATGGATTTATTGAGGGCCATTAAGACTTTGGTTGAGTCACATTTGTTTTGGCATGAAGATTGAGAAAGTGGAAAAATTTTATGTATTGTTTTCAATTTTTATCCTTAACTTTTTATATGTAAATCTATTTGAAAATAGTGAATATTGAAAACAATGACTGCCTGTTGGAAATTATATAGATTTTTTACTAACGGCTAAGCGGTTTTGTAATAGCCAAAGTCATTGAAAATATGCTAGCGACTCAGAACAATGGAAAATACCAATGACTTTAGCCTTTGGAAATATAACAATGGCTCCAAATGATGGAAGTTTTCAATGGCTAGACTGTTGGAAAACATTTTTAAAAAAATAAAAATAAAAAATTTATATAATAAATCCATATGTACTTTACATTTTACAATGATATTTTCCTATTTATCTAATTTTTTATATATATTATTTACAATGATATATTTACAATAATACTATTTTATATTATTACACCTGATCATATACAATATTTTATATTTTATAATATAAAATATTTACTAAAATTATATTTTATATTATTACAAAAATTCAAAATCCAATTCAAATCCAAAATTTTAAATCTAATTCAATCCAACAACCTGAAATCAGATCCAACAATTCAAAATCTAATTCAATCCAATAATCCAAAATTCAGATAAAAAAATTTGAAATCTAATACAATCCGACAATCCAAAATCAAATCTATTTCAAAATACAATCTAACAATCCAACAATTAGCTTTAATTCAAAATCAAATCCAACAATCTAAAATCAGACCCAAAATCACAAAATATATCTAATTCAAAATCACCTAATTCAGACAGCAGCTACTTATTCCACCATATCTTCCGATGACTTCGTTGCTTCATTTGTCAAACGAGGAGTGCAAGGACGACAACCTCATCTTTTTATCAATCAAGCATGGAGGGGGATGAGTGTGAGGACAACAGTCAGAGTGTGAAGAGAGCGAGGAGGATGGTGGAGAGCGAGGAGAGTGAAGTGGACGACGGGTGATGAGGCGAAATGATGAGAGGGATGAGAAATGAAAGAGGATGGGCGAGGTGGAAGGATAAGAGGACCGGCGAGGTGGAAGGATGAGAAAACAGGCAAAGCGGAAGGATGAGAGGGATGAGAGATGAGAGAGGCGAGGGGAGGCAGCTATGGTGGGAGGAATAGGTTATGAGATATGAGAAATGAAAGAAGATTTAGGGCTATATGGGCTAGGTTATGAGATCTATATGTAGGCTGGGTTATATGCATGATATATAAATGGTATATATATATATATATATATATATAGGTAAAATATTTTATAAATATGTGTAAAATATACTATAAATATATGTAAAATTTATTGATTGAATCTCATCTTTTTCCAATGGCTTTTCACATTAGAAATTTTAAATAGTCAGCATGTTGGAAGTTGAATTTTGAAATTTCTAACAACTTGAATAGCTTAATACATTAGAAATTTCCAATGGGCAGGTCATTGGAAAAAAGGCCGATATAAATTTTCAACATGTGACTATTAAAAAATAGTCTCCTCCTTTTTCCCATGATTCTTTATATTGAAAATTTTCAACAATTTAGCCATTGAAATATCGGCCGTTGGAAAGTGCATTTTTTAATAGTGATTAATTTTGTTCCGGGGGGGGGGGGGGTTTGGGATTTTCTGAGTAACGTCACTCCAATATGCTGAAAGCCTCCATTTCACAATAGAAACTGTCATTTTCATGAAGTTGAAATAGAAATATTGCTTGGGAGCGAGAGAATCGTTCTTGATAAGGAATTAGGCCCTGATCCTTTCATCCTTCCACCTTTGTTTTACTCCTCTGGTAGAAGTAAAACCATATTGCCACAGAATGGCGACTACCACAATAGTAACTGGAATTGCCCTAGCTTCTGTACGGACAAACTGAATGGTGATCTGAGTCAACGAGATCGTGAAAAGAATAGAGATCCTTATTCATTCAAACAATAAATAAGCATTGGAAGAAGTGAGTAAGATCAGTACGTGAGGATGATCAGCTGACCAAATCTGCTGTCTCCATCCGAAGGCAAAACATATATGAAATGAATAAAGAAGTCGAAACATATGGCACAGAAGAAGGTAATACTAAGACATACTCATATTTTCGTACAGACGAATTGGCGTAAGGTTGATCAGGGCAGTAACAAGCGAACTAGCTGGAGTTGTGGTTGAGGTTCCGTTCACAATACTGCTCGCCAGACCTGAGACAAACAATATAATAGTGGTTGGAGTTTCTTAACTACTTGAGGTTTTATGATGGAACAGTGGTTGTATGGTAAGGTGGCTAGTAATCCACCACAGTATTTGGTGGGAAATAAATCTATGTCCTAGTCCAAGAACACAACACTCTGTTTCTTATTTGCACACTCTAATGTAAATTGTAATGTAATGTCCCCACAAAAAAACTAGTCCGATTTGTTTTGTTAATTGTTGTCCTTTTTTTGTTGGAAGACCCCCCCCCGGGGGTGATAGTTGGATTTTGTGGTTTCTCCCATTCTCTTACCTGCATCTAAGATCATCCCACGTGAACCGACCATGAGGAAACAGAAAAGAAATAGACGACAGTTTACAGTGGTTGTGGGAGATGTGCACTTAGGCAAAGATACATACTAGATAACTTTGCATAGAAAAAAAACAAAAAAGCTTCATGATACAAAATTTTTGTCCCCAATTGTCTTCAAATAACTACCAATATAATGGGCTTGGGGCTTTGGCTTACTTGTTCAATGCCGAATTTATGGTTGTCTCTAATTCGAACTTCACAGAGGTAAAAACCTAAACGTATTTCTTTGGTACAGAAAAACCTAAACCTATTGTCATAAATTGTAAAATTTTA
This sequence comes from Aquilaria sinensis, assembly GCA_005392925.1. Taxonomy (NCBI): domain Eukaryota; kingdom Viridiplantae; phylum Streptophyta; class Magnoliopsida; order Malvales; family Thymelaeaceae; genus Aquilaria; species Aquilaria sinensis. The sequence goes on along the minus strand of SMDT01002992.1, from coordinate 132,711 downwards.
ATTGATATACAAGTTAAGGAAAAAATGATTCCTATAGAGAAGTAAAAAGAGTACCATCAAGGAAAAAAAAAAAATATACTCTCAGAAAAAATTTCTAGCTCAACAAAACAGAAAGAAAAAAGACCAATGTATTTTTACTCATACTCTTTTTATTATCTGTGGCCAAGTTAGCTCAAATAAAAGTCTAAGGAGTTCAATACACACTTGTAACAAAATGGGGGAGAAAACTGATGCGTTTTCTTATTTCTGATTCTAGTCTGCATGTCTTGCTAATTAGCTGCCATGTGTCCCTGGTTGGTACCCGAAAGGGCACTGTAAAACAATCTCTTGTTATAATGATTTTGAATATTATATTTCTACCAAAAAAATAAAAAAGAATTTTATAGAAAAACTATTAACATAATTAGTTAAAAAATATCAAAAAAATTGATTAAAATAATCCAACATTCCCAACATTTTAAGGGCTCTTTTTGAAGATCATGTGATTATCGCTGTGGTCTGTCAACTCGCTTTATATGGTTCATATGAGTCACCATTCCTAATCATACATCCTGACATAAACATATATACAAACACCAACGCAGAGCTTTCTTTGGTTGTTGCGGCAGTGAAGGGTATTGGGAACTATGATTTTGCAGGTGAAAGTTGGGGTCCGTGCTTGAAAGTTGAAACCTTTTCAGGTTCTAGTCAAACTTTCATCATCTGGGTTCATGTGCTTTGCTTTCAATATGTGAAGATTGAGATTTATCAGTCATTTTTTCATCTGGGCTTTTATTTTTCAAAGTTCCTCAGTAGTTCCAGAGGATAAAGATGAAATCTTTGAGCACTGTGGGGCTTGGGTTGAGCATAATATTTGGGATTCTCTTGCTGGCTCTTATAGCTGAGCTCTACTACTTGCTATGGTGGAAGAATCGGCTTACAGGAAGAGAACTTGGAACTGATTTCAGCAACCCAGCTGCTGATTTCCTCTACATGTTCTGCTGGAAAAAACAATCTTCAATGAGCCAAACAGCTGCTGTGGACACACAAAGTCTTGTCCAAGACCAACAACATCAGCTCAACAAAGATTTGTTGCTCAAGCCATTTGGTAACGAAATTTCAGGTCCACCAAAGTTTCTGTTCCCAATCATGGAGGAAACGAGGGAGGAAATGGAGAGTGAAGATAGCAAATCCAGGAGTGACAATAGAAGCAGGATGGATTCAAGAGAGAGGAGCTTAAGTGACTTGCTTCTTACAGTGGAGACTCCATACTTGACCCCAATTGCTTCTCCTTCGATGTTTACTCCTCCCCTCACTTCTCCAATTCATGGATTCAATCATTTATCAGAATCAGCTAGAGAGGCTGAGTTCAACAGGAAGAAATCATCTCCTCCTCCAAAGTTCAAGTTTTTGCAAGATGCAGAGGAGAAACTCAGAAGAAAACTGGTGGAACAAAATGGAAATGGAACCACTGGCTCAAAGGTCTTCAAGAAGGAAGAAGATGGGCCTTTTGTCACAATTATTGTTGATGGGAACCAAGCGAGAGGGTCCAAATCCAATCACCATCATCAACAGTTTCATCCTGCTGCTTCACCATCAACATTCAGTAGATTTTCTTGAGTTTTTTCTTTTGTTCTTTTTTCTTTTCTTTTTCTTTCTTTACATTTGTGCTGAGTGATTAGAGCCGCAATTAAGGTTAACCACAGAACATTTGTCTATAGTGTATCATTAAGGGACAAATGTTCTGTTGGACATGATGCTGTGTCTTGCTAGGAGGTCTGAAGATAGTGGGGGACTTGTGGGTTTATTTGTTTTATTCAATCTCCCATTTCTCCCCAGTTGTTTTTGCTTGTGATCATTCTGATAACTTCCTTAACCCAATAACAGTGCTTTAAGCTAAACCATTCGCTTTTGTTTATTTCACCGCTCCTCCCTTGTACAAGTATAGATTAGATTCATGAACCATAACAATTTGCTAAGCAAACATTCTTTTATTGGATGATTCGCCATATCATTTCCTTTGTCCAAATGCCAATAGTTTATAAAGTTCGAGTTCTCTAATTCTTTTATGTAATCCTAAATGTATCTAGCTACTACATTATTTTAAATTCATGAAGAAACCCACTAAAAATCATCATATCAATATGCAATGATGCTTTTGTAGAAGATTAGATACCTATAGCATAGCCATTCATGAAAAAGTACATTTGTATCAATGAGCTTATGTTTAACTTGCCTTTCTAGTGTATAAAATTATGGAGAAGGGAAAGGGCTACCAACTCTAGGCTCATGATATATTTTTGACTCAATTAAAGCTCCCAGTGGTTGCTTACAACTTAATACATTGTGAAAGCGTATTGCTATTTTCCATTTATCATATTCAAGCCAGCTCCCAATCCATTTGATATCCGTCCACATATTATACCCATTCAATAGGTAGAAGTACCAATAGATTAGAAGTGGTTTACAAACTGATTATTGTCGAATAATAAGAATTCTAGCGTAATGATAAATTGTCGGAGAAGGGGGGGGGGCGTTAGAGTCAGAGATCTTCAATTTTTGATAATGCAAACGACAGTACTTGTCAGGAAAAGTGGTTGACAAGAAAGTTTTGACACATGTATGTGGTAAGATATTAATATGAAGGTAAAGACGAAGGAGAAATAAACTCCAAAGAAAGGGACAAAGCTGTACAAAATGGAATCCTGTGAGATGCCCTCCCATTCTCATCTCAAGCAAACTTGTAAAAGAAACAAGGTTCGAGCAAATCGATTAAATGCCCGTGAACAATTGTCTCGTGAAAAGAGGCCTTAAAGGACAACATTCCAACTTTCATGAATCATTACATTACAGCCATTTTTTTTTCCCATGGTAAATAATCATCATGTCTTGACCCCTCTAACCCTTTCTTTTGCTTCCTTTGTATTGTATCACATCATTTTCCATTCCCGTCAAAGTTTTAGCAACCTTATTTAGATTGTTTTCCGTTTATACATTTAAAATACTTTACAAGTTACAACTTTGAGAAAAATGAAACGGGAATCTGCTCAGTCAAGAGGCTAGTGGCTGTTTATTCTCTACAGAAGCTTAAATCTTGACCCTCAGATCAATTACAAACTCTAATGTACTTGCAAGTAATTACATAAATAGCAAAAATAGAACCGAAACTAACATTGAATAGCCTCTCATCTAACCTCTATCACATTTGGTGATCAATCACAACTGCTGTTACCAAATGGGCTCTTAGCCATACTTAAAAAAGCTTTAACCTTTCTCCTTTCCGTTTTATGGAAAATGCTAGGTGTATTTACGTTATTTGTCCTACACTATACAACTGGTCGTGGAGTAAATCCGGTCAAACATTTGATCGTTTAATAGCACACATGATCTATCAGAACTTGATGATGAAATCAACGTTTCTAAAGAAGCAACAAACCATGAATAGGCTTATCTAGATTACCAACTATAGTTTGGCCATAATATCACTAACTTGATTGATTTGCACACTCAATATTGCTATACAAGTGAATTTTAGATTACATCTCACAAATGAGGCAAAGGAAACAATAAGACCTGAGGCTTGAAATATATGATCAGAAAGGTGAGCCTGAATGGTGAACTAACATTAAGCTAGCAATGGCAAAAAGAAAGCAATAGCACCCCAGCTGGAAGATTCAGGAACTGAGTCAGGTGTTTCCTAGGGCAGAAAGATCTGTAATCCCGAGTTCAGCACAGAGTGGATTCAGCCCAGGTTCTTCCAACAGGCTAAATGCAGTAAACCCATAAAATGAGTGGTACAAATCCGGCAGCTCCAAAGGGCATTTACCAAAACCTCCATACTAGAGGCAAGAAACCAACAAATGCAAGCAATGGAGTAAGTTTTGGCCCGCAAAAGCATTATCTATTAGGGAAAACCTTCATTATACAGCAAATTAAACCAGAACAGTAAGGCACAATGATCAGCTTTAAGCACCAGAGAGGCAATTTTCTCTATTTTTAATTAGTTTTACGCCAGCAGTTATAAATGGTATATACTAGCAGAAATATCGCAAAATCTGTTCGCATCATTAATCCAGCAAAACGAAGGCAAGTCTCAAGCAGCATTGGAGGACAATCAGTTTTACCTTAGACTGGCAAGTCAGCAAAAATGTGCGGAGAGCAACCTTGTCAACAAACTTGTAGCCTCCTAAGATCCTTAATACTGCTCCAACCCTGGAAAAGAGCATGCGTTCATCAAACAACATAATTAACCATATGACACCTGCCTTCTATGTGTTTTTTGCCCTCACCAAAAAGCATAACATGTGTCACTGGGCTTATTGGCTCTGCCATGAAATCCACCATCAGCTGCTTGCCTCTGTTCAAGAAATAACAAAGGATTTTTTACATTCGTCTGACAGGACCAAAGACAGGTATACATATTTCAGAAGCATCTTGTTTGGTGATCAGTATTCTCAGTTTTGTAATCTCAGTTTTAGATTTTCATGGTTTTTGCATAACAAAGATAGAAAGGTTCTTGAAACGCAACATTGTTTCCATAAATAGATGAAGGAAAATGACCTGCAAGCACCACTCCAGAAGCAGTGGAAAATTGACTGCAGAAGATGATGCGCTTGCTGAAAGGAGGTCATCTTCAATAAAGCCCATCAATTTAAGAGATGCAATGGCACAGTACGTACCACCTCCTGTATCACTAAGATCAATGCTGTTGGTATAATTCATCATCCAGAACTGTTCTTAAACATACTGCAGTGGGTGAAAAATACAAGAGATGTGCGAATACATACTTTACCATCAACAATAACTAGGGACTCACCATGAGATTCTAAACCAGGCATCAGACCAAAGCCGCCATCATAAGACTGAAAGAATACATTCATTTCCTTAGTACACTAGCCATGTAAATAAAATTAACTGAGAGAAATTTTTCTGCATGTCTAATACATTCTTATATGCAACTGAAACAGTGGCTAACTGTAGAAAATATAGAACACCAAGGAACAGAGAAAGAAATAGACCTGGCAGCTCAGTATGTACTCCTTTGCCTTCTCCCTGTCCATGCCATTCCAGTCCTCCAACATGAAACAGATGGCAGCTGATAAATAAAGAAGCTAAGATGACATTTCATCATGCAGAAAAGACTTGTGTATAATGGCCATTGGCGCATGCATAATGTTTTCAGTTCTTACCAGCACAATATACAAATCGCAGGTCCTTCTCTGCCCCAATGTGGAGGGGCATAAAACTGCAAGTAAACATTAAGCATTTCATGCCATCATCTACATGTAGGCGTAAGACGGAAAATGACAGACACATTATTTGTTGAACTTTTTTCAATATCCTTTTGCAAGTGCAAAAGCAAATACTCATAGATTGAACTCTAAAGTTTCACAAATTATAGGCATGCCCTTAAGCCGAAATAAAGGGATTTGTTCATACTTATGAAGCACCAAAATAAGTTCGACAATAAGTTAAGAGTTTACCTCCCATCAGGCTGTTGAAGATTTTTCATTGATTTTAACATCGATTCACAGTCAAGATTTGACAAATCAAAGCCAATAGTTTTCAGTATGGCCAAGGCACAGTATGTACTTGCCAAATGACTGGCATTATGAACCAAAGCCTACAAAAGGATAAATCAGAAATAATTCAGCCCAACAACCTGGAAACAAGATAGAAGATGAATTAGCATATCGGATTTCTGATACCCCGTTCTCTTCAGGAGGGAACTGTGACGTTCGGGAACCATAAAACCCATAAAATTGTCCTGCAACCAGAAAAATGGTCTCCAATATAAAACCCATAAATGCATAAAAAGAGGACACTGAACAAAAATCCCACACAAAAGCTCGTACCACTATCCAGTTCTTCTTTGCTCCTGGGATGAGCCTGGAAGGATAAAACCCAATCGGCGACTTGGTCTTTGTCTACCTATTACAGTTGCAGCACCGAAATTGACTTAATTCCATGAACGACAAGTTACAAATAACAAAATTAAGAGACCTACTCGATCCAAGGCATCAAGGATGTGGAGGCCGGAGACGACGAAATGGGCAAGCGTGAGACGGTTGATCTCCTGCGACTGATAATGGTGCGGCAGCAGCTCATACATCATCCTCAGATACATCACGTGCCGCTCTCTGTCGAAGAACAAGGGCGACGCCGATTCCTCCTCCTCCTCCTCCTCCTCCTCCTCTATATCGACATCTACATCCACATCGGATTCGTCCCACCCTCTCGGCGGCGCCAGCTCTTCATCCATGGCGGATTTCGGGCAGCTTAGACTTAGAGATCGGCGGACGAGTTCTTTTTCTCAGCACAACTTGCTGTTGGTTGCTTGACTCTTTTTTCACGGTGGTGGACTTCAAGCCTCTCAACCGGTGAAGCCTATTTCGTGACTCTCACGCGATTCCATTTGTTTGGTACTCCAAATGGTGTAATTATGAACAAGTAAGTGAGTAATTTTAAGTTGTTAAATTCGAAATCCCCTTATTATATTATGCAATGTAATCATGTGTGCGGGGTGGGGAGGTTAAAAATCACTACCCGCTCCTACTCTTCCCAAATTCGAAGGATCTTATTCCTAAAGTTTTGAGAATAGTGCATGGTTAACTAATTTTATCCAATCTTATACATTCTTTCAATTTCGTATGTTTATATTTAAAGGTATGACTTTTGGCCCAAATTAAAGTCATAATTTACCAACTTTTATGGAGAAGGCTGTTGCATCCCTCATAAATTTTCTAGGTATCTTCCAACTTCCAGCCATTCAATTCTATGGAGAAGGCTATTGAATGATTAATATTATCAATGTCTTGCTTATATCCTCAGCAAATAGGTTAGAATTATCCTCCTTTTTTTTCCTTAGCAAACTGTTGGGTGAGTGTAATTGCTCTCGAAAGACATACCATGGTAATGCCCTTGTTGCCACAATTTTGACTTCATCAATGGATTCTCTTCCTTGTCAACTTCCTCTTCTTCTTTGCCAATGCCCCGAGAGAATTGTTTGTCTTTTGTAAAACATATGCTCCTCTAACCTAACCTCATCCACTATGACTTAGGTACAATCTTCTAGCTTAATGCGCCACCTAAATCTTGTGGCTCAAGTCAACTATTTTCAAAGACAATTCAAGATTGCATGAAACTCTAGCTCTTACAGCAACTCCCCACATCACATTATTCATAGAGCTTTTGCTAACCTGAGTGTCAGAGGACCTTTCCCAATAACATACATCTCGGGTCTTTAACATTACCATTCTTTTAGGCTTTCCAAACCTCCAAGCCCTTAAATTGTGATTAATTGGCATGTTGGCTATCAAGTTATTTTTCTGAAATAGATTTCATTTTTGTTTCATTTTTTTATTCTTGAGAATTATAATAAGCAGAGTCAACAGACAATAAAAGTATTTGACAAACTATAATATTTGTTTATTTCCCCCTCTGCCATATTTTTATTGTACCATTTTAGAATACCCAGAGTTTAAGAAATGTTTTAATCTTTCAATGCTTTTTTCAGTAATATCTTTAACCTTTTTCTTACATAAAGTTAAAAGCCAAGAAGTAAAAAGTGAAAACATTAGGGGTTAACCGAAAAGATATTACTATCATTTTAGAAAATGGAACAACATTTTGGAATATCCCAAAATGAAAAATGTAACTACTGGGAGAGAGAATGAGGAGGGACTAGGGAGAACATGCTTTATACCATATTGCTTGTGTTTTACAATACTACAATGGGTGTGAAAAAAGGTGCCTAATTACCTAGATAAAACATGAGGGCTTATCTGGATGTTTTGTTGATCTCTTGGACTGCTTTGTGATTTTCTCATTCTGGTTTTCGGGTTCCCCTTAAACCCTATTGCAGACTTGGAGGAGACTGGAGGGAGACGAGTCTGCAGAATTCCTTAAACCCCTATTCTCAGAAATCCTTCTCTGATTACCAAAACAAAAAAAAAAAAAAAAAAACGAAAGAAATCCTTATCAGTTTCATCGCCCGCCGTTCAATTTAGCAACAATACTACTCGAATTCATATATTTTTCACTCTTCTAAATCAAACTCTTTCTTCGTACTTCCTTCGGCGTAGCAGTTGGCGAGCGTCACCTGAAAGGTCCAATAATGAAAGGCAACAAGGCCAATATGATGACTGTTGCCGAAAAGTGCAAGGTCCCTCTTTCTTTCAGCTCAGAAATTCGAACTCTACATATGAAGAATCATTGGATTGAAGTTTTCTTTTCAATTTTTTTTTTTGTAATTTGTTTGTTAAATTATAGGTTTTTTATGTTTCAGAATATACTGGCATCGAATTGGCAGGGCCACCTTAATACCATCAAAGCTGATGCCAAAGGAAGGTACCTATATCGTTTTTTCTTTTCTTCTCTTCTCGTTCTCTTAATCAACTGGGTTATTTCTTTTTGTCATTTTCTTTCAATTTCATTCCATTAACCATGACTAATTTGCTATTCTCCAGCAAAGGGGAAATACATACTTCTAAGGTCAAGTACATTTCAAAAAGAGGAAAGCCATACATCTGGGTGCCTGAAAAGGATTTGCATAACGTGGTATGCAAATTTCTCTTTGTTCATGTAGCGTTTATGCTATTCTATTTTTAATGCCATAATATTGCTATTTTCCATCGATCATTAGATTAAAAAGTGAAACCGTTCAGAGGTTTTGATAGGAATTAGAGACATTTTGCAATGCATCTACGGGCCATGACATTGAAACTTGAAAGGTTGTAATTTGCTTTTTTCACTTTTTAAGTATGGTGATAAGCCAAGTAAACAGTAGTAGTTACTTTCAGTGCTTTCTTTTTAGTTCTTTTTAATAAGAGAGAGGGACTGTAGAATTGCAATTGCTCCCGAAACTACTTCTGAGAGATGATAATGAGAGTCTGGGACAGGTTAGCCGAACACAAACCTCCCCTTGAATAATGGTTTTGGTTGCACCATCCCACAAATAGATGGGTTGACAGGCTTTTGGTGGGCAGAGCCCACTAACCCTTTTGAGTTTTAGCTTTATAAATATGTTTAGTTTCTCAGTAAATATATAGTTTACTAATAATGAGCCACTAAATGAAATGGAAATAGATAATACATGATGTACATTACACAATGACGTTATTTGTTCAGGGACATATATATGCTGTTCAGGGACAGTTTGGGAAAGGGTATTGGTAAAACTGTATCCTCCAAAACCCTCAAAATTGTTCAGGTAGTAGCAGGCTCGTGAAAGATTTGGGTGGGTAGGGTTTGACATCCATAATGCAAGAAGCAGAAGTAAAATTTTCTTCTTCTTCCCTTTTCCGAGTCTATCAAAAAATAATGATCATTTACGTGCATCTCATACCATTATCTTTGAAAATATATATTTTATTTACTATTTTTCTCTGTTTATGTAGAACACTGTGATTGATGAACGAGGTTCTTTTGCCATTGCCAGTCCTTTCCCGGGGCCTATTGCTACTTTACTTAGATCAATGGGGAAGGTTGGTGTATTCTTGAACTTGTATTTGTTTTCTCATCATGAGCACTGCAGCATAGAGACAGGTTCCTTTTGCACTATATGTCTTTATGTACATGTCTTTGCAGGCTTACGGTATGACAGTCATTAATCATATATATGTGTGATCACTTGAGCCAAGAACTTGAAGGATATTATACCTAATTTGCTTTTTACGTATATGCTACAGTTTCCAGCACGGGTTGCTTTGACTGGTGATGTTGTGCCTCTAAAAGATCAAAAGGTGAGGATGGGTTGCAGACAACCATCATGTTGTTGCAAGAACTTTATGCATAAACTCTTGTGTATAAAATCTAATACTTTCCAAAGTTGTGGAGCTTAATCTGGATTTCAAACAACTGTAACACTTGTTCATAAGCTATACATTGGGGATTTACAATGCTAGCTCACATGTGATACTTTCTGTATATAGTAAAACTGTATTGAAGTGTGTTATACTTGGGGAGTTGTTTGTGGCATTTGGTGAATTAGTCAAACCCATAGACCATTGTTTCCATCTTTGGTTCTTGATGTTGATACTATGCAGAAATACTTGGTCTATTATTGCAATGCATTTCTGAATCTTCAAAATACTAGGATGGATTATGATTCTTGAATTTGTCGTTTACATGTTAAAACTGGCTCACTCTCACATTACCTATTGCTAGGCTAATGATGATTGAATGATTTTTCTGTGTGTTGCACAGGCAACCACTGACGTACTCTTGTTTGATGTTTTTAGAAGGAAATAATGAACTGTTCCTTTTTGGTGAAATTTAATGGAGTTCATAGTATAAACAAAATCACTCTGGTTTTAAATTGATCAGCTTGCCTATATTTTCCTGTTGAGAACTGATTTCCTCTGAGGCATGTCATTTACTGTAGCAAGGGTCCTCATAATAGTTTTGGCTAGATTCTCTTCCCCATGAACATATTCTCACAAACCCAATATTTCTGTTGTTCTTCTTATAGGCCCAATCAGTTGCAGAAAGCCTAAAGGAGGTCATACAATTAGAAGAGAGATCATTAAATGAGGCCGGTTATGCAGTTACTGCTGTAATGTCTTCTTCCCATCATGTCACCACATCCCGAAGTCTAAGCCTTAAGGAGCTCCTTGATGATTGTCAAAACTATGTAGTCTATAACTTCAATGTGAGGTAAACAGATTTGTCTTGTATTGCAATAGGTAGTGGTACATCTGGATATTCTTTGATAAAGTACTGATGGATTTCCAACATTGATGCTACTTTTAAATTCCTGAAATTGGTTTAGTCTTTTCAAGCAAATCACCTGAAAACTGCCTTCAAATTGATCCCTAGCTCTGTGCAATTGTGTGTGTTTTGCTTTTTTTTCATGATTTGAAGATGTCTTACATGTACAGGTAGCAGATAAATAAATAATTGTAGCGGATGCCATTTGAATATATTTTAATATTTCCCTTTTTCATTTTATCAAGTCTAATATAGATGAAGGGCTTAGACCTGCATTGGGCTAATGAAATTAGAGAACCCCCTTGCTCGTCGAGAAGAAAATGAAAAACTGGGTACAAATAAGAAGTATAATGTTTTAATTGATTTTTTCTGCAGAAGAAAAATTCCTCATGCATTAGGTAGCATTTTCTCTGACTGAATAGTTATGGTTCATTTCATGCTAGCATGAAGTGCGCTTTGAGAAACAGCAGTAACTATAGTTTCTAAAACAACTTCGTGAGTATGTTAGTTTGCTGTCGAGGTAGCAGACATAAGGTTATGTGTTAAATTTCAGAAGTTTGAAGTACTTTTGATAATTTGATGATTTTGCTTTTAAAGTTACTTTATATTTAAGACTATGGGGATGGTCTCCATTTCTTTAAGAGAAAATCAGCAACCTTTCTTGAGTATTAGATCAATGGTAGACTATGATTGGAATCAGGTCTTGGGAACATGAATAAGATTGAAGGTATCACAGATAATGAGGAAAGGAAGAAAACAAACATATAGCAATATTTTCTCTCACATGGTTTTACCTCTGCTTTCCAGTTCTTGCATGTTCATTGATCCCATTGGGGGAACTCATGAAGTTGACGTGAAAGATATTGCATCAACTAAAGCAGACGTATTAGGTAAGACCTTGTGCTGCTTTATCTTATCAATGGCATGGTTTGTTAAAATGTAAAAGAAAACCTTTTTGTTGGTTCATTGTCTCCTTTCCATCTGGACTCATAATCAAGTTTTCCTCCTTTTACCACACAGCACCTTATGCTGCAAAGCTAATAGATGGCATTAATCGAAGTGAATCAAGGCGTAGAGCTCTTGTGCTTTTCTGTTTGGTTTACTTGAACACAAATGCAAGAGTAAGTTGACAGTTTCCTAGAACTCTCTCTCTCTCTCTCTCTCTCTCTCTCTCTCATGCATTCATGAGCATTTGCTGTTATTCAATCTCACATGCCTGCAAGCAAGAATGGGGTTGTTTGGTGTGGCATGCTGCATAGTGTCTGAAACTACCTTTATTGGCTTGAGATTATTCATATTATAAAAAGGTCGGCGTACATTACAGAGTTTCAGGATTATGGTATATAACTCTTTTGTCCAAAATAAACAATACCCTGCCTATTATCTAATAACTTGAACTGCTTTTGTCAAGGATGCATTTATGTTCTCTGTTGATCGCAAGGGATTTGATGTGTTGGGCAAGGTTGCGAGTCGGGTAACACAAGATGAAGTGGGTGAATATAGTTGGAAGCAACTGAGGTTTTCACTCAAGGAAGAGGTACAGGATATTGAATCCTTTTGCTGTCAGCTTGTGGACATGGAAGAAGAGGCTGTCAAAAGGGTTTCAAGCTACAGTGGGCTGGCCTAAATTTATCAACTCACGTAATGTTGTTGCCTGAAGTGCAGTTTCTGAACAGGAACAACAATTTTCGTTTAGGTTTTTTGCCTCCATACCCACAGATATGTGGTTGATTCTTTGTACAGATAAGATTCAAGCGACTGTTAGCCATTTCCTTTCCGGATTCACTTGTGCAGTACCGACCTGATTTATAACTGAACCCTAATATGAAATGAATTGATGAGGTTCTGTCCTTTCTGACAACTAAATGCCATACATTGCTGGAGTTGGATGCTCATAATTTTAAGGCCGATAGTAATCTTAGGGTTACGACCCTTATGTTGGAAAAACTAGATAATATGAGGATAACATAAAACGAATACTGGCAAACGATTTGAGAAACAATCGGATGACATAACATTCCCCATCTATATATATACTTTTAAAACAACGTTCGAACGCCCAGACTTCACAAAACATCGAAGGTTCAAAAGCCGCTAAACAACAGCATTTCAGATCGAGAATTATTGCTAATAGAGTAACGACCATAGACGCCAACGACCTAACACCACTTAATCCACCTCCTCGATCTTAGGACCAGCACCGCTGCCACCTGAAGCCGGAACATCGTCATCCATGCCACCACCCACGTCACCACCTGCACCCTGGTACATCTTGGCGATAATAGGATTGCAAATGGTCTCCAGTTCCTTCATCTTATCCTCAAATTCATCAGCCTCTGCAAGTTGATTGCTGTCCAGCCACTGGATGGCCTGATCGATGGCATCCTCAATCTTCTTCTTGTCGGCCGGGGCAAGCTTTGCACCAATCTTTTCATCCTTAATGGTATTCCTCATGTTGTACGCATAGTTCTCTAGTGCATTCTTGGTATCAACCTTCTTCTTATGCTCCTCATCCTCTGCCTTGTACTTCTCTGCTTCCTGGACCATCTTCTCAATTTCTTCCTTGGACAATCTACCCTTGTCGTTTGTAATAGTGATTTTGTTCTTTTGACCGGTGGTCTTGTCCTCAGCAGAGACATTCAAGATGCCATTGGCATCAATATCAAAGCAGACATTGATCTGAGGAACACCTCTAGGTGCAGGAGGGATACCAGAAAGCTCGAATTTACCCAGCAAGTTATTGTCCCTAGTTCTTGCTCTTTCACCTTCGTACACTTGAATCAGCACCCCAGGTTGGTTATCCGAATAGGTAGAGAACACTTGCTCCTTCTTTGTAGGAATGGTGGTATTCCTTGGAATCAAAACGGTCATCACACCACCAGCAGTCTCCAAGCCAAGGGACAGAGGAGTGACATCCAAAAGCAACAGGTCTTGCACCTTCTCATTGCCTTCCCCACTCAAGATTGCAGCCTGAACTGCAGCACCATAAGCGACAGCCTCATCAGGGTTGATGCTCTTGCAAAGCTCCTTCCCATTGAAGAAGTCCTGCAACAGCTGCTGCACTTTGGGAATTCTAGTAGAACCGCCAACAAGAACAACATCATGGACGCTGCTCTTGTCCATCTTAGCATCCCTCAGACACTTCTCCACAGGTTCCATACATTTCCTGAATAGATCCATATTGAGCTCCTCAAATCTTGCACGAGTAATGGTCGAATAGAAATCAATACCCTCATAAAGAGAATCAATTTCAATTGTTGTCTGTGCAGTTGAAGAGAGGGTCCTCTTTGCCCTCTCACATGCTGTCCTCAGCCTCCTCAAAGACCTGGGGTTTCCACTTATGTCCTTCTTGTGCTTCCTCTTGAATTCCTGAACAAAGTGGTTCACCATCCTGTTATCAAAGTCCTCACCTCCAAGATGCGTGTCACCAGCAGTAGCCTTAACTTCGAAGATACCTTCCTCAATGGTGAGCAGTGAAACATCAAAAGTTCCACCACCCAGATCAAAAATCAACACATTCTTCTCACCGACACTGCCTGCCTTCTTATCTAGGCCATAGGCAATGGCTGCGGCTGTTGGCTCATTGATGATACGCATCACATTGAGGCCAGCAATGACTCCTGCGTCCTTTGTGGCTTGACGCTGGGAGTCATTGAAGTAAGCAGGAACCGTAACAACCCCATTCTTTATAGTAGTGCCAAGGTAGGCCTCCGCAATCTCACGCATCTTGGTGAGCACCATAGAAGAGATCTCCTCGGCTGCAAACTGCTTCTCTTCACCCTTGTAGGTCACCACAATCATTGGCTTGTCACCAGGACCAGCAATGACCTTAAAAGGCCAGAGCTTAGTATCACTCTGGACTGAAGGGTCAGAAAATCTCCTTCCTATCAACCGCTTAGCATCTGCAGAACACACATAACAAGACCATAAGCTCACTCTTTCATCAGAATCAACTACGAACAACGTTTCCAGAACCAGAACAAGATTCTTAATCCGTAACATAGCACTGATATTATCAAGGATGACCAGAGCATGAGCAACAGTAACAGTAGAAGCAAATTGAATCAGAAGAAAGAGCGATCAACAACATTTATGATGCATACCATGTTTTATACTACTGCATGTGCGGTTTCTGAACAATAAACCCGAAATCTACTGAAGATACAAACTCTAAGTCTCTGGCAAAATTTCATAAACGACAGAGTTTGAAAACATTTCAAGATTCCACGGATCAGCTTTAATCGAGAAGAAATAAAAGGAAACCACAACAATTCGGAGAAACCAAACCATAAGAAATCCTGGCGAGGCACGAGTCTACTTACCGAAGACGGTGTTCGTGGGGTTCATGGCTACTTGATTCTTAGCAGCGTCGCCGATGAGACGCTCGGTGTCTGTGAACGCCACATACGACGGCGTTGTTCGGTTGCCTTGATCATTGGCTATGATCTCCACCCTGTCGTGCTGCCACACTCCGACGCACGAATACGTCGTCCCCAAGTCAATTCCTATAGCAGGTCCTTCTCCTTTTCCCGCCATCGACGAAAAAATTTCAACAAGAGAGCTGAAATATTTTCGAAATCAAAAGTTGAACACGAATAGATTTCTAAGAGAAATCGAAGAACTGAGTTGAAGATGGTCTCTGTTCCAGTTGTTCTGAATTTATAACAAACTTCCAGGGCGGGAGTCCAGAATGTTCGATTTCGTGATTCTGGGTCGTTGATTTAGGGGTAACGAACGGTTGCGATTAATTGGTTGGGACGGTAAAACAGCTCCGCTCCGTTTCCTTCTCGACCAGGGTCTTCGTTCAGCACTCAGCGCTCAGCTTGCCGCGTTGAGGGGTATGGTTTCTAGCGCAACCCGGAGCTTCTCGTTTCTTCTATAGATTTTTATATGTCGGCCAGCACTACTAAGGAGTATTTTTTACAATAAATTTAGTGTAAAAAATTTTAAATAATAAATAATTAAAAAATGCGAAAATAAAAATTGATTGAAGCTGTACTAATTTGAACAATAACTGAAATTAGATAAATAGAAATATAACATTATATGTATTCTGAAATAATGAATAATTTTGTCATTAAAAATAGTTCACTAAAAATTTTCTTTTTTTATCAACTTAAATTTTAATTTGTAATATCAATGAAAAATTTATTTAAAAAAATTTACTTTTAATTTTAGCAATTATGGGCTAAATGATTTTATTAAACCATAGAGAACAATTCATACTGCAAAATGCAATTATGAATAACAAAATAATATGATTGAAACATAAAATTGTGCTTAATTTATGTTAATAAATTTACAATTTAAACATTAACTTAATAAAGATAAAGTAAAAATAAAAAAAATAATTAAATCCAAATCAATCAAAACTATAGCCAGAAGTAGGCACATTATAATAATTAAAGTTTTATTTTCAAAAACAAAATTAAAGAAAAGCAACAAAAAAAGTTTGAACCAAGACAGAAAATGGAAAAACATTAGGTATTAAAGACTTAACAATTGATTTAATGAATGTAAAAAAAATGGCTTAACAAAAAAATAAATAAATTATAATAATCAATGTTTTACTTTAGAATGTAGTACATAAAAACAATAAAAAATTTGGGGACCAAGAGAATAAATAGAAAGAATCTAGCTAAATATTTTTTAAATTTAGGGACCAAAATAAAAAGTGTATGGAAAATAGAGACTAACATGGAAAATAGTAGAAGCTTAGGGATTAAATTGTAAAATAGGCCCTAAAAAATGTAAGTACCTTGTAAAAAGGGAATCGAACTTAAGGAAAGGTCAATTGTGTCTTAAAAAAGGAAAAATTAAAAAAAAGGCAAAAGCAAAAAAAGAAAAAAATTGTTCATCTTCAATAATAAATAGTAAAAACCCCACAATTTTTAAAAGCAAAAAAATTGTTCATCTTCAATATTAAATAGTAAAAACCCCACAATTTTTAAAAGCAAGCGAGGTATGTGGGATCGACGCGTTGCGTGGGTACATTCTATAGTAACATTAGTTATAATATAATTAATATAAGTCATTAATGGAACAATGAAAAATTATAAGACTTATTTTGACATTAGGTAAAATTTGAGTATAAATAATTATAAATACACAAAGTAGTCAATTGAATATATGTTTATATATTGTCAAAAGAGCATTAAAGATAACAAATAAAAAATTATTAAAGTAATTCTATTAATCAATTCAATAAAATCATTAGGAGAAATAAAGTTTTTGGTGTTTATAGTGTAGGATAACATTACATAGAAAGCTTCTGATATTTATAGTGTAGGATAACATTGTAAAATATACATGTATAAGTTTTCCAAGTTTTTACTCATTAATGAATTAGTGATAAAATAAAACTTTTTAAGAATCATGTGCTCATGCATAATACAAATTGTTTACTTATTTCAACTAATTAAAACTCTCAATCAAATCTATATAAAGTGCTCATACATTATGCAAAATGTGCATTTGTTTTAACTAATTAAAACTTTGAATCAAGCCCATATAATTAAAACTCTGAATCAAACCATGCAAAAGAAAAAAATTTTGATATTTAATATGGTTAATGAAAGCATATTTTTCATTTTCATTTAAGGTTTTATCATCTTAAATTTAAATATGCCATAAAAATTTTTATTTTCCTAAAAGTTTATGTTGGGTATCTGAAAGCCTACCACACTTGCGACCAGGGATCAAGATAGCCCCCTTCCCTTCTTCTTAAAATTATTTGACTTCTAATATATACAAAAATTTTAATTAGCAAAAGGAAAAAAAATTATGAAAGATATTGAAAGTGGGGGACTATTATGGCAGAAAAGTTATATCCAGAGACTAAATGAGAGACTTGACCATTTTGCAAGAGAGTAAAAAAAAATTGAAAAATGGCGGACGTGTCAAAAAAAGGGACAAAATACTCTTGGGTCCCTATAATATTTATTTTGGTTAGTAATATTTCATAATCTTTATGATGTGACAATCATGTCACCATCAGCTAGGGGTGAGCATGGGTTGGGTAAACCCAAAACCGAAACTGAACCACCCCCATTGGGTTGGGTTGGGTTGGGTAAAAATTGATCATGGTTCTCGGGTTGGTTCCATATATAGGAGAACCGACGGTTTTTTGGTTGGTTCTAGTTCCATATGAAACCAACCCGAGATGGAACCGAACCCGATATATATATAATAAAAATTATAGTATTACTAATATATCTATACACACACACACACACACACACACACACACACACATATATATTTCTTTGAAGTATTATGATGATTATTTTGTGTTTTTATATTAAACTCTTAAACTGATGTTCTAAATTGAAAAAGTATGGAAGTTGTGGGATCATTTACGAAATTTCTTCATATTCACTTAAATCACTTTGCTTCATAGACCCACCACTCCTAAGTCATTTTGCTTTCGATCTTTTATTCTAGACTACTCTTTACGACACAATTATGATATTTTTTTCATTTGAGTCATGCAAAATTAAAAATTTATGACATCGACATATTTTAGGTTTTGATACTGAAGAAGATGGTATTAAAGGCTCAGTTTTCTATATTGAATGTCATACCAATATTAGAATTACTGGAATAAAGTAAACTAGTTGAGATAAAAGATGCCCCATGAGCAACTTTTTTGAGCCAATTTTGTAAGAATAACATTTTAAACTCTTTTGAATGTATCTAAGTACTTATATTTAAATATTAATTTAATTGTATATTATGTTGAATATGTCATAAAACTGATTATGGATGTAGATTTATTGAATTTTGGTGTTATTATAGGTATATGGTATAAACCGAAAAACCCGAGAACCAGAACTGAGAAACCCAGAACCAGAACTGAGAAACCCAGAACCATGGTTCTGGTTCTGTTCGGTTCTCGGTTCTGGGTTGGGTAGAAAAATTTTGGAACCGATGCCATTTTGGGTTGGTTCGGTTCCACCATAAAACCGAACCAAACCCGACCCGTGCTCACCCCTACCATCAGCAAATGGTCTATCCTCTTGCTGGCAATAGCAGGTACAAATGGGGGAACATTATGATAGATATGAACTATTCAGAGACCAAAGGAGGGGTTTGACTATAAATTAGAATAACCCAAAAAAATAAAAAGTTCATGGTGTGAAGCTACCATTGATGAACATAAAACTTCTTCCTCTTTTAGAGTATACTATAATAAGCTTTTGTCCATTTATGTCCACCTAAGCTCAGCTCCCAAACAATTCGTTTTAACTTAAGTCAATTTAATTTAAAATTATTTGTTTTTACTTTTACATTTCTTTCTCCTTAAAATAAATTTCATTTGAAAGTCAGTATATATAGATATAATAATTAATTTGAAAACAAATTTTCATTATGTCAGTAAACTTTTATGTATTTTTTTGTTTTTAAGCATTAAAAAATATAAAATATTAATAAGATTATCAAAATTGTATTTTTTTAATGGATTATTATACCTATATAATATTGACTTTTAAATAAAATTAATTCCTAGAAAAATAAATTTAAAAATAAAAATAAATTATTTTAAATTAAGTTGATTTAAATTAAAATGAATTGGCTTTAATTACCATCTTTGTCCTAATTTGAGGTATGGTAGAGGTGCTCAGATGCACAAATTCATAAACAAATTGTTAAGATATAGCTTTATGAGTCCAAAATTTTGCTTGTAACTCTGACAATAAATTATTCAAATGCAGTTAACATTTGTAGTCGTGACCCAATAAACTTGTATGATGATTTGAAAAAAAATAAATTGCTCTAAATTAAGACACATCTTTTAATTGAAGTTAAATTTATCATCCATTAGATTATCTTTAGTAATTTAATTGTCAATATCACAACCTTACAGCTATGATAACAACTTTAAAGAAAAAAATGGTCTGTATGATGTGTGGCATGAAATTTCAAATTGGATGGATATATATATATATCAACAATTTTAGATAAATTTTTACCAGTAGCCACTTTCTTTTATGAAAAATTTGAGTCAAGTGGTCTCCCCCACTAAAGGGGAAGACCGATTTCAGTCTCATAACTTTGCTTACTTTTCTATTTTAATCTTATAACTTATAAAGTTTCTAATTAAGTTCTAAATTTTTGAAAACGTTATATATGTTAGTTCTAATTAAGTTGGATATCTTACTAGATGGCTAACGGTCGATTCTTACTGATGGACTTAAATACACAAAATTAAAAGTTGATGAAACGTTTTCACAAGCAAACAATTATGAGTACATGATGTGTAACTAAAGAAAATAATATAATGGAAACCTTAAATTTTTGACCCATTCAAGAATTAAAAAGAACATTTACCCTTCTCCAATTTCCCAAATTAGAAACCATAATTTTTTTTTCCTTCTTCAAAAATCTTAATTTCTTCTCTATTGGGTCAACACCTTCTTCTTTCAGTTTATGAGTTCCAATCATGACATCTCATCGCTCTCATGATCGTTGTTAAGATGATGACTTCCTTGTTAATTCAACAATTTATCGTTCCCTTACTAGATTTCACCTTCATTAATATCAGCTTGTAACAAACAATGCTGATGAGTTTTCTCGTGCCTAAATGGACCACCTATACATATCTTTTGATCTCTCAATTCTCTCACCATAGTTCATTTTTTTCATCACTACCGGTGACGGATGACGCCGCTGGTAAGGATTATTGCCAGAAAGTCTCCAATTGGTGTCGCCGTAGCTTTTGATCTTCACAAATTTATTGAAATAACCCTAATCTAGTGAGGTCAATGTCGAAGACCGAAGAATTGACACTTGTGATGATGGGCAACTGATTGGAGAATATTGTACTAGAAAAAACAATTGTTTCTAGTGAAGATTCCTGTTAAGAAATCACCAATCAATTTTTCCTCCAAATCTTAGTTGCTCTTTGATCCTAGTGAAGGTGGAGTCGTCTCTAAAGAACCAATTATGTTATTTCAATTATTTACTATGAGTTATTACCTTGATATTCTTGTGATTTCGTTGAAGGCATAGTAAGATTTTTTAGGCACGAAAAGTGTAGGCAAGCTTAACAACCAATTCATGATGTTGCAAACTATCAAAATCAAACTTTGAGTTCTTGTGGATTTAATAGCCAATTTGGTTGTTATATGGATCCAAAATGTTAGGACCTAAGTGTTGTTCTTTATAGTTGGTGATGATGGAGAGAGGATAGCACCAATTTTTTTTATTTTTTTATAATTTAACAACAAGCATTGATAATTCTGTGTTTGTGAAATGTTTTCATAAAGGTTTTGCTTTAAGACTAGCGGTAAGTGTCGACCATTAGCCATCTAAGAAGACATCCAATTTATGACTAACAAATGTAATAGTTTTAAAGGTTTAGGACTTGATTGTAAACCTGATAAATTATAGGACTGAAATAAAAAGTAAGAAAATTGTAAGACTGAAATTGATCATTTCCTCTCCCTACCAATGGTAATGTTGAATTATATGTTCATGCATCTTCCCCATTGTCCAAATAATTCAGCTATAAGAGGTTTATGCCAAGACTGAGTAGAGTAATGGCCAGGGATGAAGCCAGGATTTTAAGTTAGAAGGGGCCGGACTTCATTTTAACAATACTAAAAAATTAAGATGAGCTATAATAAAAATAATGGGATATTTTAGCTTAATTTTTACATATATACATAGATAATATATATAATTTATAAAAAAAATTAGGGGGGCCGTGCACCCCCTAGCCCCCCTACTGTCTCCGCCACTGGTAATGGCAAGGAGGAACATTTGTCAAGTATCCAGGCAAGACCATAAGCATGAAAGTTAAGTTTCGTATGTCCTGTTCATCATCAACGTCAGAGTTTTGAAAAAGTTATTTAAAGGTAATGTCTAACTTTAGCAGTTCAATCTTATTTGTTAATAAATTATCTAATACTATAATACTAATTACAAAAGTTATTCCCAAACAGGCCTTATTATCATCAAGGATTTTAGATTGCTGGAGACTTAGGACTCCATCAAGCAAAAATCGAGTAAAACTCATTAAGACTCTTTAATTACATCAAGATCTATTTAATTTATTAATGATGATATGTTAAAGGTTACCCATCCTATTTGGTTACTTATCAAAAAATTTTCCCTTTATTCCCTTCATTATAAAAACAAAAAAACAAAACAAAAACAAAAACAAAAAAAAAGCCCTTTCTTGTAACCAAACTTCTACACTATTCACTAAATTTTGGAAATAATTGGATGTCTTTTGTGGAGAAAGTTCAAATGTAGCTAGCTCTACACATAGGCAAGGAGCAATTGTGGTTTTCAACAAGAAGTCTATCAAGTCAAACCACAATAAAAAATGACTTGATAACAGTAGATAAGGTCAAATAGGTCAATGAATACTTAACAACTAGGACATGATACTAATAGAACCCTAGTATACATAACAGAATTCCTTCTAAAAGGTTTCGTGTCTCTCCTAAAAAGTATTGGAATAATGAAAGAAAACCTAACTTAAATTATTCCAAAGTATGAAGTTGTTTGGCATTTTATGAAATTCCTGATCCTCATAAATCAAAATAAGAAGAAAAGACAGAAAAATTAAAATAGGACAAAACATGCTTTGAGGCGTGAAAATCACTTTACCTTAAGACAAATATTTCACCTACTATAAAAGCATTCAGAAATTGCCCCCAGGATACAACAAAGTAACATGAGAAAATTGAATTTAATTGTGAACAATCTATTACATATTTGTAGTGGATGAAGGGTTATAACTCTCAATTTGAATGGATACAATTATTCATGAACATATATATCCACTAAAAAAGTTACAAATGTTAGAAAAGACATAACCTTTAATATTGTAAGTCATAAATGTTAGAAAAGACATAACTTTTCATAGAAAAAGTCATAAGTATTAGAAAAGACAGCTTCTTGATAAGAAAAGTCATAAGCATTAAAAAAGACACCTTTCTATTACCTTTATAAACTTACAAACTTATACTTGGAACATATAACTTCCAACATTTCATGACTAAATATAGAGGCAGTACATCTAGCGCTCCATATTATGTCCATACAACAACATTCTAGAGTTCAAATACTTAGGCCATGTTTATGAATAGCTTTTTTCATTAGCATTAGAATTTTAGATAATTTATTTAACGGTTGAGATGAAAACGCTGAAGCTAAAAGCTAAAAATTACCATTGGATAGTTTTTTCAAAACTCTAACACTAATCGCTGACGTTAATGCTAAATGGGGCCTTATTTAGGTCTAATGATGTGTAAATGATCAAAGCAATTAGTGGCCCTAATTTTTTTATGGAAAGGAAACGATACCTCCATAATTTCATTATACACAAAAAACTATGTGAAAGCACCACACCACCATATGATACCTCTAGTAAAAAGTTTGGTTCATTCTTAACTCCAAATGAACCACATTAGAAAGGAACAAGCTTCAAGAAAACATAATACATATTTTCTTGCTATTAGCTTACCTCGATTAAGTGTTGGTAAATAACTACCATTAGATTCAATTGAGATTGGACTACCACATATTACACCAAAACTCCCATGTTGCCTGAGGCATTATAAGTAACACTTATTTGGGCCTAGTAAAATGTCATAATTCATGATATAAGCAACATTAACTTTTTTTTTGTTATTATTTTTTTAGTGGCATCGCAAGAAAGACATAATTAACAATGAAAATAATTATCTTCACTAGATGGATGCAGTGGGCCATAACTCAGGATTTGCTAGAAATGTTCAACTGGCTACTATCCAAGTGATAACACCATTGTTGCTTCTTTGGGGCCAAGTCCAAAAATCTCTGAAGTTACCAACTTAAATGGCTCATCCCTTACAATATGATTAGTCATCATTACTAGTCACACATAAAAAAAAAAATTGAGGTAGGACTTGTTTATTATTCATCAATACTATAATTATGATTACTTACAAACTTGATTCTAATTATACATTGGGAAAATTACAAAAATCCCCCTGTGCTTTGATGTAACCTACACTTTGTTGGGTCGTGTAGTGAGTAATAGCTTCGAGGGCAAGATGATCAATAAAAATGACACCATAAGATTTACGTGGTTCACCATCAATTTAGGGCTACGTCTACGAGATAAACTCCGATATTTTCTTCCACTATAAAAATAGTATGCTTACAGAAAGAGAATCTTCTACAGGCAAAAAATTATAGAAGTGTGAGATAAACCCAAAATAGTGGCATTTAAGTGTTTCCAAAATGCCCTAAAAAATTTTCTCACTATTTTGCCACTCCCTAAAAATGAATATCTCTATCTCTTACAATTTTTTCTTTGCTTGTTACAAATGAGCAAGTTGTTGGGACAGATGAGAATGAGGAGATATGATGGCATTTTATAACTGAGGCACCTATCCGATTTCAACTATTTGGCACCGTCTCCAGCCTGTATTTTCACCTAGTTTCAATTTTTTCTGCAATTCATTGTAGCCTTCAACCACTAGCCGAAATGTTGGACCAAGAGGGAAAAGAAAAAAAAAAAGGCAAAGGAAAATGAAGAGACGGAAAAGAATAGAAAAGAGATAGAAAAATAAGGAAAAAAATGAAGAACCCCACATTAAGGGGGCTAAAGTCATCAATCTCCCCCTCCCGCCTCATGTGGGAGTTCCACCATTCCTGTTGCCAGTCGATAATATTTAAACTTTTATCTCAGTAGAATTTTGGTCAACATATCATATCTGTTTTCATCAATATGAATCTTCTTAAGTTGTAATAGCTTAATCTCCAATGTATTCTTTATCCAGTGATATCTTATGTCAATGTGCTTATATCTGGAATGAAAAAGAATTCTTACCAAAATGAATTGCATTGTAACTATCACAGAATAACTGATATTTCTTTTGTTGAAAACCAAGTTCTTTTAAGAACTTCTTCTTCCATAACAATTCCTTACATGCTTCCATTATTGCTATAAACTCTATCTCGGTTGTTGAAATAATAACACATTTTTGTAACCTTGACTGCCATGACACAGCTTTCCCTGCAGATGTAATCAGGTAATCTAATATAGACTTTCTTTAATCAACATCGCCAGCAATATTTGCATCTATGCAGCCAACTAACACAGGCCTTGCATTCCCAAAACATAAACACATTTTAAAAGTACCACGAAGATATCTAAAAATCCACTTCACAACAACCCAATGTTCTTTACCAAAATTTGAAAAGAACCTGCTCACTACACCAACTGAGTAAGTAATATTTGGCCATGTATATACTATGACATATATCAAACTTCTAACTGCTAAGGCATATGGAACATTTTCTATTTCTTCCTTCTCTTTATCTATAAAAGGGCAATATTTGGAACTTAATTTAAAATGATTAGTAAGAGGACAACTAACCATTTTACCCTTCTCTATATTGAACCTCAAAAGTACTTTCTTAATATATTTCTCCTGTGATAACCACAATTTTTTAGCGCTCCTATCTTTCATTATCTTCATGCCAAGAATTTGCTTTGTTGTCCTTAAGTCTTCCATAGCAAAAGACTTCCTTAATTGCTTCTTCAAGCTATTGATTCTGAAAATAGTTTAACCAACAATCAACATATTATCTACATAGAGTAATAGAACAATAAAATCATCATCAAATAATTTATACACAAAGACACAGTGATCTAAAGTAGTCTTCTTGTAATCTTTGCTCCCTCATAACTAACTCAAACTTCTTATATTATTACCTAGGTGCCTGCTTCAAACCATACAAGTTTTTCTTTGGCTCACAAACATAATCCCTTTTTCCTTGTACTTCAAAACCCTCTGACTGCTCCATGTATGTTTCTTCTTCCAAGTCACCATATAGGAAGACTGATTTTACACCCATCTACTCAATCTATAAGCTAAGACTTGTTGCAAGTCCTAGAGCTGTACGGATGGATGTCATTTTCACAACCGGCGAAAAAATCTCATCAAAGTCAATACCTTTCCTTTGGCTAAAACCCTTGACAACTAATTTGGCTTTGAACCATGGTTGTAAATTCGATTCTCCAAACTTGATTTTGAATACCCATTTGTTTTTCAAAGCCCTTTGGCCTCATGTTAACTTAATTCACCAGCTCAAATGTTATATTCCCATTCAAGGATTTCATATTTTTTGTATAGTGCCAATCCACTTCTCTTTGTCTTCATCATCCATAACTTCATCAAACCTTTCTGGTTCTCCACTGTCAGTCAATAACACATACTCATTTTCAGAATATCTAGTAAAGCATTGTCTAACTCTATTAGATCTCTCTAAAATTGGAAAACCCACTAGTACTGGTGGTTGATAATAAACACCACCATCATCAACATTACCTGGTTTATTCTTAATGGGAGCATCATGATCACCTTCTTTTGGTTGATTATTTTTGATATCATCTCTAACCTGTTTTTGCATTGCTGTTCAAAAAATCAACTGTAAGTCTGTTAAACTACTATCGGATCCTGAAGCATTCTTTTCAGCTTTCTCAATAGCCTAAATAGTCTGATCTTTAACAAATATAGCATCATAGCTTCTGACAAGCTTCTTTATGATTGGATCATAAAATTTGTAACCAAACTGATCTTGGCCATAACAATAAACACATATTGTCATGTCTTGACATCAAGTTTAGACCTCTTATCTTTTGAGATATATATGCATCTAGGTTTTACAGCCAAATACTCATAGATGGTCATAGGAGATATCCTTTTCTGACCATACTTTCTCCAAAATACCATACTGTAGAGGAACACAAGGTGAAAAATCTAACACATGAGCAGCTGTTAGCAATGCTTCACCCTAGAACATTAAAGGTAATTTTGCATGTAAGAATAAGTATCTTACTCTATCATTAAAGTCATGTTCATCCTCTTAGCTAAACCATTTAGCTACGGTGTCTTAAGAGGTGTTATATGAAGTCGAATGTCATGTTCTTTACAATAGGTATCAAATAATCCAATGTACTCTCCACTATTTGTTTGATTGAATGCACTGTAGCTTCTTGCCGGTTTGTCTTTAAACCAGGTAGTGCTGGTAAAATTTGACCCAACTCGAAACCTGGATGGACCCACCCGAAACGTAACCTAACCTAACCCAATTTGACCAAAAAAAAAAAACAATGACCCGACCTTGGTTGAACCTAACCTAACCTAAACCTAAACTTGATTAAAGTGAAACCCGAAAAAACCTAAAACCAGATTAACCCAAACCCAAATTGGCTTGAACCCGAAATAACTTAAACCTGAGACTGACATGACCTAAACCTGAAAAGACTCGAGTCTAAACCCGACAATACCCAATTTATAGGATTTGTTGAATTAGCTTATGACTTTATAAAACATCAAATTTTGCCTCATAAAATTACCAAATTTATCTTCAACTCTCAAGAGTTGATAGATTTGCCCTAAAATTTTTAATTTTGCCTAAACTTTTTAAAAACCTTCAATTCATACCCAAAACTCTTCTATTTCACCCACATTGACCTCAGACAATCTCTAGGGCTCCAAATTAGTACTTAAACTAAATTAATTCATATTTTGACCCTAAATAATGATTCTAAATTCCTAAACAATTATAACTCAAAATGACAAAATAATTTAAATGCATATAATCCTACTAAATTTTTAAGTTCTAAAATGACAAAGTTTATAGTTTCATGAATCAAATTTGAAAAGTTTTGAATTAGGTATTTTTATTAAAAGTATTTTACATTAGTATATTTATACCTAGGTAAATTAAATTTTTTAGATTATTTTTTATGCATAGTAATTTTTTAGACCCAAAATCTACTAAACCCCGAAATCAACTTGAACCCAAATAACCCAATTTGAACTCGAATTGATGCTAACCCAAACAAAGTCAAACCTGAATGACCTGACTCAAACCTAACCTAACCTACCCAATTGAATCCCTACAACTAGAGTTAGAAATTGCTTGAAAACTTTTGCCACTTGATCTTTTGATTTCAAAGTATATACCTATGTCTTTCGAGAATGATCATAAATGAAAGTCACAAAGTATCGAACACTACCAAGTGACTTTGGCATTGACCTATACAGATCTGAGTGTACTAGATCTAACATTTTTTTCATTTTGGACGGAGGGGAACTCTTGAAAGACACTCTGTTTTGTTTTCCTACTAGACAATTAGCACATTTCTTCAAATGGACTTGATCCAGTCTAGGTAACATTTTTTTTTTTACAACATAGGTCATCCTTTTCTCACTCATATGTCCCAGTCGCCTATGCCACAACTCCACTGTACTACTATTCTCCACTATATTCATAGCATTATGGGAGAGCTTTGCCTACATTATATATAGTTTTGAGTTCTTTGTTCCTCTGGCCACCACTGACCAGTAAAGAAGGTGCTGCAATAACCTTCATCATCAAATCTGCCTGTTGAAATCAGATTTAGGTGCAAATCTAGGACATGCCTGACATCTTTCAAAACTAACCATGTACCATTCTAAGTCTTCAGATAAACATATTTTTTCCTGCAAATTGTGAGAGACCCTCATTTCTGATTCTCACAACACCAAAATTATTAGGTGTGTAAGATGAGAAGAATTCTTTCTGAGAAGTGACTTGAATGGTAACACCACTGTCAATCACCCAACTTGCCCCATAGGTTGCAAGATTGATAATATCATCATCATGGATAATGTTGAACTCATCAGCAACACTTGCTTGTTTATCATCACTACTGCCATCCTTTTTCGGTCTTTTTCTCCTATTTTGTTCTTACTTAAATTTTGGCAGAACTTCTTCATATACCCCTTTTTTTCCTGAAATAATGGCATTTAATATTTGTATATTTGTTTGGCCTTCCTTTACTTTTATCTCTTGGATTTGGCCTCTGGTCTCACTTCTTAGTCTAGAATCTGCTACAAAAAGGTCTAATTCTAATAAAGAAAATCCTTGTGATCTTCGTTTCATATCTTCATTTAGAATTCCTTTTTTAATGAATTTCACATTTACTACACCATTTGGTGTATAATTTATAAGTAAAATTCTGAAAGTCTTCCAAGACTCTAATAATAAGGCAAACATTATAAGAACGAATACCTCATTGTCAAACTTCATGCCTATTATGGATAACAGTTCCACAATTCCTTACAAATTATTCAGATGATCTACCATAGATGAACCTTATCGGTATTTTAACTAAAGCAATCTTGTCAGATAAAATAATTTTTTGTTGATGGTTTTTTAAGCGTACAACTCTTCAAGTGTGTTCCACAGTGTCTGCACATAAGTTTCTGTAGATATGTGGTTGTAAACATTATTTTTTACAAATTGTCAGATCAAACAACATACTTGCTCATGCTCGAATGCCCAATCCTCTTCCGATCTGTCCTCTGGTTTAGTTGTACCAAACATGGGTAAATGCATCTTCATCACATATAAGATATGCTTCATCTTACTTTTTCATGTGTGGTAATTCGAGTCATTCAAACTAATGATCTTGTTGGTTTTCACCTCTATAATGCTAATAAATACCCATTATCAAGCAAAAATAGTTATTAATAATAAAACTTATTTTCTGATGTGGAGGATCCACGTTTCATTGGCAACCACCGAACATATGATAAATAGATATAAACACCGTGCCTTGCTCTAATACCAGTTGTTGGGTCGTGTAGCGCGTAATAACTTTGAGAGCAAGATGATTAGTAAAAATGATGCCAGAAGATTTACGTGTTTTATCCTTAATTTAGGACTACATCTATGGGGAAAACTCTATGATTTTCTTCCACTATAAAAATAGTAGGCTTACAGAGAGAGAATCTTCTCTAGACAAAAGGTTCTAGAGGTGTGAGATAAATCCAAAATAGTGGCACTTAAATGTTTCCCAAACACCCCAAAAAAGTATCTTACTATTTTGTTACTCCCCAAAAATAAATCTCTCTCTCTTTTACAATTTTTCTTTTACTCTTTACAAATGAGCAAGCTGCTGGGATAGATGAAAAGGAGGAGATATAGTGGCCTTTTATAGCTAAGGCACTCATCTAGTTTCAACTATTCAGTATCGTCTCCAGCCTGTATCTTCACCTAGTTTCAATTTTTGCTGCAATTTTTTGTAGCCTTCCACCACCAACCGCAATGTTGGACCAAAAAGGAAAAAAACAGAAAACAAGGGAAATTGAAGAAAAAGAAAAGAAGAGAAAAGAGAGAAAAGGAAGGGGAAAAAAAACTGAAGAACCCCACATGGGGGTGGAAGTCAACACACTTTGGCCCCTTTATTTTAAAAACCCTACACTTTATCCATTACTTTTTTTATAGTATCGGGCAATAACTTCTGAAACTTTAATTTAAACTATCTAATAATCATGTTCCAATAATTTTAAGATTTTTGGTTTTTTTATAGCTAATCAGCTTTTAAAAAATACTGCTATATATTTATAAAGAGGAAAATGCATTTACAGAAAGAAAAAACTAATGATTTAAAATATATGTTAACTATAAAAGATATTATAAAGATCAAAATTATTAGAAGATGACTATTATATAATTTAAATTATAATTTTAGAAGCTACTATCAAGTAGTATAAAAAAAGTAGTGGCAAAGTGTAAGTTTTTAAAAATAAAAAAAATAAACTGTAGGTTACAGCAAATCTCAAGTTGATTGTATATTTCCCTCATACATTACATTTCTTAGAGTTAAGATTGATTAGCAATAAAGTCTAGAAAATTCAATTCGTTAATTACGATTTGTTTCCTAATTTAGTGCAATGTAACCGGATGTATACGATGTTTCTTTTTTGTTTTTTTTCCTCCCCAACAACACTCTGTTCTCTACTCTCTATTTCACTAGGTTCCATCCAAATGTTCTTAAAAAATAATCGACTTTTATTTTCATAATGTCTATAGTAAAGAAATTGTTTTTTTCTTTTTGTACTTTTCGAAATGCTTCATCATCTTCCATGTTAAAAACATACGTTTTCATAAACTAATTAGGATATAGTAATTAACTAAACGTCCATATAATATTAGTTTGGAATGGCTGTTGACGTGAATAATAGACTAGGTTTCTGGTAGCCTCGTAATGAAGCGCACGTTGAAAAGCTTACTAAACAAATATTTTGGAATCTTTTTCAGAATCTAATGAGATATGTACACGTGATTTGTCAACTTAAAAGGCTAATACCTGATCTTAATCTTTTTTTTTTCTCGGTAGCAATGTGCTGTGATTCTTTCTTTTCTTTTTCTTGTAGAAAAGCTTGTTGCGGTTTGGGGTGTACTGTGACGTGAATGGATTCTAATTATTCCTAGACTTATAATACTAAAAAAATATGATAAAAGTAAATTTTACCTATAATTTTGTATAGAAAAATTGTAATATGACAGGTAACAGACATAACAATATGATCTTAATTGTTGAAAGTCTATTATTGGTGTCGATATTTAAACTTTAATAACTTTGATCATACTGTCACTTTTATGACCAAACATATAATAAGAATGTTTTTGCATATGATCCACTTGATTTTAAATCAAGTGCATGACATGCTTGAATATAACTTTGTAAAATTTATTAAAATTTTTGAAAATATGTAAATATGACCTTTTCTTTAAAATAGATTATTAGATATTATCCCGTGTATAAAGTAATAAAAGTAATTATTTGACAAAAAAGGCTGCAGCAAGCTTGAAAAAAAATGTTGTTTTTTGCATGAAGATGAATAAAAACGAATACATATAATTTAGGGGAGTTAGTTTCCGATTCCACTTTGCTTGTCTCTCTAATCATGTTTTAGAATGATGTTTGGAGTTTGCAGATCGCCTTTCTTTTCAGTCTCTCTTTCTCACCCTTTATTCTAATTATAGTTTACGTAGATTAACCGACTAATTTCCATCATCCAATTATTAGCTCGTGCTTAATTTCCAGAAAATGACTGAACGAAGGTTGATTTTTTCTTCCCTTGTTTTTTATTTTCTTAGTGGGACAAAATGAAAGATGTAAGTAATCTTAAAGAGGCTATATATATGTTTCGATCAAAAACATAATAAAATGAAATCGGACTTGTAATTATTAGTTACATGCATGCCAGTTATTAAGAGAAAAGGGTGGCAGTTAGTTTTAATTTGGTCGGCTGAACGGTGGAATGGCTTGCTCGATATATAGAATTGTGGGTCTGAAAGGGCATAAGGCATTTTTATGGGCAGCGTATATAGTTGTCCGAGATGAACAGAAACGTCAAAATAAAAAAAAAATTAATTAATTAGATTATTCTTATGATCATGAACAGATATCATTAGAATTCACTATAAAATCAGTAAATTAATGTCGTTAATTTTAGGAGCCACTATTCATAGAATTCACGAGCAAATTAATAATATTAAAGCCAGTATCAAACCAACCCCAAATTAATATATAAAAAGAAAAACTAAACAAATCTAATTTGAATAGTGTGGTTTTAAAGGAAGCTATCACTATTTTTTTTAGTATAAAAAAAAAGAAAGAAAAGAACTTTATTCATAATAAAGAGACGAACTCAGGTAGTTCCAAGTTCAACGATCCAAACGGAAAAAACAGAGCCATAAGATTATCGCTACATTACGAAGGTAGGAAGTAAGGGGTTATTAACTATGTGCGTAAGCAATTCTAATGCTTCTGTATCGTATATATGATTTTCAGTAACAACGAACGAAATTCCCTTAATTACCTTTAGTGAGCGATGTAGGATAAATAAAATTAACAGAACTACGTAAATATATGTGCCATCTCCTTTTTGTCAAATATTTCTATTTTTACGTAAATATATTTTTGAAATTAATTACGAGTCCTATGGCATTTTTTTTTTGTTAACATTATCAGCATCGATGGTCCAACTCTTGGCCCTCAATTAATTTGAGTGATGATTATTGTAGGGCCCAATGTCAATTACACCATAATTACCCACGAGATTAAAGTTATAATATACAGTTATATTTGAACATGACAAATTGGGAGTGATTGATTACGTCGATCAGCATGATTAGAACTTTTACCAACTGAAAACAGAAATCAGATAACTCCAAAATTCGACCAACTTCTGAAAATCGATTCACACTGTCCAAAACGATTCCTCCTTTTTATTATCCTTTCTCATTTACCGGAGAAATAAAAAAAAAAAAAAGATTTTTGCATCTACGTTTTGATAAACTCTACATTTCGTCTTGAAACTATACTTTATATTATGTAATCATCCTGAAACTATTAAGTTTTATATTAATTGTACTTAAACTATTTAATTATTGTTATCTCGTCATATCATCCATTATAGCTATCAAAGATAAATGAAAATATATCGTGACTATTGACATCATTTTTAAAAGCTTACGTAGCATTGATGTGACATCTCTTTGTCATTTTTATCCTTTGTGTTAATTTTAATACCCTGTGTATCCTTAACATTACCTTTTACACTTGTAATGTTAGCTCTGCCTTCATCCATTTTCTGCTCTATTGTTTCTTCATCTTGCTTCTAGTGGCATAGCTACCATACGCTGGGAGGGGGCTGTTGCCCCCCAAAATTTTGAAAAAATATAAATATGGGGTAGTAATTTGGTGATTTTGTTAAAATTTAAGGACTGAGTGTGCATTTTATCCTCCAAATATTGTAGAAAAATATAAAGATGGGGGCAGTAAGGTAGGCGTTGAAGACAGTAGGGACCCAATGAATAGTTATTCCCTCTACATTAAGCAGATATTCCAACATGGCCTAAATTCACTATTAGTCCTCCAACGTTTCAAATGCATACAATTTGCTCCTTGAGCTTTGAATCAATGTGAATTAATCCCAATTTACTCTTTACTTAACCGCGATGTCGTCTCTCTCCTTCAGGCTCCATCAACTCTCCTCCGGGCTTGCCCCCCCGAACCAAAAATCCTGGTTCCCCCACTGCCTGCTTCATAACCAGCGTTCACTACTACTGCTTCGTCACCGTTA
The DNA here is from genome assembly GCA_005392925.1 of Aquilaria sinensis. Taxonomy (NCBI): domain Eukaryota; kingdom Viridiplantae; phylum Streptophyta; class Magnoliopsida; order Malvales; family Thymelaeaceae; genus Aquilaria; species Aquilaria sinensis. The sequence continues at coordinate 99,085 of SMDT01002992.1, read as the reverse complement.
TTCACTCTCAAATTTGCTCCATCATTGTTGTTCGCCGACTTTGCCAAATCCTGTCAGGAACACTCTCCTGCATAAATGGCACTAAACCGAAGGATTACGTCCAGCAACGGTACAAGGGCAAAGATGGTGCTGGAGGATTACAAGGAGCTCATGGACTCCACCCATGACTGCCACGGCTGCAGGGCTAGTTCTAATTGTTTGAAGGGTTTAGGGTCAAACCCTTTTTATGTCCCTTATTTTTTTAAAACTTTCTTTAAATGAATCCATAATACTTTTTTAAGACAGGCATATGTATATATGCGAAAAATAATGCGTACAAAGTCATAAAACTATATGCATACAAAAATAATATCTTGATAATTTTAGTGTCAGATATGATATATGCAACTACATAAACATAATTGTACAAACAATTAATTGCATATGTACAGATGAGTAAACTCATTTTAAGAAATAATATATATATATATTATATATATATATATATATATATATATAGTATTTTTTTGTGTACAAAATTTTATTTAATTTTATATATTAGTTTATATTTGTTTACTCATGTGTATAAAAAATTTTTTATCTACACACACATATGTCATATAATTTATACAAATCTTTGATGCTAAATATACATATCAATTGTTTAATTTGCATTTATTTCTAACCATATATATTCGTCAAGTTCATACATATTTAATATTTAATTTATACATATCACTATAGAATTACTATTAATTGAATTTTTATCCTAATTTCCATTTCATTTAAAAAATATAAATCTATGCATAAATTATATGAAAATATAAATAGCATATTTTCAAATGAATTTAAATTTATATACACATAAGCAAATTATATGCACAAGTTATGAAATAATGTGTATATACATATTCATTCACATGTAGATACAAGCTTATATATATATTTCTACATATGCGTGTATGTATTAATTAATAACGATCAGTATATATATTTTTACTCGTAGCTACATATTCTAAGAAAAATGGAACGTGGCTCAATAGAAGTTAGAGAAAAAATAAAAAATAAATAAATGAAATAAAAATAAATATCTTATTTGTATATATGTATCACTTACTTTTTACATATCTGTTACTTTTTTTATACCTCAAGTTCATACATATCTGTTATCTAATTTGAATATATATATAATTTTAAAAGCAAGTGAGATTTAATACGTTCACACCACAGAGATATTGAACTCATGTATAATATTAAATATATCGGTAACATATATGTGATTCTATTTGTTCATTTGTTGCACATTATTTATACAAATCTCTCACATTTTTCATACATTAAGTTTGTACATATATGGTATTTGATGTGTTTGTACTTGCTTTATATTATAAATAGTAGTATTGAAATATAAATATATATAGGCATAAGTGGTAGGAACATATTTGTCTTACCCTTGTTCCCACTTTCACATATATAACTTTTTCCATCGCCTTTATTATTTTAGCATCTTCATGTATCTGTTGAAACAAAAGACCGGAGGAAAAAAAAAATATACTTAAATCGTTCATATCGAATCCGTTTTAACTTAAATCAATTTAATCTAAAATGATATATTTTTATTTTTACATATTTTTTTATCCGGAACCAATTTCATTTGAAAATCAATATTATATAAATGTAACAATGCATTAATTTTAAAATTTTCATAATATTATTAAATTTTTATGATTTTTTTCCTTTTTGGGTATTAAAAATTAAAAATTCATAAAAAATTTAATAACATCATAAAAAATTTATTTTGAATGGATTATTGCACCTACATAATATTGGTTATCAAATAAAATTGGTTGTTGAAAAAAACAAGATGTAAATATAAAGATAAATCATTTTGAATTAAGTTAACTTAAGTTAAAACATAAAGATAATTTTTTTTTTCTTTCACTTTTACTTTTATATTTTTCACAATAATTATTAAAGATAAAAGGGGAAATGGCATTTTTAGTCCTATAATTTTTTTAATTTTGCCAAATGAGTTTTAAAATTACTCAAGTTACCAAACAAGTTTTATAATGTTAAAACCGTCAACCCTATTAGCCCTGAAACTTGTTTGGCTGACTGAAATGTTGACATGGCGCTTAACACAGTTTATTTCAATGACTAAACTGACAATTTTCAAACTTTATTTACTTACTTTAAGTTATTTTTGAAATTTGAGGATTATTTTAGTATTTGTTAAGAATAAACTGGTTTGCCTCAAAGAAGCGTTGAGCTCTTCTTCCCGAAAAACATTCCAAATGAAAGTAGTGAGCTTTGTAAATCCAATTGGATCCAACGACTTAAGCACAATGATTCCTTCTCCTTTAATCTTCCATTTGCATCTTGGACCACTCCCTCAAGAAAATCGATGTTTTTCGGACTTCTTTAACCGGAAACATAGATACTTTCCGGCCAACATTAGCTTCTTCCCCGCTAAAGCTTCGCTATCATCCGATCCACCGAGTTATGACGGGTGGGATGAAGTCGAGCTCGCCATGGACACTCCGAAGTTGGGTCAGTCAAGCTAGCTACGCCATTTTCTCATTTCAGTTCGAGATTGACGATAAGTCACACGTCTTTATTTTTCTCTTGGGTCTGATTTGTGCTTTGCCCATTCAGGCTTAGAGTCGAAGATATATGGGTTTGTTCGAGAAGGGAGTTTTAGTGAGTGAGAGGAAGAAAGTGAACTTGCTCGGGTTTACAGTGATAGATTAAAGACTTTGGTGCCTTTTTTTTTCGATGATTTTGATGTTAAGTTTTCTCTTTTGAAGAATAATATAAAAGAAGCTATTGATTCTAATAAAATTATATAGTGGATGAGTTAGAGAACTATATAAATGTAGTGGAATTTAGTGAGGTTGGGTGCCTCTAATGTAAGAAATCTTTTTGTGGTTTCTGGGGATGGGACGGGTAATTTGAATAGGGAGACCCAGAAATAATCAAGTAGAAAAAGGAAAGATACGGCGGAAGCGGGCCTGACTCCTGAGTTGTTGCAGTTTTCGGCTCAAGCTATACTATCGGAGCTAAATTTCACCCTTGATTAATTATATTAATGAAAAGAATATTGCAAAAACTCTTACTACACGAAATGATAACTATATAGGTGAGGAATTGTGCTTCGGTTCCTCATTTGCTCATTAGCATCACTTTAATTCTATAAACCATAACCAAGCAACTGAGAGAAACTAATTTTGTTGTTGTTATTGTTATTATTGTTATTGTAGTTATTATTATTATTACTATTTTCAGTCATATAACTTTTTAATTTTACCGAGTCTTAAAATTACTTAAGTTGACAAACGAGTTCTAAAATTACTCGAGTTGCCAAATGAGCCCAAAAGTTATTATTGGAGTAATTGATAGTTGACCCTCAAATTTTGAAAAAAAATTCAAGTAAGTAACTAAAGTTTAAAAGTATCAGTTTAGTCACTGAAATAAAAAGTGTTGAGTGTCATATCAGCATTTTCATCAGCCAAACAAATTTTAGGACTAACAGAGTTGATGGTTATAACATTATAGGACTCGTTTGCAGATTCAAGCAATTTTAAGACTCATTTGACAAAATCAAAAAAGTTGTAACACTAAAAATGTCCATTCCTCAATATAAGAAAAAAGTAAATATTAAAGTGATAATTTTAGGGGAAATACACATGGTGAAGGGACTTATCAAATGTTAAAATTGTGCAAAAACTTTAATCGACTCTAGCAAATTACACAAAGAATATGTAATGTGCGTATATTAATTTGAATAATATGAGAAATATATAATTCAAAAAATTATATGCTTTTGTGCGCATATGTACACCCATCTAGCAGTATATGATGTGCTCTTAACAAAAAAGAAAAAAAAACATTTGTAGCCACATTTGAGATGAGGAGCGGTTTCCTATGACCACTTACTATTCTTATTACATCAAGGTGTTAAATACCGTTACTGTAAGGTATACCGCATGGTAAATCGCACCGCATACTATTACTATTTTCACAAAAAATAAATGTTATAATATTATTTTAAGATGACATAATTCGTGTAATAATTTATTTTTACACATTTTATATATATTCTAATTTTTCTCATCATAATTTATCAAATATAAATAAAATATATATGATAGAAGATATTTTTTTTAATTACAAAAAAAACATAAAAAATGTTATATATGGAGCAAAATAAATAATACTAAAAAAAACTAATTTATTGATATACTATAAATATAAATAATACCATCCATATACTTTGCATATACTATAAATATAAATAATACCATCCATTAATTTTTTATATTAATTAAGAAAAGTAACAAAAAATTAAAAGTAAATGTTTATTTTATGATATGTGTATTATTTTTATTTTAATGTTTTATATATTTATGATATTTTGATGTAAAATAAAAAAAAATAAAAAAATAGGAGTGAAAAATTAAATACCGTTGTACAAACCACGGATTATTTGTGGTATACAGTAATTTTTTTGATAAAATACATACAAAAAGTGCGCGATATGTGGTATACCGTAAAATACCGCGATATACCGTGAGGTAAAATAACAAAATGTGAAAATATTTGTACCGCATACCAAGTGGTATACTGCGGCATTTAATTCAGTGCATCACATTACCGAGGGTTTAGATTTTAAGCTAATTTACAATTATCTCTTTGAACTTTGCTTGGTACTATAGTTGTTCTCTTGAGATCTAAAAATATACTTTTTCTTTCTTATTCTGTCCAAAAAGGATCCACCATAAGACTTCCTAGCATGTTGTCAATACCAGTACCATTCTTGTCAAAGCGCACTCAATTGTGGAGTTTTTATGGGATCAAATGTAGGTATGATCTTATCCAAAACCAAAAGTTATAAGATCCTAAATTTAAATGGCACAGTCACCATCATCTAATAATTTCAGCCTGTTTGATATTTTCTTACACTTAGTAGATATTTCAAATTATTATATATGTAAATGCAAAATAATATTTTTTATATGTCAAATGACTATAAGAAAAATGCTAGAAAGATTAAAATTATAAGAAATGATTGACTGCCTTATAGTCTATATTTGAATTTCAATTTTTTTTTGACAATATAAACAAAAGGGGGGGGGAAATGTATTTTTCCAAACTTAATGGGTAACTGTAATATCCATCAAAATTTGAAGAGGTAAATGTAAATAACCTAGATTTTAGAAATTGGTTAATTTCTTTAGGTCTGTTGGTGCTATCTATAATATTTTGGGATAATTTGTTCATAACTATAAATTGAGAGAAGATATCCATCACTCATTTTGTGAATTAAGGGCGGAGCTAAGTGACCCAAAGTGTGAGAGAGTAAATACGGGAAAGTGGGAGCGATAGCAAAAAAGCATCATAAAACTTAAGTAGGTAAAAGTGGGGGTGAGCATGAGTCAGGTTGGTTTAGGTTTTTTGTGGAACTGAACCAACTCAAAACAGTCTTAATTTAAAAAAATTTCAACCTAACCCAATAACGGAGAACCAAATAGACCAAAATCATGGGTCTGGATTTTTTGGTTTTGGTTTTCGAATTTTTTTTTATTTCTAAGATTAGTTGAAATCCTCTGCTCTTCAAAGCTACAGCCATATAATGAATGGCGTTGTCAGACTAATTTGGACAGGGAATTGACATATCTGCCAAACGATGGTGGAAATCGTTATCCATGAAGGAGCTCTGAGGCTAATGGCCGAGTTGATGGCTTCATCAGTTGCATCTAATGAAGTGTCTGAGGCTAGTTGCCAATTTTCCAATTTTAGATCTAAGGTCTCACTGAAATGGAAGAGATCAGAGGAGATTAAGAAAAGCGATGAAAAAGAGGAAGACAAGGCCATGGGCAACGGATGGTAGAGGACTATGGTCTAGGCAAGTTGTAGCAATTAATAGTTTTGAAATGAATCTACAATATAAGGTATAGCTTTGGGACTACTTGTGCACTTTATCCTATATTATTATACATACCTTTAGGTTTCATGTCGAGTTAGTTCTATATAGAACAAGAACCACCTCAAAAATCGATAGTTTTTCTAAAAATGGAACAATCCCATGACCCATAATCAATTTTTACCTAACCTCACTCGTATTGAATTGAGTAAAACTATGATTTTACCCAACTTATACTCAATCCTAGATAAAAGTATTATAAAAATAAAAGCGGGAATAACAAATAGAATAATTATGTCACCTAGGTGGAGTTAATAATTTTTTTAAAAAAGTGAGAGTAAAACAAGCTTTTTCATAAATCATAACCATTTAAATGCGAGGCAATAATTTTCTCCAGTACATGGGATGATATATAGTGGGAATTCAACCTTAAATTGTTTGGTAACAACCACAAAATTTTAATTATTAAATTAAAACTCTAATTATTTCAGTTAGAGCCAGTATATATGGCATATTCCTTGGAAATATAACCATGCAAAAGGAGAATATTATTTTATACTACCAAGACCTATGTCTGTGTCTCTCAGTCCGCTCATAATCCCAGTAGAATTTATCAAGAATATCGGCTAAAAACCATTTAATCCTTGAATTTTGTCAACTCTGATCTTTTACCTCTTAAATTTTAACTCGTTGTCTCATCCCTTAAACTTTGGAAATTTGTACATTTTATCCCCTTGAACCACTTAAATAGCTGTTTAAATTATATGAGAACCGAAATAAAGATAAAATGAAATATAAAGGACTAATTAGCCATTTGACTTGGATTTTTACATTACTATGATTATCTGCTTTAATCTTCTCAATTCAGGAAATTTAGGGAACCACTAATCTTGTATAATCTACACAATCCAACTTACATTCTGCATTAAAATAATGATTTATTTAATTTCTAATGTCCAACTTGTTTCACATAGCTAGAAGTTTATGACTTTATGTGGAAAAAATGACTAGTTTACCCTTCATCTTCCGTTTTATCTTTATTTTTGTCCTTATATAACTTAAACAACTATTTAAGTGGGCTGATGGGATAAAAGGTATAAATTTTCAAAGTGTAAAATGCAAGTAAATTCAAGTCAAAATATAGGTGGTAAAAGGTCCAAGTTGACAAAGTTTAGGGGTAAAAGGGGTTTTAGGTCTTTTTATTTTTTACGGGGCGGGGGGTTGTAAATACTAAATAGAACAAATTCCACACGCCCTTAATAGTCTACAATAATACAAGTACTTTGGGTTTTGATATTTTCTTTATTATAAAATCGACCATATATATCTCAAAAGAGTTTCTTAAGTATCGAAATATCCATGCACAAGCATAAAGCGTAGGAAAGATACAAAATCTGCATGGTCCACGTCACCTTCCATGAGAGCTAGAGACATGTTGGTGATTTGTGCCTCATCATGTTCCGTGTGGAACGGATGTGGTGACTGCTGACTGGTAAGATGGCATGGAAGTATATCGGCCACCTTTTTCACCCACCCATTATATATATATATATATATATATATATATATATATTTGTATGAACTAAAATCTCCCTGATTTTTTTGTCGCAACTTGATAACCTTTAACACAATTTAATTAATAAGCAATTCCTAACTCCAAAATTAGGGGTTCAAGGCCTCCCAGGTTAATGTCTAGGTTGGGTTCCATTGCCCATTTTTTTTATTCACTACAAAAGTGGGGTATTTTCTATGGCTATTTCATACGCTAAAAATTGTAGGATAAATAAATTGAAGTAAAATCATTGGACACAAAGGTAATGCTAATTTGTCCGACAATTTTAAGGCAGATGCGTTTTCTATGCTTTTCCTACAATAAATTTTACTACATTTTTCATTCTAAAAAAGAGGTAGGGCCAATTTGTCTGACGATTTTAAGGTAAATAGTTTTCCTACGCTTTTCCTACAATGAATTTTTCTACGGTTTTCATTCTAAAAGAAAGTCCTACGATTTTCATAGACAATTATTTCCTGTGATTTTTTGACAAAAATAATAGTAGCAAATTTAATGTCTGAAAACTTTAGTAAACAGATACTTTCCTACACATTTTTTATGACCAAATTTGTGTCTTAAAATTGTAGGAATGTAAATTGTGACAGTTTTCCTATGATTAATAACCCTAAACCATAACCCTAAATCCTAAATCTCTAAACACAAGTCCTTAAACCTTAACCCTAAATTCCTAAATACAAACCCTAACCCTAAATTTCTAAATTAACACTAGTCATCATACCTGAACCCTAAATCCCTAATATAAACCTTAACCCTAAACCCTAAACCTCTAAATTAACACAAGTCCTCACATCCTAACCCTAAATCCCTAAATACAAACCCTAGCCCTAAACCCCACCCCAAACCTTAATCCCTAAATCTCTAAACACAAGTCATCGCACCCTAACCTTAAATCCCTAAATACAAACCCTAACCCTAAACCCCACCCCAAACCCTAAACCTAAACCTCACCCTAAACCCTAAACCCCAAATCTCTAAACACAAGTCCTCAAACTTTAACCCTAAATCCTTAAACACCAAACTCTAACACTAAACACAAATCTTATTATTCCTAAACCCTAAAACTTAAAACCCTATACCTAAACCCTTAAACCACATAGAATCCTTTGCCCTTAAGTACTCTAAACGGCTAAACCAGCTAAAATCCTATAACTCCAAACTTTAAACACTAATTGAAGAATTAATTCTTAACACACCATCCTTAACCTTAACTTTAACCTTGTAAACCCTACCCTTAATTTATGTATATAACACATTCGGTAGTGATTAAACATGAAGATGTAGCTTCATTTACAAAGTTACTTAGTAACAATTTTGAAGATAATTTTGAGGATGAAAGTTCATAATTAGTACTCAATGACATTTTCCACAGATGATAAAGCGATTATTAATGAAATTATATGGTTCAATTACTCAGTTTAGTAATTAAACTTCCTTATCATGTAAGAACTTGCACATATATATAATTAGTAACTTATTTCACATTAAGAAATTTTTATATTTATTAAGTTTCGTGATTTTGTTAGGGTATATATTATATATTAATTTCTAGATTTTGCTAGTATGCATATATGCACTAATATATTTAAACATAATAATTTATATATATATATAAATATATATAATATATATATATAAGGGAATGCAAAAAATTTGCAGATTTAGGAGGGCTAGAATTGAAACTGGTGCAATGATTTTTTGCGCCGAAAAATAGTAGGAAATGTTCTACGCTTTTCCTAAACCTCATTTTTTAAAGGAAAAGTGTCAGAAAACTGTAGGTATGTTTCCTACGCTTTTGCTTCTATGTTGTTTTTATGTAAGAAAATCGTTACACATGGTCAAGGTCATCCTCCATTTCAGCCTCTCCCCCAACTTCATTCTGATCACTATCGATCTTTTCATCTTAACACTACTTGCCACGTCGCCAGGTCTACCCCATTCTCATCCTAGCTAGCTCATCGCGCCATCAGTGATCTCCAGCCTTCATCCTAGCCCAGCAGTAGCTCGTCGCTAACTTGTTCTCACTACTAGGTAAGTCTTGCATTAATTCATCTGGCCTCTTTATTCTCATTTCTTTGTTTGCTCAATTTTGGCTACTTTGCATTATTAGTTGGTTTTGTTTCTGAGATTAATTAGTTTATATATATATATGAATGTTAGTCAAAATTAGTGTTATTATTTAAAATTGGAAAAGTAGTTAAATTAGGTAAATTGTGAAAATTTTCTAAGGCATGCAATTATCAAATGAAAATTAGGTAAAATATGAAATTTAGGTAAAATATAAAAAAATAGCTAGAATATATCATTAGCTAATTTAGGTAAACTGTGAAAATTAGTGTTAAAATATGAAATTAGATAAAATATGAAAATTGGTTTAATTAATGGAAATATAAAAATTAGGTTAGATGTTAAAATCAGGTAAAATATGAAAAATAGCTAGAATATGAAAATTAGCTATGATTAGGTAAAATATGAAAATTAGATAAATTAGTGGAATAATAAAAGTTAGCTAAAATATGAAAATTAGGTAACTTAGTGGAAATATAAATTACAATGGAAATGTTTTAGCTTATCTATTAATTGTAATCAAATTATATATATGTGTATATATATGTATGTATGTATGTATGTATGTATGTATTTATGTATGTATTTTTAGTGCATATACCTATATATGTATATATACTATACTATATATTGATATATCTATGTGTATTATTTTATTAAAAAAAGAAATAACTGAGGTGTCACAAAAATGTTACAAAATCATAGGACATTTATTGTTAGAAAAATGTAGGACAAATTATGTCACAAAACTGTAGGATAATTATTGTCACAAAACTGTAGGACAGTTATTGTCAGAAAACTGTCGGACAAAAACTGTGAAAAAAGCGTAAGTATTAAATATCTCAAAACCGTCGGACTAGTAGTGTCAGAAATTTGTTGGACAGTCCTACACTTGTCTGACACTTTCTCTTTCCAATACGGACATTTTCTACAGTCTTTTTTTATTGTAGCAAATGGTAATTCCCCACACTCTTTCTATAGTTTTTGCTATCTCAAATACCATTTTCTCTTGTAATAACTTTCTTTGTTTCATTTTATTTGCTTTTTTTTTTTTGTATTGAGAATCCAAGTCATCTGAAAGTTAGTAGTGTTTTTTCTAGATTACCACTTAAATAGTAATTTTTTTTAGAAATATGTAATTGATTTCTTACACAGTTTTACTTTTTAGATTAGAACAGGAAAAAAATTCATAAATGTGCTTTCTGAGCCTTTTGAAATAATTTACTAGTTTTATAAAAAAGATATGTATGTATAAAAATAACATTGTTTTAGGGTCAAGATTATACATGCAAATTGGTTTGTTTGGGGGGTCAAGTAAGCATCGTTCGATAATGAAAAAATAAAGTTTGAATTTGAACTCTCTGTAAAAGCTTCATTCAGTACATGACCTACATGCAATAGTACATTATTGTATAACCAAAGTCATCACTAAGTAGTACAACACAAATATAGACCATCAGGTAGTGTAACATACACATTGTCACAATATTGTGAGAGAGATAGGGTTTCCTTTCATTGCTTTATGGTGACTAGCTAGTGTTGCATCATGTCCAAGAGAGCCTGACCTCTACTCTCCTAGGGTTGCGGCAAAAAAAAAAGTTAAGGAAGGGGCCAAAATTTTGCTACAAAAAAGGAAGCAATATCAAATGTCGGACAGTGTCGAGACAAACATGTATAAGCAAATTTTCCCTACAATTAATGGAATAGAGGCCTGATAATCAGTGTGCAGCCTAAGTGCTCAAGAGAAAATTTTGGAATAACAACAATCTTTGCATAGAGAGAAGACAATAACTCATGATGTGTATGGTGCGGTGGCAAAAACAGATAGCTCCAATGAGTGATAAGAGTATAGTAAGGTGGTGGTTAGGAATTGTCATCCAATGAATGGCATGTAGCTTACGCAAATAGGAGGAATAGAAGAGTCGAGGCTATGGAAATTGAGATAAAGGATGTTAAGGCCACAGTAAATAGGTGGGAATGTACCATCATCGACTATATAGTCGAGGGTAATCCAGGTTATATGATAATAAAAAGATATGTTGAGGAATAGTGGTTAGTGATAGTGCTAGTAAAAATTGATCTTCATGAATCTGGGTGGCTTACATTTCAGTTTGAGCATTGTTGACATAAGGATCAGGTGTTGTTTAGAAGAACATGGCTCATATCAAAGAGGCTGCTGGTGTCAAAGGCTTGGTCTCTAAACTTTGAGTTTGAAAAATAAGATATGTCTAAGGTTTCGGTTTGGGCAAAGATTAAATGTGGTGTGCACTTTTGGGGAGAAAGCATTGAGCAAAATTATTAGTAGGATTGGACATCCTATCTATATGGATAAGCTAATAGTGCAAATGGAGAGGGCACTCTATGCTTAGGTCTTAGTGAAGGTTGATAGAGCAAAAAAAGTAAAAAAAAATTGTAGAAATTAAGCATACTTTTGGGGAAAATGTAGAGGCCCTAGTTCGTTATGAATGGCTTCTGAAGTTCTGCAGTATGTGTTGTGTGCTTGGGAATTTAGTTGAGCAGTGTCTGAAGAAGCAACGACAAACACAAGTTTGACAAATTTGGGTGCCTAAACAAAAAAGAAATGAAAGTAGAGATAATGCCAAGATGGCTAATGTGAGGGTTGAAGTGACTAAGGAAGTATGAAGGATAAACAAGAAAGATAAGAAAGGTTTTATCCCGGTTTGAAGATCGCTTATACTCCCAGTTATAAGGAAGGATATGACTTTAGTCAATAATTCATTTGTTGTTTGATAGAAAGGCCTAAAGAAAATGAAGCTAAAGTACTTTTTGATGACAGAGAGTAAGCGTAGTAAGTAGAAGAAGTTGATTCCCTTAGACATATGAATATTTTTTAGTAGAATGTTCGAGGGTATAATAAAACCCTCAAATAGAGGCAAAATCACTATGTGTATTTACAACAATAAAGTTGAGTTGTTTGGTGTGTTGGAGAGTCAAGGTTAGATATATGCATTTGGCAAATTTTCATCAAAATTTTTTTACAAATTTCATAATGGTTTCCAATAATGAGGAGTGTAGGAATGGACAAATTATTGTTTTTTTGGAGGAATCACTTATTGGATGTGGATGTTGTAATGATGACTGCTTAAATGGTTCATCTTTAGGTTACTCAAAAAAAGGATAGAAGCTCATTTCAAGTAATGATTGTCTATGGTTTAATTTGGACAATAAGATGAAGTTACTTTGGTAGAATATATATGATGTCAATCAGGTGAGGCCTGATTCGTGGCTTCTCTTGGGTGATTTTAATGTAATGCACAGTCCTGATAAAAGGGGAAGTATCTATGATTTATGATACAGAGGATGTTCTTTGACAGGGAATAATATTTAGATGGTGAGAATTTGGTCTGGTCAAAGTTTAACCCAACAATGGGTACAATCCTTCCTTGATACTAGTGTTGTGTTTGGCTTGCCATAAGTTTATGATCATTATCCCATTCTAATTGATCTTGAGTTAAGGGCTTGATGAGAAAAGATTCAGTTTCGCTTCCTGAATTATTGCACTAAAAATAAGGATTTTGGTAGTATTGTTAAAAATTTTTAGGATAACGATGTGGTAGAACGTCATAAGTTTGTGCTTTACAAGAGATTAAAGATGTTGAAGGATCCACTAAAACACTTAAATAAAGCCAGTACTGTAATATCCAAAGGAAGGTTAAAGAGGTTTTAAGTTCCTTGTAGAAGGTGCAGTTGAGAGCAACTATAAAGCATCAGGATATATGTATTCATAGAAAGCCAAAGGCCAAAAGGGAGTGTTTGTAAAAGTTACTTATTGCTGAAGATTCTTATCTTTGATAGAAGGTGTGGACTAAGTGACTTACAGAGAGGGATTAAAACACTCATTTTTTTATTCCACTTTGTAGAATCGATAGAAAAAATGAAGTATTAGCTCTATAAAGAAGAATGATGACAATGATATTTTATGACAAAAAGTGTGTGGCAACAAATTTTATAAATTTTTATGAGTAGTTCGGTGTTAGCCATTAGATCCTAATGTGGTTAGGCTAGGTCTGATCCTTTCCTCTAACCAGTAAGAGCCACTAGCTAAAGAGGTGAGTGCAAAGGAGGCTAAATAGGTGCTTTAGGCATTGATGATATAAAGGCCCCGGGACCAGATGGATATAATGCCTTGTTTTTTTTAAGCAGGCAAAGAATGTGATGGAGGCTGTAAAAGAGTTTTTCTAGTCGAGAAACTGCTTAATCATAAATGTTAATTTTGTGGTCAAACATGTTGACTTTTTATCAACTTTGACCACTATTTTTCACCTTACCACTCAACATTTGTGGCTGATTCTTTATTTGATCTTTCATTTTGTAAGTTGGAGAAGCGGACCGTAGCATTAGAATGACACCGGGATGAGTGGAACAAAAAATGAACATGCGAAAGTCAAAGTGAGTTTATAACTGTGAGGCTTAGGTCTTACGCCACAATTCAAAAAGTTGTTGCCTGAAAAATACACTCTGAAGGCCTAAGCGCCAGCTGAGGCCTAGGCCCCAGGCACCCTTAAGCCTAGAGGCTTAGGCGCCAGAAGACCCCTTTCTGAGACCTAGGCGCCAGGTACCTTCGAGCCCGGAGGCCTAGGCGCCAGAAGACCCTCTTTTGAGGCCTAGGCGCCCCTGTACTCGTGAAAGTGGTCCCCAACCTCAATTTTGAACCCAAGCTTGCTATTGGCCAAAGGTTTCTATCCAAATGGGTTGGTGGGGTGAAAAGGACATTTCTAAGAGTAGAAAAACCTAAAACCTAGCAAAAGAACTCATTCTTCATCTTCATCTTCTCATCTTAGACTTAAATTTTTCATCACCATTTCTTGCATTTTTTCATCTTCCTTGGGAGCACTTGTGGATTCTTGCTTGGAGAAGGTGATAAATACTCATAAGTGTATTACTATTAAGAGTTTAAATTATCATTATACACTTTGAGTATGATTAATTTCTATATTTTTAGCATTTTTTCACCTTGTTACTATTCACATGTATTTTTACTATTCACCAACTTACTATTCATACATGTATTTACTGTACATATGCAGTTTACTGTTCATTAATATTAAAATATATATATTAAATAATTATTTTTTATGTAAGTAAAATCATCACTTTGTGACCCTTCACGAGAAAAATCATATATGGAGCTGTAGACGTCGGAACTGAGTGATTCCAAATTCATCTGAAAGCCAATATATAGATCTTCAACTCTGCTTCATTTTAAGAGCTAGTTTGATCATTTTCATTGCTGAAATCTGATTACAGATGAGACAATTAGTTCTTTCGTGTGCTGAAGAGTAGTTTCGGTAGAAAAATCATAACTTAAGCTACGGATATCCGATTTGAATGAGCAAGCTATCGATTCGAAGCTATAGAAGAGATCTATAAGTTCTGTGCTTTGAGGAAAAGCTGATTCAATGTCTATAATGATCAAAAAATGAAAACACAATTGCAGCCCACCTTTGTTGATTTGTATTTACCTACATTTTACTATTTTACCATTTCACCCACCCCAAAAACTATATAAATAGGCACCTTGGGGGGAGGATGAATTCATGCCATTTCTTAGGCCTCTTTTATGTTCTTGTATAATCCTTAAGTTTTCTTCTTTAGTTTTGTTCTATTTTTTAATATCGAAGCTCTGTCAAAGTGTTTTCTCGTTCTTATTCTTGTTTTTCCTTTGATCTTTCAATTTATGTTCATTTCATCTTTCTACATATTATTTAATTTTATCATGGCTAACTAATCTTTCTTTTGCTAAGGTGAAAGAGTGAAGCTTTTTGTGTAAAGGTTATAATTGATTTGAATGGATCACAACGTTAATGATATTTTCTTCCTTAATCAATTTAACTTCCCTTATTGTTAAGTGGGAGTCTTGATTCATCATAGTCAATCATTGGCACAAAAACTGCTTGATTCTCTCTGTAGAACATGGCTCTACCGGCTATATTGGAATCTTGAGTTATTGTCGACAAAGGTTGGCATGATGGATACTTAAACCCATTAGCAAGTGTTGACATTTTAAGATTAATGAAAGTTAATACTAACTAAATTTCCCAACTGAGACCTCCTCTATGTGTGGATTCCAATTGAGTGGCAAAATGGGCTAAAATTAATCATAATCGATATACTAAAAGTGGATCACCTAACCTTAGCTATTTTATTTGAATTTAAATTTTTAATCAACACTTGTTCACATCCTTCACAAGAACCTTCCTTTACTTTTGTAATTTATATTTCTTAATTCACTTCCCTATGGTTCGACACTCGGACTTCCGAGATTTTATTACTTGTGATAACCTACACTTGGGTTACAACTGCTGAAGTGCAGTAAGTTTTGACGCCGTTGCCAAGGAAGTAAAATTAGAGTACAAGTTCAATTTTTTTTCTTTTTGTTCTTTTTTATTTTGTTTCATTTTTTTTTTCATCATATGGAAGGCTGAGCCTCATACCCTTTAATTTCTGTTAATCTTATATTCCTTAATTTTTTTTATTGTTGAATGGAAGGCTGAGCCTTCTACCTAACTTATTATTGATATTTTTTTTTCTTGTTATTATTTTGTTAATGCATGAAAGCTTAGTCACGTATATCAAGTAGTAGACTGATAAGAGAATCTTCATCATCTTCAAATATGACTGAACAAATTAATGAACAAGAAGATAACCATTCTCTATATAATGACCAAAATCGACTTAGGACACTTAGAGAACACATGAACCATATAAGAAATAGCACACTATCATGTTTAATTTTTCCTGCTGATGCATGTAACTTCAATTTCAAGTCAGGTATTATTCAGCTTTTACCAACTTTTCATGGCTTTGATTCTGAAAATCCATACTTGCATTTGAGAGAATTTGAGAAAATTTGTCACACATATAACAACCTAAACTGTAGCATGAACACCATCAGGCTTAAGCTTTTTGCATTTTTTTTGAAAGATAAAGCTAAAACTTGGCTATATAATCTTATGTCAGGCTCTGTTAATTCATGGGATGAACTGCAACAACAATTTAAAAAAAAAAATTCCTGCCCACAGAACAAATTCTTTTAAAAGGCAAATCACCACTTTCACACAAAAATCAGGAGAAACTTTTTACCAATGTTGGGATAGATACAAGAATTTACTTAACACATGCCCACACCATGGTTTTGAAACATGGAGATTAGTCTTACATTTTTATGAAGGTTTGACACTTAGGGAAAGACAAATGGTAAAAATGATGTGTAATGAAACATATGATGATAAAAATCCTGACGAGGCGATGAATTACCTAGATTTGCTAGTAGAGAATGTACAGAATTTGTACACCGCTGGTACCTATGAGGCTCCATATAAGACTCAAACCCCTTACATATAGTAGAGGCATATATCATTTTAAGGGAGATAATGACTTTCAAGCAAAATTTGTATCTCTAGCTAGAAAGGTTAAGGCTTTAGAAATGAAGAAAGTTGGTCAATTAAAATCTATTGAAGAAATTGTTTGTTACATTTGTGAGACCAATGACCATTCCACTAGCAATTGTCCAGCCTTGCCCTCTTTCAAAGAATGTCTCCATGAACAAGTCAATGCATTGAACAACTTTGATAGACCAACCCAAAATCTATACTCGGAAACTTACAATCCTGGTTGGAGGAATCATCCAAATTTCAGTTGGAGAAATGATAATTATACTCAATTGTCATAACCATATTTGTACACCCAACAAAATTTTTAACAATCTCAATGGAATGCACCATATGTTCCTCCTTTTAGGAAAAATTTTAAAGATACATTGCATTCATTCATTGAGAAGCAAGAGTCCATCAATGCTCAAACAAGTCAAAACTTGAATAATTTGAAAAATACTCTTGCAAAATTTTAATCTACACTCAACATTCAAGAGAAAGGAAAATTTCCTTCTCCACCACAAGAAAATCCCAAAGGTCAAACCATGGATCAAGTAAGTCAATCATTATACTCTGCAATGGTAAGATTGTTGAAAAATCCATTCCTGATCCTTATGAATGAGACCATGAGTCAACTTCTAAGAGTAAAGAATAGGTTAAACCTATACCAAGTGAAGAACAAATTGAATCTCCACCAACACCTTCATTTCCTCAAGCATTAACAGTTTCTAAGAAGGTGGATAAGAATCCTGAAATTCTTTATATCTTCAAGCAGGTAAAGATCAATATCTCCTTATTAGATGCGATTAAACAGGTACCTTCTTATGCCAAATTTTTAAAGAATTTGTACATTGTTAAAAGAAAACTGAATGTGAAAAAGAAAGCCTTCTTGGCCGAATAGGTAAGTTCTATTATTCAAAATAACACTACTTTGAAATACAAAAATCCTAGTTGTCCAACAATTTCATGTTTCATTGGAGAACATAAAATTGACCAAGCATTACTTGGTCTTGGGGTTAGTGTAAACTCACTTCCATATTCAGTTTACCAAAAACTAAATTTGGATGAGTTAAAACCAATTGAAGTAACTCTTTTACTTGCTGACAGATCAGTGAAAGTGCCCAGAGTAGTCATTAAAGATGTGTTTGTCCAAGTTGATAAATTAATATATCCTGTGGATTTTATTATTTTGGACACACCACCAGTAGAAATCAAGAATTCCATACCTGTTATCTTGGGACAACCATTTTTAGTAACTTCTAATGCCTTAATTAATTGTAGGAATGGATTGATGAAGCTGACATTTGGAAATATAACGTTGGAGTTAAATATTTTCAACTTGTTTAAGCAGCCACCTAAAAAAAAGATGAAAGTGATGAAGTTTGCCTCATTGACACTATTGGGAAAAATCACATTGAAAAAGAGAGTATCTCTGATCCTTTAAAAAATTATCTGGTTAATTCATTTGAATCGATTATATAAATGGATTAGGATACATCTAACATATGTTCAGTGCTTGATTTTTCACAGGTGAAAAACACATGTTGGATACTGAAATTTTAAGAGAAAAATAAAATTCACACAATTGAGTTGAAACTTTTACTCAAACAATTGAAGTACCTAATGTCATAAAAAGATGCTACATCAAGGCTGATACACTGGATCATATTACTCCAAGAATTCAACATTGTGATCAAGGATAAGAAGGGCACAAAAAATATTGTCGCTAATTATTTGTCAAGACTTACAACGGATTCAACAATTGAGGCTGCACCCATAAATTATTATTTTCTTGGCAAACTTCTATTTTCTGTTACTACAGTACCATGGTTTGCTAATATTATCAATTTTTTGGTGACAGGACGGATACCAACTCAATGGAGTATTTAAGATAAGAAGAAATTTCTACATGGGGTAACAAATTTTTATTGGGATAGCTCTTATCTTTTCAAATACTGTCCTGACCAGATATTTACGAGATACATACCTGAGGATAAGGTAAAAAGTGTCATTGAATTATCTCATTTTGAAATGTGCGGAGGAAATTTTTCATTAAAGAAAATAGCTATAAAGATTTTGCATTCTGGATTTCATTGGCCCTCTTTGTTTAAAGGCGCACATGCATTCTGCAAAGCCTTTGAAAATTTTAAAAAATTAGGATCCATTTCTTTCCAGTTAAGTAGCGGATACGGTACTCCGTGGCTCTTAAGTCAGTTATCTCAGTTTCCCATAATAACTAATTTCTTTCTTTCCACTCTCAATTTTTTCTTATCAATGGATTCTATTCTTTCCGCTTTACGAAAATACTTTCCCTCTCTCCCAATGAATATTCTTAAAAGAATTTATCAAGCTAGATGTGAAAGATTCAGAGTTTTTATGCACAAAGGCATTCCCTGAAGAAGTGCGTTGGTTAATTGAAGCTAAGGTTTGTTTGGCTGGTGAAGTTTCAGATGCATTTGTGTCTCGCATGCATTGTCTAGGCAAAAGCTCTTATGCCAAAAAGTGAAGAGCAAAAAGATTACGCGTCTATCACAATTGTGGTCGATGGAATTGTGATACTAAATGTCGTTCTTTAGGGATGATTTTCAATAATTGAAAAGATAAAAGAAAATTCTTTAAGAATGACCTATGTAAGAAATCTTTGGATGATATCCGATTGACTCTTGAAACGCATTATTGTAGAATAGTGTAACGTGAAATTCTTGGTTTATGGAGGGTTTTTTATAAAAAAAGAGAACGTTACAGTTTTGGGAATCTGACTTTAAATGACCCTGTTTGCCAGTTTGTAAGAAAACTGGATTGGAAGCATATCCCCGACTCATAGAAGGCCTTGAAGCTGCTACTGGACATAAAACCAGTGGAAGATGTGAGCCACAATCACAACTACTGTACATTAATGTCATTTTATTTTTTTTTTCTTTTACAGGTTGTCAATCCTTAATAAGTGATGAAGCACTGTGGAATAGAGCAATTAGACTTATGGATCTTTTTATCTTGTCTCTTAGTTTTACTATCAGCATTTTCTTTATTTTGGTTTAAGTTATTTCAGGTTTTTCATTTTCAATAACTTCCATTTCAGGTAATCTCTTCTTCACTCTTCTTATCTATATTTTGACATTGGGAACAATGTCTTAATCTGGTTAGGGGGAGGGATAGTTGTCACATTTTTCTTCTTCTTCTTTTAGGATAGTTTTTCTCATGCTGATAGTAAAATCATTGGACAAAGCCCTTAATTTAGGATGGTTGAGTAAGGAGTAATCTTACTTTTGAAACGCATCCTATTAGGCATGTTAGTCATAACATTTTTTTTAGTAAGTTTTTGAACCGGTACAAGATGACACATTTACTAGTAATCTATATTTTCTATCTTGAAAATTTCTATACTTGGTGATGAAATTGCTGAGGTGATGAGCTACATTAAAGTTTACATGTTTGAAATCTTATTTGACATAATGATTTAATCAAATTTTATTCACTTTGACAAGGGATTATGATGTTTAAGTTATAAATTACTGATATTTTTACACATGCTGAAAATCTTTATTGTCTTTTAGATTTTAAAGAATACTCTAACTATGTGATTGTTAGGAATTCTAATGAACCATATCTTAGCTTGATTTAAATAAGAAAAAAAACTTGAAAAAAGAATGAAAAAAAAACAACACCAAAAAGTGTTGAAAAAACTTGAAAAATGAAAAAAAAAAAAAAACAACAACAACAAGCGATGTTTGCTTTTGGAAAGGGCTGCTTATTATCAAGGTTCTCCAAATAAGGCTTGAGCCAAAGTTTAAAAAAAAAAAAGGAAAAGGAGAACCTTTTATAATGTAATAGTGTAAAAGATCACCAAAGTGATGGTTTTGAATTTGATTTGTTCTAATAAGCCACAAAAGTTGGTATGATTTACTGAAATTTTTAGACACTTCTAATAGTCAGTCACACACTTACCGCACTCAGTAACTCATAATCTTGCACACTTTTTTCTTGTTTGAGTGGTTGAAATGCGCATAAATCATTATGAAATTTTTATTTTATTTTCAGTACTATAATTTTGATGCTCATTACTTTAATGGTTTCTAATCTATAGTATAGAGATTGATAGTAGAAAACATTGAATGAAACCTGAGTATTCATTAAGTACATCGCCTTACTTACTAGAGACTAGCAAGAACTTGGTTAAGAGGTGTGATGAATACTCATAAGTGTATTGCTATTAAGAGTTTAAATCATTATTATACACTTTGAATATGATTAATTTCTATATTTTTAACATTTTTCCACCAGGTTACTATTCATGTATTTTTACTATTTGCACACATTTTTACTATTCAAAGTTACTAGTCACTGACTTACTGTTCATACGCGTATTCTACTGTTCATTCCATATTTACTGTACATACACGGTTTACTGTTCATTGATATTAATATATATATATATATATATATATATTAAATAATCATTTTTTATGTAGGTAAAATCATCACTTGGCGGCCCTTGACGAGAAAAATTATATCTGGAGCTGTAGATGTTAGAACTAAGTGATTCCAAACTCATCCGAAAGCCAATACATAGATCTTCAACTCTCCTTCATTTTGAGAGCTAATTTGATCGTTTTTATTGCCGAAATCTAATTATAGATGAGACAATTCATTCTTTTATGTGCTAAAGAGCAGTTTCGGTAGAAAAATCATAACTTGAGCTACGGATGTTTGATTTGAATGAGCAAGCTATTGATTCGAAGCTAAAGAAGAGATCTACAAGTTCTATCCTTTGAGGAAGAGTTGATTCAATGTCTATAATGGTTAAAAAATTAAAAGAAGTTGCAGCCCACCTTTATTTATTTGTATTTACCTATATTTTACTATTTTACCATTTCACCCATCCCAAAAAAATATAAATAAGCACCTTGGGGGGGAGGATGAATTCATGCCATTTCTTAGGTCTCTTTTATGTTCTTATATCATCCTTAAGTTTTCTTCTTTAGTTTTGTTCTAGTTTTTAATACCGAAGCTCTGTCAAAGTGTTTTCTCGTTCTTATTCTTGTTCTTCCTTTGATCTTTCAATCTATGTTCATTTCATCTTTCTACATATTGTTTACTTTTATCATGGCTAATTAATCTTTCTTTTGCTAAGGTGAAAGGGTGAAACTTTTAGTATAAAAGTTATAATTGATTTGAATGGATCACAATATTAATGGTATTTTCATCCTTAATCTATTTAACTTCCCTCATTGTTAAGTGGGAGTCTTGTTTCATCATAGTCAATCATTGGCACAAAAGCTGCTTGATTTCCTCTATAGAACATGGCTCTACCGACTATATTGGAATCTTGAGTTATTGTTAACAAAGGTTGGCATGATGGATACTTGAACCCATTAGTAAGTGTTTGCGTTTTAAGATCAATGAAAGTTAATACTAACTAAATTTCTCAATTGGGACCTCCACTATGTGTGGATTCCAATTGAGTGACAAGATGAGCTAAAATTAATCATAACCGATATACTAAAAGTGAATCCCCTAACCTTAGCTATTTTATTTGAATTTAAATTTTTAATCAACACTTGTTCACATCCTTCATAAAAACCTTTATTCACTTTTGTAATTTATATTTCTTAATTCACTTCCCTGTAGTTCAATACTCGGACTCCCGAGATTTTATTACTTGCCACAACCTACACTTGGGTTACAATTGCTAGAGTGCAGCAGAAGACTTGGAGGACTTGAAGACTTATAGGAGCCTTGAGGCTTGAAGACTTGTATGAGCCTTAAGGAATCAAGCATCTTGAATCTATTGAGTTCTTTCTTTCCTTCTTTTATCTTGTATGTAAACATTGATGCTCTTTTATGTATTTTCATGATTATGTTTAATTTGGTTATGCAGTAGTTCTCTCTATATTTTCTATGGTTGTAGCTATTTAAATTGGTTATGTTGGTTGAATTAATGATTATTTGTCTTTAATTTTCCTTTTTTGCTTGTTTACTCTTCTTTTTGAACTTATTGTTGTGTTGATTGATTAAGGGCCCTAGTCAATTGCACCTTAGATTTCTTTTAAACTTTTGGAAAAAATTAAAAGGAATTGAAATTAGGAGAAGAGCGTACTGATCATGGGCTTATTGGGAGACTAGTCTAGGACACTAGGTGAAGGTAAATTGAATTTGTAATGCCTCTCTTGAATTAGCAATTCGGATGGGAATCCGTTGTAGTTTAAGCTTGGGACAATGATCCATTCACTTGGGAGAGTAAGGGCTCAATTAGTCAACTTCACCAACAAGTAGAAAAACCAAACCATTAGCCTTAATTTATTACCTAACCCAGTTAAATAGTGAAAACCATAGGAAGTGTGTTTCATTAATTCACATGAAAACTCATAATTTACATTGTGTTTGTTGTTCTTATTTAGTGGTGATTTAAGTGGAGTTGCAAACTTAGTTATTTTCATAGTAAATGAATCATCAATTGTTGTTTATTTAGCTAAAGTGAGTCTCAAGGTAGTGATAATTGACAAACAATACAAATCAATCCTCGTGGGAACGATATCTTATTTACCTATCTACACACGTCCCGTGTGCTTGTGGTAAGCAGATTAATGCTGCTCAAATCTATTTAATGACAAAGTTAGATAATGCCCAAATGGTCAAAGAATTAATGCATATATCATGCTATAAGGTAATGCATGTTTACATCTTTTTTACCTGGAACCAATTTCATTTTAAAGTCAACATTGTGTAGATATAATAATCCATTTGAAAGTAAAATTTCATGATGTTATTAAACATTTGTGAATTTTTCTTTTTAATACCTAAAACTAGAAAAAAAATCATAAAAATTTAGTAAATGTATAAAAAAAAATATATTTGCAATGGATTATTACACATACATAATATTGATTTTTAAATAAAATTAGTTTCAGAAAAAAAATATAAAAAATAAAAATAAGTCATTTTGGATTAAGTTGACTTAAGTTAAAATGAATTGGTTAATAGCATATGGGGATTTGAATTATTTAATACATCACATATCATGCTGCAAATCAATTTAACGTATCGGTGAACTTGCCGCAAAAGGTCCTTAATTTCTTGGTTAGTCCAACCTAAGCAACATTTGTCAAATGGGGATATATCATAGACATCATCCACATGGTTGGAGAATTGCTCAAGCACTATGGAAGAAAACATGTGTTCCCTAATTGTAGGATAAAAGTGGATATTATGAAGGCATATGACTCAGTTTCCTGGTCTTTTCTCAAAGATCTGCTGCTAGCTATGGGTTTTCAAGAACGTTCTGTAGGCATCATTATGAAGTGTGTTACCACTACTTCTTACTCTATTATGCTAAACGGGGCTTGTCATGGATTCTTCAAGGGGGGAAACATGATCGATGAAGCAGGTTTTATCCTATGCGAGGAAACTCCAACTTATCAGGTCAGTTCTTCTCATTCAAGTGAACTAGAGTTCTATTTTTCTTATCCTTAAAAAGGTGTTAAGGAATATCAATTCTATTCAACAAAAATTTTTATGGTCTGGGAAGGTAGATGGGGATTGAAAGGCATTAGTGGCATATAAGAAGATTTGTAAGCCTAAGGGTGAAGGGGTCCTCAACTTGAGGGATGTAGGTGTTTGGAATTATGCACTCATTGTCAAGCTTATGTGGGATATTCACTCTAAAAAAGATAGGTTTTAGATCCATTGGATTTGTGCATACCATGTTAAGAGTAGGGATTTTTGGACAACAAAACCTGTGTTTGTAGCATATTGGGTCACGTCATCAAGTGTAAGAACTGGTTGGTAAAAAAGCGTAGAGGGAAGGATGCAATTCTAGTGGCTTTGGAAAGTGGGAAAGTTTATGAGTTCATGAGGCCAAAGAGTGAGTAGGTTCCATGGGGGGATATAGTATGGAATGAGTGCTTGTTACCACAACATTATTTCATCTTATGGCTATTACTCAAAGATGGGCTATCGACGCAGGATAAGCGGTAACGATGAGGATTGAATGGGCCAAATAGATGTTATATGTGTCTAGAAAAAGAGGAAAGTTAGAATCATCTATTCTTTAATTGCACCTTTGCTTATGCTGTATTTGCTATAATGATGTGATGGTTAAAAGTGAATAGAAGATCATACAAATGGAGAGACGAGGTCTATTGACATTATTTCATCTTATGGCTATTACTCAAAGATGGGCTATCGACATAGGATAAGCGATGACAATGAGGATTGGATGGGCCAAATAGATGTTATATGTGTCTAGAAAAAAAGGAAAGCTAGAATTATCTATTCTTTAATTGCACCTTTGCTTATGTTGTATTTTCTATAATGATATGATGGTTAAAAGTGAACAGAAGACCATATAAATGGAGAGATGAGGTCTACTGATTGCAAATTAAATGTAAAGTAAAAAACTATTGGTGAAAGTGAGAAGAACTGTTCTTGTTGCTATTTTCTATCATATTTGAAATGAATGAAATTATTGATGTTTTAGGAAAAAAAATCATATATCTAATAAATTATTGACAGAGTTTGTTTTGATATTTGTGCACAAGAAGCCATTTAGAAATAGTGAGAAATCTTGTTTGAAATCCTGTAATATACTATTAACTTGTCTTTGATTTATTTGAGTGCTCCAGTATAACAGGAGTAGTTGCAAATTCTTTCATATAAGATTTACCTTTTTCCAGGAAAAACGCCATCACTCGATACCTTGATAGTGTGGGCTAAGATTTTATTTATCTGGAAGTATATTGTTGGGCTCCACTTGTAGCTTTATTTTATTTATTATCCACTTTATTTCATGGTAATGAGGAATGTATACGAGAAAAATACTCCGCCTGCTCCACCTATATAGAATGATCCAAGAATATTTTACGTTGGCGAAAGACAATAAACCTACAAGAACTTATCGTGGGACCTACTCGGTGTCTGACGTGGTCTGTGGGCAAAGCAAAGCTCACCCGACCATGGGCATCTGATGGGGACTTGTCCCTCCGCGGCTCCGCCCCACATATTTCTTTGTACACTTGTTTTTTTAAAGAAAAAAACACTATTTTCTTATTAAGACTTTTTTTTTTCTCCTAAAAGATTGCTCGTATATAGTTATAAAACGTAACCAAGCGCTCAAACATATCTACTAATCATGTCTAATTTTTTTTTTCTCGTCATGCATCTTTTTGGACAACAATAAAATGAAAAATTTATTAATAACAAAACTGTGATTACAAAACTTGATCTCCACATCAAGACTAGCAAGACGCTAGGCATACTCAGGTTTTTCTCGTCATAAATGCATGAAGTAATTTCAGGTTTTTGACCCCAAATCGAAATAACTAATTCATAGAAGCTTAGATGTATTCTGACATATAGGACTGAAAAATAAAATTAAAAAAAAAGGACAAAAACTGAGATATATATTCATTGTGAGCTAAAGGCGAGGATCCTAACATCTTTTAACATCTTGAAAGCTCCGATAGGCGGCTTGCAAGCATAATACCAACAATTTGTTGTTGTTCATCAATATTCGAGTCTTAGTTTGTATAAGAAGTTTGTTTTCGTTACAGTCAAAGGACGTATAGGATATGTTACGTACTAGGAATTTTCTTATAATCCACTTTTGTACACATAACTTTGCCAAAAAGCAAAAAATATGCATAGCTATTATTGGTTTAATTTAATTGTCAAACTTTTGGTGATTTAATTGAAAATATATGCTGATATAGTACGAGGGAGACTCTATTTGTCGTGTTTAACATTGCTACATTCATGAAAGGTGGAGAATTTGGAGGTTTCTGGATATCTTCGTCCCATGCAAAAAGAAGAGATATCCATATATATTCCTTTCGAGTATAATTAATAGAGTTGTTGACGTACGATAGTGTTTTGGTGCATGGATTCGTGTAATTTGGCTCTATCAAAGCAGCTGTATTTTAGCTCTCCTCAAATAAATTCGATATATCCCACTTTCATTAATTATATGGTTGTTTTCATCCATAGCTAGCTAGCAATTGTTAATTAGTTAAATAGACCGATAGAGAAAATTAATTAACAGATATTAGCCTCTTTAATTCCTGTCACTCTCTACTGATTTTCAACACAAACTGTCTTGGCACACGTATACACTTCAACAAGGATATATCGATCATTGCTATTAATTGTTGAAACATATGTTTCTAATTAATGTGTATACCATCATATATATATCAAGGATATAATTAAAATTGATTTATATTACCGGTTCTAACTAGTGATCGAGCCGTTTTATTTGGTTGATGTGAGGTAAAATATTCCTTGTATATATATGGTTCCATTTACGGAGTTGCTGAGTATATAAAAGAAAAATCTTTGTTATTAATCAAAATAGTTTCGTGAAAAAGTTGACACAGATGCGTATGTATTAGTAATTTCTGCAGATATATATTCATTAAAGGGTAAAATTCATATTTAGTCCCCTAATTTTAAGGGTCATCCTAATGTGGTCCCTTAACTCAAAAAGTGACTCTTAAAATCCCTTAACTCAACTTAAGTATTCTATTTTGGTCCCTACCATTAATTTTACCGTTATTTTGGATGGAAAGTGCCAACGTGGCATGTATATTGCCACGTGGCAGTCTCTTTTATAATAAGAAATGACTAGATTAGGAGAACAATAAAGTTCAAGTTTAAATTGACACAAATAAAAAATTACAGGACCTAAATTGCTAATTTTTCCTAAATCTTCTTCTTCTTCGCAGCCTTCCTCTCCGTCGCTCCACCTCCCTACTCTCGATCGGTTCACCATCACCACTACCTCCTTCACTGACCCACCACCTGCAACGCCTCCTTCTCGACCCAGTACGTCTCCTCCGAAACCCATCCTCTTCTTATGTTGCACCATTCCTATTATCTCTGCCAAGGCCGCCCCAACCTTGCGCTATCCAACTGCCGAGACCTCGCACATCCACGCCTATAACCCTCCTCCATGCCGATAGCCCTCCTTCCCTCGTGTCCCACTTTCTCCCTCCCGTGCCTCCACCTTTTCGGGCCTTTAGCATCCCTTCTCCGACTTCCAATCGTCGACGGAGCGACAGAGAGGAGGGGGTGCACAGTGGAGTGGGTGACTAGAAATCGGAGAAGATTTGGGAATGAGTGAAACCATGTCTTAGGACTTGTGATTAGGCGTTTGCATCATTTTAGTCTAAAATATGTTATTCTTTCAGTTTAGTCACTTGCTGTCATGAAAGGGACAAACACATGGTAATGTGGGTGTCATGTAGACAATTTCCATCTGAAATAACGGTTGAACTGACGGTAGGGACCAAAATAGGATACACTAGTTGAGTTAGAGGACTTTAATAGCCACTTTTAGAGGTAAGGGACCACATTAGGACAACTCTTAAAGTTAAGGGACTAAATATGAATTTTACCCATTCATTAAATGTATACGGGAAAAAAAACACTGAAAAACCGAAAAGAAAAAAATTGGTCCAAGATGCAGAGGAAAGAGAAAAATAAAGATCTAAAATTGGATGGGTAGCTCTACGAATTAAAGGTGATTGTGACCGTGACGCTTGCGCACTCGGGAGACTTGAGCCAGTCAAGCTAAGACTCCCCCACCGCAGGCTCACTCTTTTCCTTCTTAAATTTCCCACCATTTTCTTCCCCTCGAAGTAATTATTTTATATACTAGTAGCTTAGTCGTATGTTTTCTGTTTTTATTTTTTCTTTTCTATTGCAACGTGGGTTAATATTTGGAGCTTAACATGCATGAGAAATTGCAAGAAGCAATTAAAGAGAAAATGGAAAACGAGATCAGATTTCATCCTTAGAATTTGTGATAATAATTATAAATTTTTATTACTACTTTAGCTCCAATTTTAAAGAATAATAAAGATTAAAACTTTCCTTTATAATTATTATATTTTCTTCTTAATTATTGTTAAGTATTTAAATCTACTTATATAGACTCTACGTAGCCAACATATCGATACCTATTTTCACTGAGCTTATTTCTTTCTTTCTTTCTTTCTTTTTTTTTTTTTTAATGAACTGATAGATGATTTCACGTCTAAAATCAGTTAGCAATTTCATGGTAATTGACTTAAGAGGTTGAGTATTTAGCATATTTACTCTCAGTATTTGTACAATTTAAGTTAAAATGCTCAGTTCAAAATCAATTAATCAAGTATGTGCTCTCTTTTCATATTTTTTTTTACCGTCCAACTTAATCCAGCTGATGAATTAGTAATAAAGTAGAGAAATAATCCCACTATGTTATTTATCGTATTTTTCTATTAGAAATCCTAGGGCTTTTGGCATCCCCCCGGGGGCCTACCGATAGTACTCCTCCTTATTAGAGCAAAAAAGAAAAACTATAAAATATAAATATGTATAGAACTTAAATTAGTTTAGTTTCTTTCACTTTGAACCCTAAGAATTAAATAAAAACAAAAAGCTAGATGAGTGAGTGAATATTGAGACAGATTGAAGAAGACTAATAAAATCCATCAGCTAGCTAGCCCTCTCCTTTTCTCTCCATCTTCTCCACTTTTTCTTTCTAACTCTGCAACTTCATTTCCTTCTTTGATGTGATTTCTCCACCATCACCCTAAAGAAATCCATCAACCTTTACAACAAAAAGAAAAAGGGAGAGAAATTTATTCACCAATTTAATGGTTTTCTCATCCATTCCTATCTATCTAGATCCACCCAACTGGCAACAGGTAATTTTTTCTTTTAATTTCTCACCCTTTTTCCTATTTTTCTTTGCTTCTTGTGCAAAAAAAAGCTGATATTCTTACACTTTCTTTCCTGATGAATATACTTTATTTGATCTTTTGAAGCAGGAACACAATCAACAACCAGCTGGAGCTACAGCCGGTAGCTCGCAGCTTTTGCTGCCTCCGCCGCAGCCACCACAAGCTGGCGGCTGCAGTGGAGCCGCAAGCTCTATTCGGCCGCCGGGATCGATGACCGAACGAGCACGACTCGCAAAGATACCACAGCCAGAGCCAGGGCTTAAGTGCCCTAGATGCGACTCCACAAACACAAAGTTTTGTTACTTCAACAACTACAGTCTCTCACAGCCTCGTCACTTTTGCAAGACCTGCCGGCGGTACTGGACCCGAGGTGGCGCTCTACGGAACGTCCCCGTTGGCGGCGGCTGCAGAAGAAATAACAAAAGAAGCAAAGGAGCAATCCCTAGAAGATCGAAATCTCCGGTGGTGTCCCGTGAGACCCACGCGGCGGAACAATATTCACTTCCAGATGGCCAGTCTGATATTTTAAGCCAAATACCCGCCGGAGCTTCAGCCCTACCCCTACTGCCGCCGTTGAACCATCTTGGTGAATATAATTCCGGTGAGAGTGCACTGACTCTCGGTGGAGTTCAGGCTTCCGTCGCAGGGATAACTGGATTTCAGGTTGGTTCAAGTTCAAGTGGGCTTTTGGAGCAATTTAGATCGCTGCAACAGCTGCATCAGTTTCCATTCTTGACGAGTTTTGGCGTCGCACCGGCACCGATCGGTGTCTACTCTTTTGATGGAGAGGGAGTTCAGCCGGCGAGCTGCGGTGGGCCGGTTAGGTTTAAGGCGGTGGAGGGTGGGCTGGCTCCTGTGGCAACGGGCAATGGGGAGGAGAATATCCAAGGGATAAATTTGTCAAAGCACTTTACAGGGGTATCGGTTTCAGCAGCTGGGAATGAGCATTTCTGGAGTGGCAATAGCAATAACAGTGCATGGACGGATCTCTCTGGTTTTAGCAATTCCTCCACTAGCAATCACTTGTGAAGTTCATCATTTTCGTTTCTTCCACACAGATCCAACTTTGAGGTTATTTCTCTTTCTCTATCTCTTATAACAAAAACCTAAAGAAATTCCAGTGGACGTACGATTTATTAATGTTTGAAGAGAAGTTTGACAGGTGAGAAGTGGAAAAGAATATATATTCGTATATATGTGGATTATGAGAAAGATGAATGAAATTTGTCTCTCCAATTTATTTAAGGCACAACATGATACAATTTCACCTTGATTCAGTGTTGAGATGATTTTGAGATTTTACATCTGTATGTTGAAATTATATGTCGAACCCTCTCGACCCTCGAGTTGTAGAAAAGGATCCAGACTCAGGGATTATGGATTACTAGAGCTGACTAATTAGCCAAAAATATGTTCTTGAAAAAGCTTTTTCTCTATATATTTGTGCTTTTCATGTTATTTTTACAGTAATCAAAAGCTTTTTATGCTACAAATAGACACTTTCGCATTACAAGAACAATCAGTTAATCAATTTTGAAAAAAAAAATCATTATACTATAGCATCCTTTTTTTTTAAGCATATATACTAAATTTCTTCTAAGAAATCAATTTTCAAATGTCTATTACTACCTCTGTTCCATATATATTGAACTATTTAGTTTGACATGGAGCTAAAGAAGTGAGAAATATTTGTATCTTGTTTTGACTTTTGCCCTTAATATTTTTTCACACAAATAGAGAGGAAGAAGGGAAAATTAAAGTTGCATAGTAGCAACGTTCCAACGAAGGCGTTGTAGCTTAACACATGCATTTTTATACCTGCCAATAAATAATAAACAAACAAATTGTACGAATAATTAAGGAACATATATATATAAACAACTGGAAGGCAGGGAAGCAGAGAGAAGAAACGAGATATGAACAAATTATAGGGCCGAGTGGCCCATGTGGCATGCATTGCTTGCTAAGTTATTACTGGGAACAAATTAATTACATGAACTGGGTCAGGTGATCCTCATTTCATTTTCTTCTTATTGAATGGATGTATATATAAGATTTGCTTGCACTTTTGTACATTTGATGCATGAATGCATGCAGATACATGTATGTGTGTGTATATATATATATACATACATACACACACTTACATATATATATATAACGAGAGAGTAAGATATATAGTATGCGACTACAAATTAAAGACATGCCCAGCACAGCTAGCTCCATAAATCACGCCCTACTGATTGCTAGCTTTTGTTCTCTGGGTCTGGTCTGGGGCATGCAATGGGCAGCAAACACAGGGTAGACAAAATAAAGGTTTGCTTGTCTCAGGTTTTGGTTGCAGATATGTCCATGTCCATGGCGCTTTAAATTAATTAAAGCGAAATAATTGGGTCAGTCATCATCGATCGCCTCATTGCTTTTAAAGTGTAGCTAGGTGTATAGCTAGCTACTACCACTTCTCAATCATTTCTCTGGAAATTTCAATATGCTTCTGTGTAAGTTGGTTTCATTGTTTCATCCTTTGCCTCGTTAGTTTTGGAAGTTCGATAACTTACTAAAAAGAAGCCATATCTTTTTTTCTAAATCACATGCATGGGAAATTAATTTCTATGCTTACATTAATTTATGCACTATATATACACACACACACAGACAATATGTGTGTCCAAATTTTTTTAATAATTTTATATGTTATATATAGACACTTACCCATATATATTTAGGTACAATTTTTTTTTTAAATTTTATATATACACATCCAGAAAAAAGAATAAAGCATGCATGAAGTCCCTCTGAGCTCGTGTGGCGCCATGCCATGATACCCAGTTTAATGATAGGAGAGAGACATTCCATGAACAATAATAACTTTGATATATATTGATTGCGTTCAATTCCTCTAAAGAAGATTTTTGACTAATTATTAGCTATCCACCTTGAGATCAGATGAGTGCAAAAAAACTAGAAGAAAAAGCCAAAATCACACTCAAAACCATGCAATTTTAAGATCGCGGATTTTGTTTTGTTGGAATTCTAACTAAATTAAACCAACTATCCTGAAATCATGACTAAATTAACTAACGTACATCTTTACATTTACACAATTCGGGTCTTAACTTACTATTGTGTATATATATTACGTTAAAGTAATTAAAAGTTCTAAATACGGGGATCAATATTGTAATTAACGTAATTACGTCGATCAAGTGGAGCAATAATAATAAGTGATTAAATTAATGTGTAAAGATTGCTAGCTAGTCGGTCATAAAGCGATGGAGCCAGCCAGCAGCCCGGATTCTTTCGGGTGCGCTGTTTATGGTCCAGCAGTTGGAGTATATACTTCAGTGTTGTCGTGTCATCATCAGTGATGAATATAATACCCGTATTTGAGTTGGTCTGACTAAAAGATGCTCAGATATTTTTGAATAAAGAGATTCTGAATACGAGTAATTTAATATATTTTTATGCATGTATGGGAAAAACTCAAATTCAATTGGAAATAAAAAAAAATATTAATTAATTAAACTTTTGTTTAGGATATGAGGATTCACAAGTTGGGATTTGCTTTTTTGTTACAACCAAGGCTGGCTGCTTTAGGTGGCAAGGAATAAAGCGATGCATGTCTATAACCAATAAAAAGAAAAAGGCAATCATCTCTCTTCTCTCAGAATCAGACGTCGTCTATTATGGGGTTATTCTTGGTCGGCTCATGATATTGTGTTGGTGACACACAAAGAGTTCCAAACTCGTCGATGTAATAAGGCGAGTTACGTTAACACAATAATAATTACCTGCTAATAAGTGCCTAGCTGTTTGGCAGAGTGGTAAAAGGGACACAAAAGATAGGTAATGTCATTTACCCTGATTCAATAGCTTTTTGAGCCCCAAACAAGTCGTCGGCATTTTCCCTGCCCCTTAGATATACTATCTCCTAATACTATTTTCTTATATAAGACTATCTCCATTTCATATTATTTACACCATTTGATTTTTTTATATAGTTTGACTTGAATTTATTTATACTAGTATTTATTAAAAAAATTAAAAAAAATATTTAGAAACTATATGTCTTGATTTATTATTATTATATAAAAATTCTTCATTTATATACTAAAATGTTGAAAATAAAAAATTATAGATTAATTACTAAAAAATGAATGGTGCAAAGAATAGGAGACGGAAGAAGTAATTCTGATTACCTAAAATATAAATAATTACCTGATATATATTATAAGGGGTATCACTACTAAAAAAGTGCTAATTTTCAACGGTCTTTTCCAATGGCCTTCACATTGGAAAACTTGATTTTCTAACACGAGGCTGTTGGAAAATGGTGTGTTGGAAAAAAAATTTCCAACAGCCCAAAGAATTGCCCGTTGGTATTTCCAACAACTATGCCATTGGAATGTGAGCTATTAAAATTTCTAACAGCTGAATGGTTTTCCAACAACTTGGCTATTGGAAATATGCCAACGGCTTAAGTTGTTGGAAAAATATCAACTGCGTAAGCCAACGGAAATTTGCAATGGCCTGGTCGTTGGAAGCCCTTTTTAAAAAATAAAAAAATATATATAAATAACTATATTATATATTATTAAAATTATATTTATGTTTACTAAAAATATATTTTATATTTTGTATTTAAAAAAATTAAATTTTTACCCAAATTCACAAAATATATATTCACATACTTAAATTCACAAACTTAAAAAAAATTAAAAAATCCAAAATATTCACAAATTCATTAGAAAATCACATAAATTCATTAAAAATTCACTAGAAATTCAAATTAGATGTAAATAACAATTTGCAGAACAATAATCATCATATCTACACAAAGGAAATTTTCCAAAATCAAATCTACACTGAGGAAATGAAGGACTTTAGCAGGAGGACGATAGGTGAACAAACAGTCGATGGCAAACGAATGGGAGGCCGATGATCAGGCAAGGAGGTGGATGATCAATCAAGGCAGTGGACATTCAGGCAATGAGCTGGACGATCAGATGACGGCGAACAGGTGAAGGGACGAACAGGCGAACAGCGACAACAAACAAAGGCAAGTAATTGCGAGGCCAAAGAAAGAGAACAGCAAAAAGGCAAGGCAAATGGCTAGGTTAGAAGAACGGTGGAACAACTAGGTTAGGTAAAACAGTGGCTAAATGGTTAGGGTGAAGCGAGCCCAGGTAGTGGAGGTGAACGATTGGGGTGAGGTGGTGGAGGGAGGAGATGAGAGGGATGAGAATGAGAGACGAGAGAAGAGAGGAAATGAGGGAGATGGCCAAACAGTTAGGGGCCTTAGGGCAAATAGTGGGGAGGGTTAAGAGATAAGGATTTTATATAGGTTAAGTTTGGGTTTTTATGGGCTGGGCTTTTGTGTGTGTGTGTGTGTGTGTGATATAAACATTATATAATAATAATAATAATAATTATTATATTATTATTATTAATTATTATTATTATTATATTACAACAATTTTTACACACACACACACACACACACACACACACACACACACACACACACACACACACATATATATATATGTATGTATGTGTATGTATGTATGTATGTATGTATGTATGTATTGTATGTATGTATGTATGTATGTATATGTATATGTATATTACTTTATTATTATTATTATTATTTATAACAAAATATTTTTAAAATACTACTTTATTTTCTAAAATTGTAAAATTTATTTGTTCAATTGAACCATATTCCAACAGCCAAGAGGGTCATGATGCATCTTTAAAAAAATATTAGAACCTTTGAGATTTTTGACAAAACAAGTGTATGATTTTCACTATCAATGCCTCAGCCCTATCGCTGTCTTTGTCACCAGCGCCCCAGTCTCATCGTCGCTCTCTCTCTATCTCTGCTGTATAATCTCCTCGCCAACATTTAAGAGAAAAAAAAAGAAAGAGTCTAATTACAAAATGTCTTTGAAGTTTGTTAAAACCTATATTATCACCCTAAATTTCAAAATTTGTTATTTTTAATTTTTCTCATCAGTTTTTTAATATTTTCTATTAGCTTTTTTACGGCCAGTGGCATATCCATCATTAATTTGAAATTTTAGTGACACATCCGACTTATTTTAAAACCCTAGTGGGAGATTGGGAAAAAAAATTATAATGGTATATTAACTCTCAACCCAAAACATTAATGGTAAATTTGATATTTAATTTCTGCCTATAAACAAATACACTCTAGGAGTAAGGACATTAGATTTATAACCTTAATAAAATGACGAGCAGTTTGCAAGCAGTGGTGAGTATTTACTTGCATCTTTCTCTTTCTCATCCCCTCCTCGATGAAAACAAAGATATCAACCATCTCAACCACAAAGCTGGTGTTGGCATTGTTGAGGTCATTGACATTATTTTTACATCAACCAACAACGATTGTTGCATTCTGCATGCCGCATTGAAGGTAGCTTCACTTGGTCTTTCTTATGATCTCTTTATTATTTTTGCCCTTTCTAGGCCATTTGGGAAAGTCATAACCAAATTCCTTGTGCTAGTTTTAATAATTTTGTAGTCATTATTTAGCGATTGAATGAGCTAGTGAATTGTCATAATTGGTTTACAATTTAGATAAATAATTAATACTTCTTCTGACCCGTTTTAAATGAAGCATTTCCCCAGGTATAATTCTTAGAACGTCAACTTCTTTTCCTCATTTTTCCAGTTTTATCCTCATCTTCCTAGAAGCTTTTGTCTTTGCATCTTTCCATCGCGTATTGCCTTTTGCTTTGCCTCTTCCATTCACATTTTCATTGATGAATGCTCATAAGTGTATAGCTATTAAAGGTTTGTATCATTATTATATACTTTGAGTATAATTAATTTCTCTAATTTGAATAGTTATTCCACTGGGTAACTATTCATCCATATTTACAAAATATGCTAAATAATTGTATTTATGTAGGTGGATAAAATCATGATATCTCACAATTCTTAGACTAATAATCGAGGCCTTAAACTTTCACAATTTTCAATTCGTGGTCCATCTTAATTGAGAGATAGAGGAGAGCAGATTTGGATCGCAAATAGAATTAGTTCTAGCATTTGTGTACTTGGTGATCATTCATGAGTAAAATCATATCTAGAGCTATGAATGTCAGAATTTATTGATTCCAAATTCATCCAAAAGCCAACACATATATCTTCAAACTAGTTTGATCATTTTTATTACAAAAATCTGATTATAAATGAGACCATCAGTTTTACTGTGAGCTGAAGAGCAATTTTGGTAAAAAAATCAGAACTTGGGCTATAGATGTTGATTTTGAATATTCAAGTTATCGCTTTGAGGCTAAAAAAGGGATCTACAAATATCATGCTTTGAGGAAGAGCTAAATCAATGTATATAGTGATCAAAAAATTAAAAGAAGTTTGGGTTGCCTTTGTTGATTTGTATTCATCTACTTTTACTATTCTAACTACCATTTATTATTTTGTCTACCACAAAGCTCTATAAATAGACAGCTTGGGAATGACAAAATTAGACTTGTTTTTAAGTGAAATTAGAGCTCTTGTATCAAACATAACTCTCATTCTTTGAATCTATTCTTGTTTTCAATCCTGAAGCTCTATTGAAAGTGCTTTCTTTTTGCTCCTACTTTGATCTTTCAATCTATGTTTATTTCATCCTTATATATGTTGTTTATTCTTATTATGTCTAACTAGTTTTTCTTTTGCTAAGCTGAAATGATGAAGCTTTTGGTATAAATGTTATGACTAATTTAAATGGTTTCTAACGTTATTGGTATTAACTTTCTTAATTGATTTAGCTACCATCCTTATTAAGTTGGAGTCTTGATTCATCATAATTAATCATTGACACAAAAGCTACTTGATTCCTTGTATAAAGCATGGCCTTGCTGGCTATATTTGAATCTTGAGTTATTGTAAACAAAGGTTGACATGATGGATACTTGAACCCATTTGCAAGTATTGGTGTTATTAGATCAATTAAGGCTAATACTAACTCATGCCTATTGTTTTTTAAATTTGATTATTAAATTTTCTAATTTAGACATCATTTATGTGTGGATCCCAATTGAGTGGCAAAGCGGGCTAAAATTAGCTATAACTGATATACTAAAAGTGGAACCCCTAACTTTAGGTATTTATTTAAATTTGAGTTTTAAACAACACTTGTTCATACCTTGCACAAATAATTTCCTTGTTAGAAATCTTTAATTCGTATTTCTTAATTCACTTCACTATGGTTCGACACCCAAATTTATGAGATTTTACTATTTGGGACAACCTACACTTGGGCTAAAACTGCTAAAGTGCAACATCCATCGTTTGCTCCGCTACTCAATCAATCTTTGCCGGCGTTTCCTAGCCGATTTTTGTCGCTGAATTGACTTTGATTTTAATCATTGCTACAAATCAACCTTGAATCATCATTGTTGCTATTTTTGCCCAACTTTAGCCTCATTGAAGCCTTGACATGGGGACTGGAAATAAGACCAGATCTAGAGTAAATTTCAAAGCTTTCTTTTTCAATTCCACCAAACAACCACGGAACATGGTAAATTCATTTTCCAACATCAATCTTCCCTGGAGATTATCGAACCTTGACTTCCTCTTTTCACATCTCTGCCGTTTGCTATGATTCTTTCATTTGTATCTTGCCATTTTCTCTGCCTGTTCTGTTCACTTATTCACCATTTTCTAGAAATCGAAGTGCTAACTAGAAGGAAAAAAAAAAAAGGAGTCAATGTCGAAGAGAATAGATCAAAGGCAGGAAGAATTTAGGTGACCAAGGGGATCGAAAACATAGGAAAATTAGGGATAATAAACAAAAAGATTGTGTCTAAAAAGAGATATGAGAAAGACCACTCATTGACCAAAGAGAAGTGAGGGGAAATACATGCTTGGGATAGTAGGGGAAAAATAGGAAATTGTGCATAAAAAAGTTACTAAAAAGGAAAATGTATTATCCTTTTCGGGACAGTGCAAAAAGGAATATGCATAATGCTTTTTGGGACGGTGAGAGGACATAAAAACCAAAAAACAAATTTTAACCAATGTCAACCATAAATTTTATGTTAATTTAAGTTTTAGTTGGATTTTTTTTTTGTTAAGGATAAATTTAAGTTCGAATAATTCGAGTTTCGGTAATTTAGGTTTGGGTTTTGCTCGGTTTTCACTTAAACTAGTTACATGTTCAGGTCGGGTTGAATAGAATTGAGTTCGAGCTGTTGACTTTTCTACTCAGTTTGGGTTCAAATAGATTTGGTTAAATCATCAAACCGGGTCCAAATTTGTCATTCAAAGATGAGGATGTCAAAAATAATCCCATCGGCAAAAATGAGCGACAAGTTTAACATTCAAAGATAGAAGTCTGGAGATTTTTCTTTAATAAAAAAAAGAAGCAGAAGTAGAAGCAGAAGCAGAAGAGGGCCCTAGAAACGAAGCAAGCATTGTGGGGGTATCGTGTTGTAAGGAAATGAAACTTTTTTGTGGGGGCAATCGCCCACGGAATGGGCATTATATGCATCGGGCCTAAAGATGTTGTTAACAGCTCTGTTTCCATGCCAGTAGCTTTCGCTTTTCCATTTTAAACGTAACGGCCCGCACACACCACTTTGAGAAAGAAAACACAAGTTTATAAATTTGATCTTTATTTTTTCACACATGTTCAAAATTATGGAATAGGAATCATAGCACACTTATTGGATCATGATGGACATCCCACTCCAAACCATGAAATGATATTACTATTTTGCATTTCCATTATTTGATTTCATTGCTCTTCTTTTTATTTGGTTTTTGTCCAAAACATATGGATAGTTTATGGAGGAAAAGAAGCAAAATCTGTGGATATAGATCGACATAAGTAGGCGGAACATCATTGCATGGCCCTACTTAACTGCTACCACCATTTTTGCTTTACATTTCCTCTTTGTTCTCCAATAATTGTACCACTTAAACTTGGTTGTTTTTTCAAAATTATCATTGTTAATAGAATTATTAAAATTTAAATCAATTAAGCACGCTAATAACGAGTATATAAATGTTTCCAACCAGATTGTAATTTTTCAAAATAAGTAGGATTTTACTTTCCAAGTTTTAGACAGATGTGGCGCATATCTTTTCTTGGAAAAACTCTTGCCCAACACCTGACTTCGTCAAAATAAACATCTATGAGTATTGTATTTAAAAAGCAGCAGAAACTAGTTTTTCCTTAAACTAATATTTCTTTAGCTGTTTCTTGCCATCCTAAAATATAAGGTTAATTACAATTTGGCTCCTGAGGTTTAGGTAAAATTACACTTTATCCCATTCTGTTTAAAAAATATACATTTTAACCTTTACATTTTTAATACAATCCAACAACAACTTTTGAAATTTTAATTTAGATTATATGGTTGTCATGCTCAATCAATTTTAATTTGTATAGTATTTTTTATAATTAATTGTCATTTAAAAAATACTGTTTTAAAAACTAAAAGAAATGCAGAAAGAAAAAATTGATAATTTAAAATGTCTATTAACTGTAAAGAAAATATCATACATATTGAAATTACTGAAAAATAGTTTTTATAATGTCTAAATTAATATTATAGAAGTTACTGTCAATTTGTATCAGAAAGGTAGGGGATAAAGTGTATATTTCTCAAATAAAAAGGTAAAATTTTACCTAAACCTGATGGGATAAATTGTAATTACCCCTAAAATATATAACAAAACATCTACTTTGCTATAAAATTTAGGGGTAGGAAATGTTAAAATAAAGTGCAAGCCCGATATATTTTCAGCCCAAACTGATTCATACACGTTGAAGCCCGACCCCTACAGGATCGACCTCAAAGTTACAACCTAACGTCAAGATTTTAGGTTCCCGCCGCAGTCCGGGAAAAGGGACCGTCAGTGCCGAAAAAATAAAAAAACAGAGGCAATTTCGTTAATTATGAACCAGAAATTCGGGGCAAGAAAGCCTACTACGGGGACCCCGTCGCTCGCGTGGTCGAGCCTAGTCGTCGTTGTGTCTCTTCTCGCCGGAGCTTCCATCGTCCACAACATCTATAAGCCTGATCTTGTAATTTTTTCCCCAAATTTCTCGCTGTACACCTTTCAACCACTTGTTTCGGCCTTTTTAGTTTTCTAAGTCCGAACTGGATTCAAGTCATGATCTGCTGCTAAGCAGTTGTGATTTTGTTCAAAGAGGTGTTTTTTTTTTTTTTCCATATCTGTAGTCATTTATCTGTATTATGGAATGAATGGTGCTTGGTGCTTGGATGGAGTTGGAAGTTGGAACGCCCATACGTTGTTCGATGAAATGCCTAAGTGGGCCTGTGCTGCAGTGAACTTGTGATTTCAGCTATTTTAGTAGCATTTGTTGGGTTGTGCATTGATTTGATTTTGGAATTTGTAATGCAGAGGGTACCTCCGGTGGAAAATGCGGATGGCGCTACGAAGAGATTGAGTGGCCAGAATCAGTGACAAGTTCTCTACTTGTTAGATGAGAAGTACCAAGACAATCTTACTTCGCCTCTCTTTGGCCTTTCCTAGCCTTTTTGGACTTAAAGACGCTTCATTCTTTGTATTTGCTTTATTCAGTGAAGACTGGAAGTCGAAATTTCAAATACATGAATTACCTCACCAGTCACCAGCTATGTTACAATAATTCGCCTTGAATGGCATCGAATTACTGTTTTCCACCTTCATTAAGTCTTGTGCAATCCTATATAGAGGCACATCGTCTGTAGGATTTTGAATTGGGGGATTTAGTGGTGACCGAATTTAGGAAAGTATTTTACATAAATTGGAGAAATCTAAGCTTTCTGATTAAATTCTAGGAGAAATCTAAACTCTTATATGATGAAAACTGACGTTAAAACTCTATAAGCAATGGTTT
Source organism: Aquilaria sinensis (assembly GCA_005392925.1). Taxonomy (NCBI): domain Eukaryota; kingdom Viridiplantae; phylum Streptophyta; class Magnoliopsida; order Malvales; family Thymelaeaceae; genus Aquilaria; species Aquilaria sinensis. The sequence goes on along the minus strand of SMDT01002992.1, from coordinate 57,543 downwards.
CAGTTGATTAGCTATCGGAAAGTTAATCAACGAAAAAGAATAAATTTTCATAATCACGGGTTTAATCGAATCAATCTTGTCTCCGTACCTTTGGTGTAATAATGGGACATTGAGTTCTTCATTTTCTCAACAAGAGTTCGAGCACTCTCCTCCTCTTTCTCTCATAACTCCTAAATATAACTTTATAATGTTTCTAAATGTTGATTTTTTACCCCTTTTATGTGGGTTTCGTTTTTTATTTCTTTTCCTGTCTCTCTTTTCTTTTCTCTTTCATTATTTTTCTTCTCTTCTAAGTCCAATATTGCGGCTGATGGTTGAAGACTGCAATAAATTACAGTAAAATTGAAAATGAGTGGCGAAACAGCCGGGATTCAATGCCAACTTTGTTGAAAAACGGAAGGAAGTAACACGGTGCATTGGCTATAAATAGTCATATCTTCTCCTCAGTTAAATTATCCTAGAAGCTTGCTCTCAGAGCAAAAGAAAATTATGTGAGAGAGATATTTATTTTTGAGGAGTGACAAAATATTGAGATAATTTTTTGAGACGTTTAGAAAATACTTGAGTGCCACTATTTTGGATTTATTTCATACCTCTACAATTTTTTTTTGTATAGAAAAGATTCTCTCTCTGTAAACATGCTATTTTTATAGTAGAAGAAAATTTCAAAGTTTGTCCCGTGGACGTAGCCCTAAAATTAAATGTGAACCACGTAAATCTTCTGGTGTCATTTTTACTGATCATCTTGCTCTCGAAATTATCACCCGCCGCGCAATTTCAACAACTAGTAGCAGAGCAAGACCCGGTATTTATATCTACTTATCGTATGCTTTGTGGTTGCCACTAAAATGTGGATCTTTCACATCAGAAAATAAGTTAGATTATTATTTATTATTTTTTTTCTTGATATTGGGTATTTATTATCATCATGGAGGCCAATACCAACAAGATGATTAGTCTGAACGACTCAAATTACCATATATGGAGAAGCAAAATGAAGGATCTCTTATATGTGACGAAAATGCACTTACCCGTACAACCAAACCGAAGAACAGATCAGAAGAGGAATAGGCATTCGAGTATGAGTATGTGGTTTCATCCAATAATTTGTCGAAGACAATGTTTACAACCACATATTTGCAGAAACTCTTATACGAACATTATAGAGCAAGCTTGAGGAGCTGTTCAAAAATTGGTAACAAAAAATTATTTTATCTGACAAATTGCTTCAGATAAAATACCGGGAAGGTGTTTCCATGACAGATTATCTAAATGATTTGCAAGGAATTGTGGAACAATTATTCACGATGGACATAAAGTTTGACAATGAGGTACTCGCTCTTATAATACTGGCCTCATTACCAGAGTCTTGGGAGACTTTGAAAATTTCATTTATAAATTCTACGCCAAATGGTGTAGTAAATGTGGAATTCATCAAAAGTGGAATACTGAATGAAGAGATGAAATAAAGATCGTAAGGATCCTCTTCATTACAGTCAAACCTCTTCGTGCCAAATTCTGGGGGGAGAAGTGAGACCAAGGGACCAAAGCAAAGAGATAAGAGCAGAGAAAAGTCAAACAAAAATGCAAAAATTGAAAGCCGTAATTGTAGAAAAAAGAGCACATCAAGAGATTTTGCCGAAAACTCAAGCAAGACCAAAAGAAAGGCAAATGACCGAAAAAGGATGACGGCAGTAATAATCAACAAGCAAATATTGCTGATGAGTTCAACATTATCCATGATGATGATATTGCCAATCTATAACCCATGAGATGAGTTGGGTGATTGACAGTGGTGCTACCATTCATGTCACTTCTCGAAGAGAATCCTTCTCATCTTACACACTTGACAAATTTGGTGTTGTGAGAATGAGAAATAAGGGTTTTTCACAAGTTACAAGAAAAATGAAATGTTTCCCTAGAGGCCCAGAATGGTACACGGTTAGTCTTGAAAGATGTTAAGCATGTTCCAGATTTGTGCTTGAATTTGATTTCAACAAACAGACTTGATGATGAATGTTATTACAACACCTTCTTTAATAGTCAGTGGAAGCTGACAAAAGGAGATGTTTTCCTGGAGAGCCAAAATGGTATACAGTTAGTCTTGAAAGATGTCAGGCATGTTCCAAATTTGCATCTGAATCTGATTTCAACAAGTAGACTTGATGATGAAGGTTACTTCAACACCTTCTTTAATGGTCAGTGGAAGCGGACAAAAGGAACCCTAGTGGTGGCCAGATAAACAAAAAACTTAAAGCTGTACACAATGCAGACAAAGCTCTATCAGGATGATGTAAATACAATGAAGAATGATAGTACAGTCGAGTTATAACATAAACGACTAAGTCACATAAGTAAGAAAAACACGATTCATCTTGCCAAGAAGAAAAAATTATCTGGACTGGATCAAGTCCATTTCAATAAATGTGCTGATTGTCTGGCTGGAAAGCAAAACAGAATGTCTTTCAGAAATTCCCTTCTTTCTAGAAAGAAAAATGTGTTAGATCTGGTACACTCAGAACTGTGTGGGTCAATGCCGAATTCATTTGGTGGTGTTCGATACTTTGTGACTTTCATTGATGATCATTTTAAAATAATATGGGTATACACTTTGAAGTCAAAAGATCAGGTGTTAGAAGTTTTTAAGCAATTTCTAACCCTGGTTAAGAGGCAAACTGGCAAAAGTTGAAGTGCATTCGAACATATAATGATGGAAAGTACATTGGACCATTTGATGCCTATTGTAAAAAGCGTAGCATTCGACATTAGACAACACCTTTTAAGATAGGATTTGAGCTCATTGAGCTAACTCTAGCTTGAATAGCTATCTAAGGCAGCTAGAAGTAGCTCCCTTTAGCTCAAGTCAGCTCACTTCAGCTATAAGTAGCTCAAAGTAGCTGGACTTCAGCTCAAGTTAGCTCAAGTCAGCTCACTTCAGCTTCTGGTAGCTGAATGTAGCTGGACTTCAGCTCAAGTCAGCTCACTTCAGCTTCTGGTAGCTCAGAATGTAGCTGGACTTCAATCAAGTAGCTCAAGTCAGCTCACTTCAGCTCAAGTAGCTCAGTAGCTCACTTCAGCTCAAGTCAGCTCAAAGTAGCTGGACTTCAGCTCAAGTTGGACTTCAGCTCAAGTCAGCTCAAGTCAGCTCACTTCAGCTTTTGGTAGCTGAGTGTAGCTGGACTTCAGTTCACTTCAGCTGAGAGCAGCTAACTCCAGCTCTAGGTCAGCTCTAGGAGCTGGACCTCAGTTCATGGTGCTTGGTTGGAGCTCAAAGGAGCTCAATGGTGCATAAGTAGTATAGTGAGCTAGCTTTGTGCCAGCTCACCTTGCTTTTAGCTCAAAACCACCAAGAGACACATCTTTTGTGTAAAGGTATGTCTCTTCATCAAAAGAGATGACTATTGGCTAAAAGAACATGTCCTTTCATCCAAAGGAAGTGTTCCTTGAGTGAATAGACATGTATATTCGGCCATGGGGTGGTTGGGGTGGTTATTGCACCAAGAATGATGTCCTTTGACATCAAGAGACATGTATATTCGGCCATGAGGTGGTTGGGGTGGTTATTGCACCAAGAATGATGTCCTTTGACATCAAGAGACATGTATATTCGGCCATGGGTTGGTTATAGCACCAAGAGATGTCTCTTGACCAAAGGGACATGTCTCTTAGGCCAAAGGAAGTGTTCCTTGGCCAAAGAGACATGTATTTTCGCCACCATAGATGACCCTTGGCCAAAGGAAGTGTTCTTTGGCTTAAAGGACACCTTGCTTGGTGTAAAGGTGTGCCTTTTGGTCATCTATAAATAGCCTTTAGTGGCCGGCCATTTAAAGCATTCTTTTGGCACTCCATTTGCTCCATTTTCTTGAGAGAAAAGTTTCCTCCTCCCATTTCTTTTAGAGGCCAAAATATTAGACACTTTTTTAGAGCATTGTGGGTGGATTTACATTGAGATTGTTCATCTCAATTCAAGCCTCAAGGTGCTCCTCCAAGATCAAGTTCTTCCTCTTTTCTCCACACATAACCAAGAAGGAAGGTACACATTCTTTCTTGGTTTAGTAGCATGCTAGGTTTCATTCATTATTTACATGAATGTTCTTAGTAGCATGCTAGGATTTGTTTGCCACAATATGTATGTAAAACTAACATGCTATATCAAATGCATAAAATATGTTAAACAAATTAGAATGATGCATGCTTATACTCATGTTGAACTCAAATGATCAAAATGCATGTGGCATGTACATGAGTAGATAACATAAAGATATGTTATCATGAGATCCTGAAATCTTCAATTGGTATCAGAGCCTAGGTCATGAACATGTATATGTTGCATATAGTAAGCATGATTTAGGATCATACATATGTGTATGATTGTGATAAGGCTAATGAAGGATATGTGTATGAAGCAATGAAGGCATGTTTGTGTATTTCTGATTGAATGCTATATGCATCTCTTTTGCCATATATGAGCATGTTAGAAGTTGTTTCATACACATGTTGCTTTGTTGAGTCTTGTTGTGTAAATTGAACTAAAACATGTGAATTGCATCAATGTAGATGGCTTGTAAGAATATAGTTGCAGAATTAAACCGTGACCTCAAATTGGATGGTGAAAACTATTCAATTTGGCAACAGAAGGTCAAATTCATTTTAACTGAGCAAGATACTCTTGATGTGCTCACTCAAGAGATCATGCCTCCTGCTGAGGGACAGGATAGGACTGCCTATGAGGCATTCCTAAAGAAGAACTCTATGTGTAGAGTCACTCTCCTCTCCACTATGGTGGATGAGATTATGGTGGAATTCTCCATGCTTGAGGGGGCCAAGGCCATATGGGACTCAGTCAAGGCCAAGTATGGAGATGTTTCTGTAGAGAAACAACGCTCAATGATTCTCAGGTTTGAGAATTATGTGAAGCGTGCTGATCACTCTATGAGTGCTCACTTGCGTGAGATGTCACGCATGATCCACCAACTCAAGACAGCAGGGCATGTGCTCACTGATGAGCAACAAGTGCAAGCAATAATCCGTTCCTTGCCCGATGAGGAATGGCAGTTGATGAAGGTCAACTTACGCCATAACCCTCAAATAATGTCATTTGATGACATTGCTCGTCACCTCCTCCTTGAGGCTGAGGTGATGGCCCTCAAGGACCATTCTAGGGCATATGTTGCCTCATCTTCTATCCAGAAGGGATGGAAGAAGAATGGTGGCAAAGGAGGGCCAGGGAAGGGCAAGGGAAAAGGTCCTGCTTCCAAGAAAAAGTTCAAGAAGAAGCGGGACATAAGCAAGCTGAAGTGCTTCAACTGTGGGCATAAAGGACACTTTGCAAAAGATTGCAAGGGTCCACCCAAGGTACATACATACCCTTCTACTTCCATTGTACATGTTGTGTCATGTACATTACTAACTGAGTGCAATTCTTTGTGGATTGTAGACTCGGGAGCAACAGACCACATAGCCCGGGACAGGTCCTGGTTCGTGGCCTACAGGAAGCTCTCAAAAGGAGCTAAGCACGTTTCAGTGGGGAATGATGCCAGGCTGGAAGTAGAAGGCATAGGAACATGTAGAATTCCTATAGATATTGGATATTTGTATCTAATAGATGTATTGTATGTACCAAACATTTGTAGAAATTTGATTTCTATAAGTTGTATGTTGAAGTACAATTATTGCTTTAATTTCTTTAATAATAATGTGTCTATTATTAAAGATGATCAGATAGTATGCACTTGTTCAGTTAATAATGGGCTTTATGAGTTGAAGCCAACTGACCATTCTGTTGCAAGTCCTAGTTGCTATGTGACAGAGGTCACAAATGAAATGAGATGGCATGAGAGGTTGGGTCATATTGGTCAAGATAGAATGGACAAGCTAGCCAAGAGTGGCTTGCTAGGTTCCTTGACCAAGGTTGTCCTTCCAAGTTGCCAATCATGCCTAGAGGGCAAAGCCACAAGAAAGCCTTTTGGCAAAGCAACTAGGAGAAGTGAGGCACTAAGTTTAGTTCACTCTGACCTGTGTGGGCCAATGAGGGTTGAATCCAGAAATGGATTCAAGTACTTCATCACATTCACAGATGATTATACTCGATTCACCCACATCTACTTACTGAGAAACAAGGCAGAGGCCTTGGCATGCTTTGAGAAGTATGTGCACTTGGTTGAGAACCAAGTAGGTAAGAAGGTTAAGTCCTTGAGGACAGATAGGGGTGGAGAGTATACATCAAATGCATTCAAGGCATTTTGTGACTTGAAGGGTATTGAGAGGGAGTTCACTCTTCCTTGGACACCCCAACAGAATGGAGTGTCTGAGAGGAAGAATAGAACTCTTATGGACATGGTACGTTCCATGATGGCAAAGGCCAATTTAGACATCACTTATTGGAGTGATGCACTGCTGTGTGCAGTTCATGTCCTTAATAGAGTACCCACCAAGAATGTGAATTCTTCTCCATATGAGTTATGGAAGAAGAAAACTCCTAACCTAAGCTATTTACGCCCTTGGGGTTGTTTAGCTTATGTTCACATAACGGACCACCCTTTGGGAAAGTTGGGTCCAAGAGGGAGGAAGTGTGCCTTCCTTGGTTATGCTGAACAATCTAGGGGTTATGTGTTCTTGGATGTAAGTCACAAAATTGGGAACATCTTTGATGCAAGGAATGCTAACTTTGTGGAGGATGAGTTCCCCAAAGTTGGTGAGCGTGGTGACTTAACCTCATTAAGCCAGATCCTAGATGAGGATCAACCAAGTGTCATAAGGACACCTGGGACACATGCACCTACTCTAGAGGGAGTACCTCAACCACATGGAGCAATGGCTCCAGAAATGCCTGTTGTTGTGGACCAACATGAGCAAGACCTCCAAGAGGAAGGTTTTGTTCAAGAGGGAGTTGAGGATACTCAAGAGCAAAATGTTGAGCCTCAAGAGATGGAGCATGAGTTGCCTCCATCTCAGCCTACATTGAGAAGATCAATGAGGAAATTTGGACCACCTAAAGAATGGTGGATCTTGGATAGTGAGGCAAATTTGGTTGCATCTGAGATAGATGAGCCAAGTAACATTAAGGAGGCTCTTGAGGGTGCACAGAGGGAAGAGTGGCTAAATGCAATGAAGGATGAGTTGCATTCAATGCATCTCAATGGGGTTTGGGAGCTAAGTGATCTTCCTCCAGGCCGTAAGGCAATTGGGAACAAGTGGGTTCTCAAGATCAAGGTGAACTCTGATGGAAGTATCGAAAGATACAAGGCCCGTTTGGTGGCCAAGGGTTTTACACAGAAGGAGGGTGTTGATTTCAAAGACACCTTCTCTCCTGTTGTAAAATTCACTTCCATCAGGATATTACTTGCCATCGTGGCAAATCTAGACCTAGAGTTACATCAGATGGATGTAAAGACCGCCTTTCTCAATGGTGATTTGAGTGAGGAGATATATATGAGACAACCTGAGGGGTTTGTCCAAAAGGGTCAAGAGGACAAGGTATGTAGACTAAAGAAGTCTATCTATGGTCTTAAGCAAGCTTCAAGACAGTGGTACTTGAAGTTTCACCATGCAATCACAAGCTATGGCTTTGTGATGATGCATGAAGACCATTGTGTATACTTGTACTCTTCTGGGTCTAGTTTTGCAGTATTGACTCTATATGTAGATGATATACTGATTGCAAGTAATGGGCTTGCATTGTTAAGTACCATCAAGGGATGGTTGTCTTCCACCTTTGACATGAAGGACATGGGAGAGGCTGCCTTTATCCTAGGGGTTAAGATCCTGAGGGATAGAAAGGCAAGGCTGTTGGCCCTTTCTCAAGAGCCTTATATTGATAAGATTCTTGCAAGGTTCAACTTAACAAATGCAAAGCCCATGAGTACACCTCTTGCATATGGTTGCAAGATTGGAGAGGACTTATGTCCTAAGACTCCAAAGGAGAAGGAAGAGATGGCTCAGATCCCCTACCTAAGTGCCATTGGTAGCTTGATGTACGCCATGTTTTGTACAAGGCCAGACATCAGCCAAGCAGTTGGACTTCTAGCAAGATATTCTTCCAACCCTGGTCTGGAGCATTGGAAGAGTGTCAAGAGGATCCTAAGGTACCTCAAGGGTACTAAGGACTATTGGCTTTGTTACCAAGGTAAAGACCTTGGTTTACGTGGCTATTCTGATGCTGATTGGGGAGGAGATAGAGACTCCACCAAGTCTACATCTGGTTATCTTTTCATGCTAAATGGTGGGGCTACTACTTGGTGTAGTAAGTGTTAGTGTTGTGCCCAAAAGCCAATCATGAGATGATTGTATTTTTGCACATCGAGTCATGATATTTTATTAAGGCATTAATCCAGCAATTATGTTCGTTGTTTTGTTTCTGCATAATGTAATAAACATAATTGTAACCCTAGAAAAATGATATTCTTAAAAGTCCCTAGTCTAGTATTATTGTGGAGCGGGTTGCAATAACACATAACGACTAGCATATATGGAGACTAACATGAGATATGTAGTCTACATATGGGTATAAGTTGGAGAACTTGTGTACTGGACCGACCCACCATGAGAACACTTCATGGATCGTTATATGAGTGTCATAAGTGATTCTCATAGTGATCATGGTATATGTAGTCCTTCGACCTAAGATCATCAAGGTTCCCTACATGTGAGTCACATACTTTGATATTTTCCTTTGTTGCTCATAACTGAATGAACTTGAAGGAGGTCATTGGGTATGTCACATATCATGCGGAGGGATTTGTGTGATCAAGATGGGATTTGTCCATCCTATGTAACGGGAGAGATATCTTCGGGCCCCTTGATAGAGTGAGACTTAGAAAATACATGGCCATGCTCAGATGAGTTGATGTACGATATCAATGTCATCAGCTTAAGTTAGTCTACTCGGTAATCAAGAAACCAAAGATTGGGCTGTACGAGAGTGACACATTCCATGTCTCGTGCTTAGTCTTGATATCTTGGACAAAGGGACAATGGCATATATCGGTGATGATCATAAAGGTTTAGTCGAATCACCGACAATCTTGTCACTTGGGTAGCAATGATGTGTTGCTAGACACCGCTCATTGCCTATGATCATAAATGTGATTTATGATCATTGCTAACGTGACAAGAGCCTATTGGGTCGCACACATAGAGTTATTTGGATCATTAGAGTGCATGGGCTAATTATTTGGGTTATGCTTTCACTTTAATTTTGTATTAACAATGGGCCCAGTAGTTGAGTGAGAGATCTCAACCGAAAATTACGTATGAAAATTTTCAAACAACCCGGTTTACCCCGTTTCACTTGGATCCTGGAGGGTTTCGGTTAAATTCCGTTACGTTGTTTGGCTCCCGAAACCCAACAGTAAGAAACAAACTTGTACAGCATTGTCCACAATGGAGGCTGAATTTATTTCATGTGCCTCAGCTGTACAAGAAGCCCTTTGGCTAGGTTATTTCCTTAAGAATTTGGAGTCCAGGGTTTCTATTGAGAAACCTATTACTATCTACAGTGATAGTATGGCAGCCATGGCTTATACCAAGGACCCCAAATACCATGGAAAAACCAAGCACATTAGCATGAAATATAACTTTGTGCGGGATGCAATTGAAGAGGGTGAAGTTAGGATTGAGTACATTTCTACAGACCTGATGGTGGCAGATCCTCTCACTAAGCCATTGCCACCACTTGTATTTGCTCGACATGTTAGAGCAATGGGTCTTAGAAGAATGTAAATGTTGGATGTACTTCACCTCTTTGGTGTCACACATGTTATGTATTTCTTTGAAATAATACAGATTATTTTATGAAATACTCAGTTCAATTTTATGAATCACAACGAACAAATGAACATGTCAAACATAGGCAGAGGATGACTTTCTCACACAAGTCATTCGCCCTTGATCTTTGTGTAAGATTAAGGATGAGACTGGCTAAAGACTTAAATGAAACTTAAGTGAATGATACATTTAAGTGGGAGTCATGCTCCAACACATGACACTTTAGCTTTTATGGTCGCCTTGATTATGAGTAATCAAGATTCAATGCTTTGGTGCATTCAGTTTGTATGACCATTCATACATCCTAGCCTATGTTAGATGTAAGCTAAGGCTTACATGGAGAAATTTCATGGTTATTGACATGTCCTCCTTTTATATGTTAAGAGGAGTACACTTCATGGTGTTTTAAGAGGGAGAAATGACACACTCCTCAATTGGAATGGAGATCACTCCAAGTGGGAGTGACATGAGTAAAACACCTTAGAAGTGTATTATGGAACTTTAATGGATGTGTTTCCAAGTGTTCCATGACCATGAAATACGACCAGAGAAGAATTTAAGCAAGTTGTCTCTATTCTTGCTTAGTGTGAGATTCTTCGAATCAGACTCTTAGTGACTATGGCTTGCTATTAGGAAGTTGAGTTAATTATGATTACTTTGATTGGTTGTCGAAGGTCTTAGAGAAATGAGACTGGAGTATCCTCCTTTTGGGTAATCATGTTAACTCATTGACCTAAGTAGTTGAAGCTAAAAGGAAAGACATTAAGATGATACACGTTCACTAAATTCAATCTTGGGCCCACATATTACTGTGAGTAGTATGCTAGATTGAATGACAAGTGATTGAAATGAGTACTCAATGCTTAATACAATCATGGATTTCAAGGAGTTGAAATTCTAAGAAAGAGACTAATTGTGATTAATAAGTGTATCATATGTCTGGGGTCTAAAAGGCATAACTTGATGTGTTCAAGCAAGCTTGATGTGTTTAAGCAACACACTTGAATTTGATGTGTTCAAGGAAAGTTTGAAGAAGTTCAAACTATGAGGAGAGGACAATCTTCTATTGAGAGTCTAACAACCTCAATAGAAGAGACTTAGTGTGTGTGCCTTGAGGTCGCACCCACAACTCTATATATGTAGAAGTGTCTAGATTATTTCGGCTATAAGGAATAAGGAGTTTTGTTTTGAGTGGGAGCTGGGAGTTTTAAAAGCATCTTAGTGCGAGTGGGAGTTTGTTGGAATTCTTGGCGCACCAAGATCCTTTTAAGATAGGATTTGAGCTCGTTGAGCTAACTATAGCTTGAAAAGGTATCTAAGGCAGCTAGAAGTAGCTCCCCTTAGCTCAAGTCTGCTCACTTCAGCTATAAGTAGCTCAAAGTAGCTGGACTTCAGCTCAAGTAGCTATAGTAGCTCAAGTCAGCTCTATAAGTAGCTCAAGTCAGCTCAAGCTCAAGTAGCTCAAGTCAGCTCAACTTCAGCTCAAGTCTCACTTCAGCTCACTTCAGTAGCTGAATGTAGCTGGACTTCAGCTCAAGTTAGCTCAAGTCAGCTCAAGTCAGCTCACTTCAGCTATAAGTAGCTCAAAGTAGCTGGACTTCAGCTCAAGTTAGCTCAAGTCAGCTCAAGTCAGCTCACTTCAGCTTTTGGTAGCTGAATGTAGCTGGACTTCAGTTCACTTCAGCTGAGAGCAGCTAACTCCAGCTCAAGGTCAGCTCTAGGAGCTGGACCTCAGTTCATGGTGCTTGGTTGGAGCTCAAAGGAGCTCAATGGTGCATAAGTAGTATAGTGAGCTAGCTTTGTGCCAGCTCACCTTGCTTTTAGCTCAAAACCACCAAGAGACACATCTTTTGTGTAAAGGTATGTCTCTTCATCAAAAGAGATGACTATTGGCTAAAAGAACATGTCCTTTCATCCAAAGGAAGTGTTCCTTGAGTGAATAGACATGTATATTCGGCCATGGGGTGGTTGGGGTGGTTATTGCACCAAGAATGATGTCCTTTGACATCAAGAGACATGTATATTCGGCCATGAGGTGGTTGGGGTGGTTATTGCACCAAGAATGATGTCCTTTGACATCAAGAGACATGTATATTCGGCCATGGGTTGGTTATAGCACCAAGAGATGTCTCTTGACCAAAGGGACATGTCTCTTAGGCCAAAGGAAGTGTTCCTTGGCCAAAGAGACATGTATTTTCGCCACCATAGATGACCCTTGGCCAAAGGAAGTGTTCTTTGGCTTAAAGGACACCTTGCTTGGTGTAAAGGTGTGCCTTTTGGTCATCTATAAATAGCCTTTAGTGGCCGGCCATTTTAAGCATTCTTTGGCACTCCATTTGCTCCATTTTCTTGAGAGAAAAATCTCCTCCTTCCATTCTTTTAGATAGCCGAAATATTAGACAACTTTCTAGAGCATTGTGGGTGGATTTACATTGAGATTGTTCATCTCAATTCAAGCCTCAAGGTGCTCCTCCAAGATCAAGTTCTTCCTCTTTTCTCCACACATAACCAAGAAGGAAGGTACACATTCTTTCTTGGTTTAGTAGCATGCTAGGTTTCATTCATTATTTACATGAATGTTCTTAGTAGCATGCTAGGATTTGTTTGCCACAATATGTATGTAAAACTAACATGCTATATCAAATGCACAAAATATGTTAAACAAATTAGAATGATGCATGCTTGTACTCATGTTGAACTCAAATGATCAAAATGCATGTGGCATGTACATGAGTAGATAACATAAAGATATGTTATCATGAGATCCTGTCAAAAGCCGTGATGTTATATTTGTTGAAGATCAGACGATTGAGAATATTGAGAAAGCTGAGAAAAATGCTTTAGGATTCACTAGTAGTTCAACAGACTTGCAGCTGATTCCTCCAACGGTAGTGCAAGGACAAGTTAGAGATGACATACAAAATGATCAACTAGAGGAAGATAATCATGATGCTCCTATTGAGAATGAACCAGGTAATGCTGATGATGGTGGTGTTCATGAACAAACCACCAACACTAGTGGGTTTTTCAAATTTAAAGAGATCTAATAGAGTTAGACAACGTTCTACTAGATGTCATGAAAATGAGTATGTGTTACTGGCTAACGGGGGAGAACCAGAAAGCTTTGATGAAGCTATGGATGATGAACACAAGGAAAAATGGATTAGCACCATGCAAGAGGAAATGAGATTCTTGTATGAGAATAAAACTTTTGAGTTGGTGAAGTTGCCAAGAGGCAAAAGGGCTTTGAAAAACAAATGGGTATTCAGAATCAAGTCTAAAAAATTTAATTCACAACCACAATTCAAAGCCAGATTAGTTGTCAAAGGTTTTAGCCAAAGGAAAAGTATTAACTTTGATGAGATTTTTTTGCCGGTTGTGAAAATGACATCCATTCGTACAGTCCTAGAATTAGTTGCAAGTCTCGACTTGGAGATTGAGTTGATGGATATGAAAACTGCCTTATTACATGGTGACTTAGAAGAAAAAAATATACATGGAGCAGCTAGAGAGTTTTGAAGTAAAAGGAAAATAGGACTATGTTTGCAAGCTAAAGAAAAACTTATATGGTTTAAAGTAGGTACCTAGGCAATGGTATAAGAAGTTTGAGTCGGTTATAAGGGAGCAAGGCTCTAAGAAGACTACTTCAAATCACTGTGTGTTTGTGCAAAAATTCTTTGATAATGATTTCATTATTTTATTGCCCTATGTGGATGATATGTTGATTGTTGGCTAGAATATTGTCAGAATCAACAGCTTGAAGAAACAATTGAGTAAGTCTTTTGCTATGAAATACTTGGGGCCAGCAAAGTAAATTCTTGGTATAAAGATAACAAGGGATAGGAATGCTAAGAAATTGTGGTTATCACATGAGAAGTATATTGAGAAGATACTTCAAAGGTTTAATATGGACAAGGCTAAAGTGGTTAGTTGTCCTTTTGCTAATCACTTTAGATTAAGTTCTAAATAATGTCTTTCTACAGTTAAAGAGAGGGAAGAAATAGAAAAGGTTTTATATACCTCAGCAATTTGAAGTTTAATGTATGCCATGGTATGTACACGGCCAGATATACTTAATTAGTGTAGTGAGTAGGTTCTTTTCAAATCTTGGTAAGGAACATTGGTCTACAACTAAATGGATTTTCAAGTATCTTCGTGGTACTTCCAAAATGTGCTTATGTTTTGGAAATACAAAGTCTATGTTAGTTGGCTACATAGATGTAGATATTTCTGATGATGTTGACTCAAGAAAATCTACATCAAGTTATTATATTACATTTGCAGGGGGGAGCTGTGACATAGAAATCAATATTATAGAAAATGTGTTGCTTTGTCAACAACTGAAACTAAGTTTATAGCAGTAACAGAAGCATGTAAGACGTTGCTATGGATGAAGAAGTTCTTAAAAGAATTGGGTTTCCACCAAGAAAATATTAATTGTTCTACGATAGTTAGAGTGCAATTCACCTTGGTAAGAATCTCCCTTTTCATTCCAGATCCAAGCATATTGACGTGAGATGTTACTGGATAAGAAATGCATTGGAGATGAAGCTATTACAGCTTGAGAAGATCTATATTGATGAAAATAGATCTGATATAATGACCAAGTCTTTACCAAGAGAAAAGTTTGAATATTGTCGATTGACTGTAGGAATGATGGAACTCCCATATAAGGCTGGAGGGGGAGATTGTTAACTTTTTCCCCATCCCATGTTGGGTTCATTTTTTTTTCTTTTCTTGCTTCTCTCTTTTCTTTTCTCTTTCATTGTTTTTCTTCTCTTCTTGGTCCAACATTACGGCTGATGGTTGAAGGTTGCAACAAATTGCAGCAGAATTTAAAACAAATGGTGAAACAGTTAGGATTCAGTGCCTACTTTGTTGAAAAATGGAAGGAAGTAACATGGTGCATTGGCTATAAATAGTCATGCCTTCTCCTCAGTTAAATTCTCCCAAAAGCTTGCTCTCAAAGCAAAAGAAAATTATGTGAGAGAGATATTTATTTTTGAGGAGTGACAAAATAGTGAGATAATTTTTTAAGGTGCTTGGAAAACACTTAAGTGCCACTATTTTGGATTTATCTCATACTTTTAAAAATTTTTTTGTCTGGAGAAGATTTTCTCTTTGTAAGCCTACTATTTTTATAGTGGAAAAAAATCCTAGAGTTTGTCCGGTGGACATAGCCCTAAAATTAAAGATAAACCACTTAAATCTTTTTGTTCCATTTTTACTATTCATTTTGCTCTCGAAGTTATCACCCGCTGTGCAATCCCAACACTAAATACTCCCCCTTAAAAAGGATTACCCTTAGTAGCCATGAGGTTACTTGAATCAAATAATAGTTTAGGATTCAATCTAAAATGGGGAAAGGACATTTTTGGTCCTTTAGCTTCTTCAAATTTATTATATCAGTCCCATAATTTGTCGAGTTGCCCAGCGAGTCCTCTAACATTAAAATCGTTAGCTCTATTAGTCCTGCAAGTTATTTGGCTGACGGAAATACAAACATGACATTTAATGACATTTATCTCATGACTAAACTAACATTTTTCAAACTTTAGTAACTCACTTGAAAAAAAATACAAAATTTGAGGGTTATTTTTTTAGTGACTAAACATGTATTCTCCCTCTAATATTTTTCCAATCAAATTGTAAAAATTATGCTCTCTCCTTACGGTTCCATTGGTTTGAAATTGGCAATTTGAGCTGCCTTTGTGCAATGATTCTAAGTTGAGCAAATGAGGGCCTTTGGCAAAATTTCTAGTTCATCTAGGCTTCAAAAATTGCACAACGACTTGTAGTAAAGAATTGAAGATAAAACTGGGTTAATTGACGGCATAATCAAAGTATGGTTCCGGACAAAAAGGGACAAGTGAAAGATTTGATTTTGGGGCAAAACAAACAATAACTGAAAAATTAATTATGGGTTCGTGTAAGTAAATTAACTCAACTTTTCAGTCGATTAATTGACCTGTAGTTGCTGAACAGAGTGATGTTAGATGCCTTCAAAGCTGTTGGCGGTGAGCTCCTTTATCATGTATGGCTGTTCAAGATAGGAGATGGACTTTACAACAGAGCGCTTAAAGGTAAGGAGCTTGACGGAGCGGAAAAGGAAGTCGTGATCAGCAAGGATAGAGAGGAAGTCTTGTGCGATAGTATCGGTGACACCAACCACAGTGACAGAGGGCCCGAATTCTTGGAGCAACATGCAAACCAGCGAATTTGTTAAATTTGGGTTTGTTGGTGAGGATTTTGGAGAGGAAGTTAGATTGGAGGTATTGGGTAAGAGCCATCGCGATTATGTTTGTTAATGGTGGTGTCTTAGAATTTATGAAGGTTTTAAGGAAAAAAATAGCTACAACGTTTGATTGAATTCGAATGCTTAATTTGTAATTTGGTATTTATAAGTTTTTTATTTATTTTGGACTTTTTTGTGTTTCTTTGAAATTCTTTGTTTTTAGATGCTAGATTTTCTTTGTTTTGCTGCTGGATGGCAGATGCAAATCAATGAGTTTTGGCCTTTTTTTCTTTTTCTCTTCAATACATGTTTCCTAGTTTTCCTCTAAAAAATAATACACATTTCAATTGTAGTATATTTTTTTTTGTTTGAAGTACAAGAGTACTCAAATGAATATAAATTGTTTTTATATATTTTTATCTGATATTTGAAGTTGTTAGGTTTTTATTTGATATTTGAAACATTTTCTACTTTTGTAAATAAAGAATTAAATACAAATTACACACGAAAGGAGAAAAAATGTTAAAAAAAAAACAAATATTACCAAAAAGTTAGTGTATAACTTTAGTGTTTACACAGGTAAATTACATGCATTAATCCCAACTTTTTAATTATGTTTTTGTTCTAACTTCAATCTCGAATTTGTTTATAGCGTCTCTTTAACGTGATTAAAATGTTTTACTTTGAACCTTTTTTTGATGGAATCCGCTATCTTTGATGGAAAATGCCACATCATTATAGGATAGTAAAGAAAAATATTTATTCTAACCCTTGTAAAAAACAAATTTCCAAAAAAAACCTTAAAACTTTCAAATCTAATAAAATCTCTGGCCAACCAACTTCCCCTACCTATCCTTCCTCTCAAGCAGCCTCATCTCTCGCCGCTCTTTCTAATATCCCCTCTTCGACAGCCTCATCTCCGGCCTCCCTCTCCTCATTTTCTTCCCATCTTCGGCCTCCCCATCATTCTTTTCCTCCCATCTCTGACCCCACTTCCTTCCATTTCCAGCCTTCCTCTTTTTCCATTTATAGCATACCTCTCCTCCCTCTCCAGCCAACCCTCAATTTGGATGAATCAACCTCGATTTGGAAAAATCGGCCTCCCATTGGATGAATTGATCCTGCTTCACGTGAATGATGACACCCTCGATCTGAATCGCTGCGGGTCACCATCGCGAATAGCGATGGAATCAGACGAATAACAAGTGGAAAAGTGACAGAATCACATAGAACTGGGTGGGTGACAACGGGGATAGGGGAAGGGAAGTGGGTGAGTGACGACGAGCTTAGTACGTGGCGGAGAGGATGGGTGAGGGAGGCGGATAGAGGAGAGATGAGGAAGGGAATTTTTGTTTTTTGTATATTTCAAAGTAGAGGTTTATTTGTTAAAGGGAAAACTTTGGTGGGGTTAAAGTTATGATTTTCCCCTATAACAATATGCTAACATGGCATTTTCCGTCTGAGTTAATGACTTCTGTCACAAAATGGTCTAAAATGGAACATTTTAACTACATTAGGAAGGTGGTACGAACAAATTCGAGGTTGGGGTTAGAACAGAAACATAATTAAAAGGTTGGAGTTAACGCATGCAATTTACCCGTATTTACACTTTAAGTTAATTTTTTTTCCCTAATGCACGAATGGATGAATAAAAATTGAACAATCCCCGTACCATCTCAATAAATCTTTTCGTCTGATAACTAATATGACATGATGGTGTAACATAGAGTTTTATAAGTCAATTTGCACGATTGAAGGAAATTCAGAGTCAAGTCAATAAAGTTTATTCTTAAAAAAAAATGACAGTCAAATTTTAAAAACATATTCAGGTAAGTAACTATGGTGTGAAAAATGTCATTTTAGTCTCTAAAATAAATATTTTTAAGTGTCATCTCAGCATTTTCGTTAGTCAAATAAGTTATAGGACTATTAGAGCTAAATGTTTTAATGTTAGAGGACTCGTTGGGCAACTTGACGAATTATAGGACCGATATGGTAAATTTTAAATAGTTAGAGGACTAAAAGTGTCCTTTCCCCATCTAAAATTATTCGACCGTTCAAGCGCATATTTGACTTTTTCACAAAATAATAGGAGCCGACTTGAGTCACTTGACCTGCCTCGTGAGGGTGACCATTAGTAGCCGACTCGCCGCCACTCCGATTACCCGAAGGAATCGGACAAATCGAGACGAGCCAAAAGGACAACCTTCGCCTCTGCTGGCTAGCAACCAAGGTCGACCCGCGCAAAAAGGTAAAGTTAGGATTTTCATATTAGAATTTATTCAGTTCTCGAAAACCCTAGTCCGGGATTTCCCAATTGGATCAATGGGGAAGAATGAATTCCTAACCCCGAAAGCTATTGCGAATCGGATCAAAGCCAAGGGTTTGCAGAAGCTCCGATGGTATTGCCAGATGTGCCAGAAGCAGTGTCGCGACGAGAATGGCTTCAAATGCCACTGCATGAGCGAGTCCCACCAGCGACAGATGCAGATCTTCGGCCAGAACCCGGGGCGGATCGTTGACGGCTACTCCGAGGAGTTCGAGAACAGTTTCCTCGACCTCATGCGGCGGAGCCACCGCTTCAGCCGCGTCGCCGCTACCGTCGTGTACAACGAGTACATCCACGACCGCCACCACGTGCACATGAATTCCACCCAGTGGGCAACCTTGACAGAGTTCGTCAAGTACTTGGGTCGAGAGGGCAAGTGCAAGGTGGAAGAGACGCCCAAAGGTTGGTTTATTACTTACATTGATCGAGATTCCGAGACCATTTTTAAGGAGAAGATGAAGAACAAGAGAATTAAGATGGATATGGTGGAAGAGGAGAAACAGGAGCGTGAAATTCAGAAGCAGATTGAAAAGGCTGGGCAGTTCACGCCTTTGAATTTGGATTCTGAGAAAGGGAAGGCAGAGAGCGCAGCCGTGAAGGAAGTTAATATGGAGAGAGAGGTGAAGATTGGGTTTCAATTGGGGTCGAATTCAAAGATTAATAAAGATAAAGCTGAGAGCTCCAGTTCTAGGTTGGTTTTTGAAGACGATGAGAATGTGAAGAAAAGGAAGGAGCGAAACGGTGATACAAATGATGGGAAACGTTCTGCCTTGGAAGAGTTGATAATGGAAGATGAGAAAGCCAAGGAAAGGCGTAATAGGAAAGACTACTGGTTATGTGAAGGGATAGTTGTGAAGGTTATGAGTAGAAGTTTAGCAGATAAGGGCTATTATAAACAGAAAGGAGTAGTGAAGAAAGTAATTGACAAGTATGTGGGAGAAATCGAGATGATTGAGAACAAGCACATTTTGAGAGTTGATCAGGAGGAACTTGAGACTGTGATTCCACAAATTGGAGGACTGGTGAGGGTAGTTAATGGGGCATACAGAGGATCAAATGCTAGATTGTTGGGGGTTGACACTGAGAAATTTTGTGCGAAGGTGCAGATAGAGAAGGGGGCATACGATGGCAGATTGCTCAAGGCTATTGAGTATGAGGATATATGTAAAGTTGCCTAGTGAGTTTTAAGTATCGAAATCGTACCATGATTTCTGTCATTTTATCTGCCTGTTACACCTCAGGTGGTGATTTATATAAATTATCTTGAAAAATTTCGGTACATGAGTAACTTTTTTTTTCTTCTTGGAGAGCTCCTCTCTCCAAAATGGACTGTGTTTATACCCTTTTGAAAATCTGAGTCTTGATTACAATGTTTGGATTAGTGTACCCTGGTACCTCTGATTTAAGATGAGTTAATTGTTTGTACATTTTTTTAATACGTTAAGTTGAGATGCTTAACAAGTCTTCTCTTTTAACGAGAAGTTGAAAATTCTGTTGATATTCGTTATGAGTCAATATGGATTGTTTGCAGGGTTATTGTGTATTGAGAAACCATTTAAGAAAATTGAAAAGAGAGTGTGAAACTAGGTATTGTAGTTCATGAATGCGTCACTACTCTCTGTAGTTCATTTGGAAATTTTTGCTGTACCAGGAGGATGCACTGATGCTCTAGGTGTGGTTATTGTGTTTATCAGATTGCTTGAAGTAAGAAATCTTGAATACAAGGCTTTCTTCTTACAGAAAGATGGGATTATGATTTTTTTTTTCTTACATATATTGTTGATTGTCTTGGAAGGTATTCTACATTAGTTATTCAAAATATTGGTTCATGTTGAGAAGGGGACAGTTTCTTTCTGCCTTAAGTTTGGACCAGCATCGAAACAGCTCAAAATCAGTATGAAGGCTAGCAATGACATGTATCTGAGAGTTTCTGTCCTAAGGTTGGATCAGCACTGTTGAAGCAGCTGAAAATCAGTATGAAGACCATCAATTCCTTGTATCTGTTTGGTCTCAGAATACTTGCATGTTTCATTAGACAAAAGAGAAGATTCAGTGCAACTTGTGCTGATATGTGGCAAGCAACTTGTTTAGAAAACAGTGAGGGACCAGCTGTTTCTTTTTTTTCCCCATCCAATCTATAAGGAATACTGTCTGAGTCCTCCTATGTTTCTTTTTCCTTTTTAGCCATCATTACTCATTAGGTAACTTGTTCATTATGCACTTGTGTTCCAGGTGTTTGGGCACCTTTTACTGTGAAGATTTTGGAGCGGGTGTGATGTAGAATTTTGTAGTGGCGCTCAGTTTCATTTAGCAAAGAAAGAAAAAAATGAGAGGAACTCCAAGGATTGAACATTTATGTTAGATGTGGGGATCAAGGGATTGACCTAAACAAGAGAAGGCACTTCCTTCTGTGCATTTATCCTTCCAGTGTAGGCTGGATTTGTCTCTGGTTCAACATGACACTGCTTCCCATATGGATGTGTTAAGGGTAGTCGGGTTCCTTCAGCTGGTGTTTTTTGGTTTCTGATTTGGAGTAGAATTTTTTTAGCTGTTCCTCTGTTCTGGTTGGAGGACTCATTGTTCCTAGGTAGAAACAGGCGAAACCAAAGAGCATTACGTGAATGCTAAGCTTTGGCATTCCAGAAGTAGGCATTAGTTGGTGTTTGTACTTATGAGAAAATGTATGCCTATGAACATTGAAATGAGTGGCATATTAAAAGAAGGTGATGGGAGGCAATAATAGAAAACAGTTTGGTCTATGACCGATGAAGTCATGAGAAGAAATTGATACAATTTTTTTTTTCTGGAGCAAGTGCAAGCCTTAACTAGGTCAAGCTTTCATCCAGGTTTTCAAGAAAAAGGCAAAACTAACCACCATCCCTCACAAACGCACACAAGCACCCTTATTTGTGATGGCTTTGAATACCGATAAAAGAGTTCATCTTGTTTGTTGGGTTCTTTGGTCGATACCTGGATCAAGCTATAGCTTTGGAAAGGTTTCAATTTCAGCAGTTCTCCTCCTCAGGGGCCTCCTTGTCCTGTCCAGAACTTGGTGAGGTAAGCCACCCAAGAGAAAGGAAGAACTGTGAGTGCCTGTAACTATAGCAAATTGTTCAGAAAGATAGGCAGAAGCTTTGCTGTTTGATCATGCGTTCACTATTAATTTGTATTCGTTATGGAATATGGCGATTATGTATAGCTTTCATCAAATTGGTGAAAAAACAAATACCTTCTCTTGGGTTGGAAATCGTATTCGCAACGGTCAGCCGTTTCTCTTCTTCTTCTTTATCTAATGCGATTTGGAAGGAGCATACAAAATGCTCATTAAAAGTTCTCTGAAAAGTCATTTTAATCCATAGTTATTTATTTTTTCTCCCTCGAACTCATAATTTTAATCTCATTATTCTATTTTTTTAATAATATTTATTTATTACAAAAAGAAAAAAGAAAGAAGGAAAGAAAGAAAAATATTGTCTAACTAGAACCATCAGAGGAGCTTACTACGTTGATTGATATGATATCTAAAATATTCTTCTAAATTTGGTTTATTAATTAGTAAAACAAAGACCAAACTAAACGATAGATTCTTTTAGTAGTTTTTTTTATAGCATTATTTTTCTAATACAATGAATCCTAGTGGTAAACATAAATCTTGACTAACATTAATAATTTTTTCTTTTGAAAGAATTAACTTTTTATCAGTGCAAATTTTATAGGATATGCTAGATATAGATAAGAACTTAACCAAAATGTTATTACAGAATTCGGGAGTGTATAGTTGATTAAATAATTTTACACTCAAGTAGATTCCAAAATTAATCATAAATCAGTTTAAAAGCTGTCACATAAATAAAAAATTATCAGGTAAAAATTTATGCGTGTAACATTAATGTTACAATTTTGTATTTAGGAAGCGTAATGAAAAGAGTAGCTGTTCTCTGTGATTGGAAATGTATATAGAGGTAGAGCATTAAAAAACAGCTATAATATGAAAAAGATTTCTCGTTACATGAGGCCACAAAAAAAAAAAAAAAAAAGAACGATATCTCCCCCTCTACTTTGTTTAATCTAATATACAAAAAAAAAAAAAAACAGCTTGCATGCAGATCACGTGCACTAATGGCACGGAATATTGAGCGATCAGACGGTTGAGATTGCCTTGCTGGCAACATCATCAACGGTCCCGTCCCAAAGCCAATGAACGAAAGCTTAGCTATTTTGTTCCATTCCACCAGTCCAGGTCCAGCTCCAACCATATGCCTGTAAATTCTCTTTGCTCGACAAAACGTACCATACCTTCCCCCTTGGTACTACAATTTCCCACTTCGGAGACTCTTCCAATTCAAAGGCTTCTGGTTTCCTGCATTGAGTCGTTCGCTCCTGAAACATGAAGGTGACCCTTGTCTCGCGAAGTGGCCGGGAGATTATCAAAGGAGGCCTTCAGCTCCATGATTCTGTATCTTCTCTTCTCTATGCTTGCTGTGCCTGTTTGTTTTGTTTTCCGAGAAACTGAATGGAGGATTAATGCTTGCACCTGTCCTCTTCTTATTTGCAGGCCACGGTTGCTGATCTGCAGGAGGCCGTTTATAAGCGAAGTAAGTTTTGTTCTGCTCTGCAGCTAAAGTAACAAGTGGGCCTCTAGTTTAGCCACCGACTTCATGTGGTTTCATTTTAGGATAGTCTTAAGACTCTTAATTATCTTCTTGTTCAAGTGTGCTTGTTGTTCCATTGGAAGATTTGTTATGCCCTGCGTATCTTTCTTCCTTTCCCTTAGGAAATGGGCTGCTTTAGTTCAGCTTTGTTTCTATTCCAATGTATGCTTTCTTCTTCATTACAATAATTTATCAGGTGAATGAACTGCCATAGTTTAGTTCATTATGCTTGGATGACCAGAGTTTCTTTTGCTAACAGCTAGAAAGTTCTACCCCTCGAGGCAAAGACTAACACTCCCACTACCTTCGGGATCAACGGAGAGCCCAGTTGTTCTCAACTCCAGGAAGAGTCTCAAAGAGTATTCTAATGGGAATTCGGAGAGCATGAGGGTAATGTTCAAGGACCTAGGTCCCCAAGTCTCTTACCCAACACTTTTCTTCTGGGAGTACTTGGGTCCTTTGATCCTCTACCCAGTCTTCTACTACTTTCCCGTTTATCGATTCTTTGGTCACAAAGGTGAGCGTGTTGTTCATCCGGTTCAGACACATGCTCTCTATTACTGGTGTCTCCACTACTCCAAACGTATCCTGGAGACCTTCTTTGTCCATCGATTCAGTCACGCTACATCCCCACTCTCAAATGTGTTCCGAAACTGTGCATATTATTGGGCATTTGGTTCTTGGATCGCTTTCTGTGTGAACCACCCACTCTATACCCCTGTCAGCGACCTTCAGATGAAGATTGGGTTTGCACTTGGGTTGGCCTCTCAACTAGAAAACTTTTATTGCCATGTCTTGTTAAGGAATCTACGCAGCCCCGGTGGGAGCGAAGGATATCACATTCCACAAGGCTTCTTGTTCAACTTTGTGACATGTGCAAATTACACGACAGAGATCTACCAGTGGTTGTTCTTCAACATTGCCACACAAACTGTTGCAGGCTACGTTTTTCTTTTGGTTGCTGCTCTCATCATGACGAACTGGGCTCTTGCGAAGCACCGGCGTTTGAAGAAGGTATTTTCATTAGAATTAAAACACACTTGTGGCTGAGCCCAAAAACTCTTCCACAGTCCTTTTGTCTTTTGAATCACAGTTGCCCTTTATGCTCTGCAAGAGATGTGTGATTTCTGGAAACCGAAACCCTTTGAACCTGCTTCCATTATGTTTCCAACTCTTGTTGTTCTTGGCAATGACAGCTGTTTGATGGGAAGGATGGAAGGCCCAAGTATCCGCGCAGATGGGTGATCCTGCCCCCCTTCCTATGAAGTTGATCGTTGATCGATCCGGTACTCTTGAATAGTCTTCCAACGACGCCAAGTTCAAGATTCAGAAGCATGCAAGGAAAAATTAACACAGCTTCTGATTGTTTCATTGGACCATTTAAAGGAGACAATTGTCGAAGGATTTTGTAACATACGTGTTTGAAAATTTAAACACCAGTAGTTCTTTGATTCCATTTCATGTACTATAAGGATAACGGTAAAATTATGTGCATAAGGTAAAGAACGATGTTAAAGCTACAAAAATTTCTACAAAAGTCTTTATATACATAAGGATGATATTTACACTTTATGTTTGCCCCTTTTTCGTATGATGTTAGCATCAGATAAAATCCCTTTGTGTCTGTCGAAGTTCAGAGGTTGCCTTGACTTTGAACAAGAGCCGGGCATTTAACCATGGCTTTTTGTTTATTCGCTTTAGTGCTAGAATTTGAATGAAGTTTAAATTTGAATATTCAAGGGATCCTATGTTTTTCAATGGTTCAAAATTTTAAAATTTGAAATCGATTTGTTCAATTTTGTTCACTCAAGCAAGACCTTGAAGATTTGTTTTTCAATGTTTGTTTGTTTTATTTTTTTTACTCGAGATTCTTTTTTTTTTTTTAATAATAAAAAAGCCCCTTTCTGTTAAAAAGCAGATCATCTGACCAAACACCCTGTAATAAAAATCTCTGAGGTTTATTTAGATACCCTAAAAGTTGCTTAAGAATTGGACACCAGAAGCCATGATTACTTGCAGGCTTTTAGAACAAGAGCGGCATGTAAATGTAATGTAACATGTTAGAGAGGGGCACGCTCACGCTGTTTGGTTTGTTAGGATGTTAGACAACTAATCAGTGTTGGAAATGTTTGGTGCCCACAACCTTGTTTTGCTTCCAAGGCACCAGAGCACCAGCACTTTCAATTGTCTTTATATATATATATAATAAACATTTCCCCCTCTCCTCACCCCATAGTACCACAACAATAACAATGTTCTACAAAACTTTTTTACCAAATAATTTGTTGAATAATTTAGATTCAAGTGGATTATGCTCATACTTTTCCCTCTAAATATTATACATCGCATTATATGATAAGTGTATAGTTTATTATACTATTTTGTATATTTAATATTTTCGTAATAATATTAGAAGTACTCATTGATGAATTTCTGGGATTAAACTATTATTTCTAATAAAAATCCCATAAAATTCATTCTCTAAAGTTCTTCCGAACATTCGAATTTGCTAACAAGTATACGGAAAAAAAAAAGAAAATATTAAAGAAGATGTTTTTTATTTGGGGGGGGGGGTGAGTAGCTAGTTTGCTGTTAACAAGAGAAAATGCTTTCTATAAAAAAAAAAACAAGAGAAAATACTTCAATATGTTATACAAATCATATTCGAATAACTTTGCTTTCCCGGTGGTTTGTTCAAATGAGTTCAAAATAGTTTTAAAATGTATTAATTCAAAAGATTTTGAAAAATTATAGATACGAATAATTGAAAATTTTTAATTAACTCATATTAAAATAAGAATAAGTTTTAACTTAAAAAGAACGTTCAACTTCAGTGCCCGTTCAGTTATATGCAATTGCAAACCTTATTTGGCCCGGGCTTTCTGCTTTAGTATAAAACGTGTGTTTTTTTTTTTTTGACAAATTAGGAACAGAAAAAAATCAATAAAAAATAAATTCTAGGTAATAAATAAGATCTTCTATCTCCTAACAACTAAGCCAATCCAACGGCCCACATCCCGTCTTGTCATCTTCAAATACTCCTCCATTTTCCGTTCAAAAATTGAATGAAATTGGCTCCCGTGCTCTCCCTCGCTCTCTCTGTTAATTCTCTTCTCTGATTCACTCTTAAAGGTCAGCGGTTTCTTTCCTCATTGCTGGTTAGTTTTTGTGCTTCTGTTGCCTCTGTTTCTTCAGCTGTTTTGCTACATTTCATTTCTTTTGCTGTCTGTCTTGCTGATGAACCCGAGTTAGTTTCTGCCCTTTCTCAATATCCCTTTTCTTGCATGCTGTCTCTTTTTTAGATTCGGCGAAATTTCTTTTCATGTTTGCTAGTAGTTGTTGTTATCTTTTGATTTTATGGATTACTCATTTCGTTGAACTTTGAATTCTACGGCGAAGTTTCTCTTTTTGTCGATTGCTGTAATGTGTTTTGTCATCTTTCATGTGTGCAGCAAGTTGGAGCTTTCGTGAGTATTTTGGTTGCAGGAAGAAACTTTAAGTTTCATTATCATTCCCAATTTGTTTTTTGGCCTTTTGCTCGTTGCTTTATTTCTAAATTTGCCAGGAACGCCCTCTTTTCTTAAAAAAAAAAAAATTAATAATAAATTATGAGGTGAATTTCTTGGATGCTGTTTGTCACCGTGGGAGATTGTGGCCTAACATTTAATGACTGCATATAAAGGAGTTAGCTTCATTTAGATTTTGAAGTGGCATATATGTTATTTGCACTTACTTTTCTTAATGTTATAGCAGACTGTAAAAGATGGCAGATGGCGAGGATATTCAACCACTTGTTTGTGACAATGGAACTGGAATGGTTAAGGTACTAAGTTGGACTTGTTTCCATGTGAAATTTTTTGTAAATTCGAGCAGTTGTAATCGTGTGTCTTAGTTCACTTCTGCATTAAACTCCAGCGTCCTCCATCCCCAACTTTTTGTTAGAAGTACGTCCTGTAGCTGACATTCGTGTTATGGTTTAGGCTGGATTTGCTGGAGATGATGCGCCACGGGCAGTGTTCCCCAGTATTGTTGGTCGCCCTCGCCACACTGGTGTGATGGTAGGCATGGGCCAGAAAGATGCATATGTTGGTGATGAGGCTCAGTCCAAGAGAGGTATTCTGACCTTGAAGTATCCAATTGAGCATGGTATTGTCAGCAACTGGGATGATATGGAAAAGATCTGGCACCATACCTTCTACAATGAGCTCCGTGTGGCTCCAGAAGAGCACCCAGTGCTCCTCACTGAGGCCCCTCTCAATCCCAAGGCTAACCGTGAGAAGATGACCCAAATAATGTTTGAGACCTTTAATGCTCCTGCCATGTATGTTGCTATTCAGGCTGTTCTTTCTCTCTATGCCAGCGGTCGAACAACTGGTAACAAAATGATCCTTTTGTAACTCCTTCAATCTAGATTGTGGATCTTGAAACTGGTCTGTTGAATGATTGACATGGCAACTAATCAGCAGTGTCTCATATGAGTTATTCTGCTGTCCAATTTTTGTTGATAAATTTGTAACTTTGATTATCAAATTTTGGATTGGACAGAAAATTATCCTGAGGTCATGAAAATGATGGTTTTTTTAATTGGGATTGGCTAAAAACATCAGTTGCGAATGTTTCTTATGTAAGATGGACATGAACTTAAGGAATGTCATTTTGCCTTTACCCTTTCAGGTATAGTGTTGGATTCTGGAGATGGTGTGAGCCACACAGTCCCCATTTATGAGGGGTATGCCCTCCCGCATGCCATCCTTCGTCTTGATCTAGCTGGCCGTGACCTCACTGATCACCTAATGAAAATTCTAACCGAGCGTGGCTACTCTTTCACCACCACAGCAGAGCGTGAAATTGTGAGGGACATCAAGGAAAAGCTTGCCTATGTTGCTATTGACTATGACAAGGAGCTAGAGGCATCCAAAACCAGCTCAGTGGTTGAGAAGAACTACGAATTGCCAGATGGCCAGGTCATCACCATTGGCTCTGAGCGGTTCAGATGCCCAGAGGCCCTTTTCCAACCTTCTATGATCGGAATGGAAGCCGCAGGCATTCACGAGACTATATACAACTCCATAATGAAGTGTGACGTTGATATCAGGAAAGATTTGTATGGTAACATTGTCCTCAGTGGTGGTTCAACAATGTTCCCCTCCCTTGGAGACAGAATCAGCAACGAGATCTCTGCTCTAGCTCCTATCAGCATGAAGATCAAGGTGGTCTCTCCACCTGAGAGGAAGTACAGTGTCTGGATTGGAGGCTCCATATTGGCTTCTCTGAGCACCTTCCAGCAGGTAACCCAGCCTATCATGTGTTCTTGTTCACTTGTTTTATGGTCTTCACATATTGACTTGTGTGCTCTGGATGCGGGGTGCAGATGTGGATTTCAAAGGCAGAATATGATGAGTCCGGTCCATCAATCGTTCACAGGAAATGTTTCTAAACTGGATGAAAGATCACTGTTGCTGTTCCTTTGTGCATCTTGCAATTGTGTGCTGTTCTAGCTATGTTTTCGTATATGATTAGTATTGTGTTGACGTGAGGATTAAGAAAGCGACGTTATGGTTAAATTGCTTGAATTCCCATTTCCTTTCTAGTATTCTTAAACAAATATAAGAAGAGCATGGTGCCACTGCTTAGGCGTGAAGCAGTCATGATTCTGCCACTCTCTCAAGCCAGAAACATCACACTATCTGCCCAAGCGAACTTGCATATTTTTCATGAGTTTTTTGTAAAACTAGGAGTTTTAGATATGCCCCCCTCCTCCCTTCCTAGCAATTAAAAATTGAAAACATTATTTTCTCAATGAAATAATGCTACGATTTCGTAGAGATTGTCACGCATCACTCCTGTCATTCTAGTCATTATCTATTTGCATGTTCTATAAATGTTGAAGAAGAAAAAAGAACATATAATGGATCCTAAAATGAGTTGTATTATACCTACTTTCTTTCCCAAATGGTCAAAACTATGTTTCAAGGACAGGTATAACAACAGCTCCAGTGTCCATGCCAGATAAAAGGCAGCACCCATCCTCAACTTCAACATTATTCAATCGTGGCAGGGATTCCCCTGCACTGAGTAAGAAAATCAGCAAAATGTTTTACTCAGCCTCACCATTCATAGGACAATGCTATATACAGGAAAATGTAAACCACAAAGGTCAATAAACCATTCTGTTTTGCACAGGAGTAGCTAATCTAATAAACCACACAAGCATTTATGTATGGCTTCCTCTCAACTGTCTTATACCAGTTTATGCTATTAAAACCATCAAACCTACATTCATTTCTTATAACAGGAATTTACAGAAACACCCCAAAGTTTGACCTAACTTACAATTGTCTCCATTTATTTAAAAAAAAAACCTACACTTTGCCCCCCTAATAGTAACCTCCGTCACTTTGTCTATAGTTTTAGTGGGATCAAATACTTTGACTTTCCAATAAGATTTTGCAAATCGTGCAAATCACCCACAAGGTTCATCTCATACAACCTCCAAATCCAATTTTTCCTAAATATATAAAATATATTTCTTATAAATTTTTTACTTTCTAATAATTTTTATATTTATAAATTTACTAATAATTTCTTAATCTAATAATATATTTCCAGTTTTATACATCAAGTTTATATTTATGATTAATACTAATATTTATTTTTTTAACATCGTATTCACTTCTCAATTAGTTCAAAGAGAAAAGTATCATATTTAAAGGACAAATATATTTTAACCAAATATTAATAAATTATCTTCCAGGGGCAAATTCTTCGCTTGCCCAATAGAAATACTTATCTTTCCTATTTTGAATTATTCATCTTTTTGGGCAAGAAGATCAAGACCTATTTAATTTGTGTTATTCTTTTCATTTTTATCCATAAAGCTAATTTTTAAAAAAAAATTAATTTTTTCTAGTGAGAGTTTAAATGAGAATAAAAAAATGTTCTTTTTTAGGTTTTATGCAGAGAGAGTTTAAATAAAAGTAGTAAGCTAAATTAGATATTAAAAACTTTTCAAGAAAAGAAATAACTCACCCTTTTTAGGATCAGTAAAAAAGGAATACCGATTTTTTTTTTTAACAGAGGGAGTCTATATTTGCATAAAATACTAATATTGCATGGCGCGATATGTCTTATGCTGGTGAGAGACATGGTACCCAACTGAATTGGGGGCATAGAATTAAATACAGTGGTATACAATGTGGTATATCACTTACCATGAGTAAGCGATACATAGTACAAATGTTTCCACACTTTATTATTTCATCACATTGTATACTGCAATATACTGTGATGTTTTGCATACCACTCATTTTTTATGTGCATTTTGTCTAAAAACCGTGGTATATCACAAATACCGCGAGATACGTACCATGACATTTTATTTTTCACGGATGTGTGTGAGATATTTTTTTTTGTCATTTTACATCAAAATAGCAAAAATATTAAAATATAATTAATATACATATCATCAAATAAATATTTACTTTTATTCTTTTACTTATTTTTCTTAGTTAACATAAAAATTTAATGGATATTTTAAGCCACCTAGGAATTCAATATGATATTAGAAAATTTCTTTTTATTATTAAAGTATTATTTTTTTCTCTTATATCAATAAATTAGTTTCTTTTTTAGTATTATTTATTTTTGCTCTATATATAACATTTTTTTTATGTTTTTTGTATTAACAAATATCTTCTATCATATATATTTTATTTGTATTTTACATATTATGATTAGAAAAGTTAGAATACATATAAAATGTGTAAAAAAAACTATTGAATTTATGTTATCTTAAAATAATATTTTAATATTTATTTTTTTTACGAAAATAGTAATAGTATGCGGTACGATATACTTTAAAAATTTAGGATGCGGTATATCTAGCTGTAACGACATTTAACACCTTAATTGGAGCAAAAATATCAAGCAGTCCTTGTTCTAAAGCCACAGAATTTGAACTCCTTGAACCATTCCTCTACGATTTACAACTGGAAACGTTATTGCCAATTCTATGCCTAGCTCGTACTTACATATTGCAGGATTTATCTGAGATCTGGGAAGACATAAAAAACCAAGCTAGCAATACCACAATAGCTTTAATAATTAGTGGTTAGAATTAAAAAGAGAAGGGGAAAGGACATTTTTTGTCATCTAATTTTATCAACTTTACCACTTCAGTCCTAAAATTACTCAAGTTGCCAATAGAGCCATCTAACGTTTATTCCATAAGCACCATTAGTTCCTATGACTTGCAAAACTGCCATGTGTCTGACAAATGACACTTGATGTTGTTAAGTTTACAGCACATAAGAAGTGAGGTGGCAAAGTAGGGCCCACCTCTAGCCCATGCTGGTTCACACGACCGCTAACCTTCACGCTTGTCACCTCCAGTCTTTCCTGCAACCGCCAACCTCTCCTCCAGGCTCAATTGCTCCTCCTCGTTTGGTCCTTAGGCACACGGGTGCCAACCTTAAAATCTCAGTTCCCATTTTCTCCATTGGCAAGAATCATACCCATTTGCTCCATTGTTTTCTTTGTTTCCTCCATTGGCTGAACTCAGCTCAATAGTCGTTGGTGGCGGATTTGATAAGCCATGATCACCACCCTCACCCACAATCACCCAGCCCATCGCGAAGCCTCCCTTGTCTATTCAACCACGGCCAAATCTCCTTCGACTAGCTGAAATCTCCGAATCTCCTCCATGGCCAAATCTTCCTGTACGACTGAATCTCCATGGCCAAATCTCCCTTGACTGGTCAATTTGATGAGCAGCAGCGATTGAGGTTGGCAACGACAATAAGGTTTATGGGTCAGACGATTGAGAGTGGTGGAGATTGATGGGTCGGCCAATCTAGGTGGTCGTGACTAAGAGAGTTGGCAATTAATGGGCAGCAACGATTGATTAGTGACAATTGAAAGCATCAACAAAGGTGCTAGGGAGCGGTGCTCTCGGGGAGGGAGGTATGGCTTAACTTACCCGAGTGTCCACATCTTTCTCATTGCCCCCACTTCTTAAAGATAAAAAAAAAAAATCCCTGAATATTGTAAGTTAAACAGCGGTCAAGTGTCATTTGGCTCTTCCATCAGACATATGACAGTTTCACGAGTTAAAGGGCTAACAATGCTTATGGAATCAACGTTAGAGGACTCTATTGGCAACTCAAGTAATTTTAGAACTAAAATGCCAAAGTTGATAAAATTAGAGGACCAAAAATGCCATTTTCCCAAAGGAGAATCATAGAAGTGAATAGCATTCGACAACCCTAACTAGAACACGAGCGTATAGAAAACATCTATATTCTGTCCCTGTCACCTGTGTCTTAATCTAATATAAGGTGCCCTACCAAAGACATTCTTCAATTTAATCATTCCAACACGGGTAGAAGTCCTGTGGTCTTCTAACAACAACATGAATCAAGACCGTGTCAATATGCCCCGCCAGTTGTGTTTCCCTGTTTTCACATCTGGAAACATTCTCCAGAAATATCAATCACTTAGATATCGATGCATGGTTGCATCTTGCCTCCTTCTCCCGTGTTCTTAATGGAACTAGTTAAGAATAAACCTAGCAGCGAATCTCCCACATACGGGTCCTGTAACCCACAGACATTAGGACAAGCTCCCATAGCATGTTGGGTATGCTCAATGGGTTAACTTTAGATCCAGGAATCTCAGTCCAGTTCACAGATATCTCGAGAATTGGGATGCCAAACCATTTGCAGAGAAAGACCAATTCAACGTCAAAACACCACCTGTTGAGATTCAGGCAAATGGTTAAAGAGGACATTAGTGGATCATTGGAATGTGAAAAAGTCTCTAAGCCCTAAAACTATATCCATGAAGTAATGCACACGTAGAGCTGATGGCAGAGAGTTAAACTGTCAAATGACTACCTTCTTCAACATTCTAATTTATTAGCACAAACTACAGACTAAGCAACCTCAAAAATAGCAGTTCTAGTGTTCACGAATTCAAATTACTTTTCTTTAGAAAATGGGTATCATTGTTCTATTAAAATCAATCCAAGTTACTGTCTTCCAACCAACAACTGACCTCGTGCTATTAACATCACTACTGATTGCCAATGACGCATTTGGGAAAAGCATGAGATGTTTCACTGGCCAGTGTATGCAAATGCTTATGAACAGGAAATCACATCTGGATGTCTGGATTTGTTATTCACCTTTTCAACCGGATGTTTGTAAAGAGTCTCCTTGCAGCAGCCCTTGTAAACATCTTAAAACCACACTGCAATAACAATTGTGGACTGAATTAGGACACAATAACACATCACCCAAATATTCGTAACATACATCTCAAGGCTGCCAGCAAATGAAAGTTGAATGCAAAAAGAAAGCTCAAAAGATGGAGAACCTGAGTGTCGCGAATTCCACCCCCAGCAGCCAAGAGAACCACAAGATGGAACCCCTTCATCAAAAAGTTACGGTACCACTTCCTCTGAAACAAAATTGAACCATTTCAACTAAGAGCAATGTATGTCTAATCAAGCACATTGAATACATATACTAACAGGAAGCAAAATTTAGAACTAAACTGTAGCAAGAGCTTTCTCCTCAAGATGCGCTCGAGATCCAAAAGCAACTATTGGAATATCAGATATTGTTGAGGCCGAGCCACCAGCTGCTGACTTTCCCTTATTATTGTCTTTTCTGGCAGCTGCAAGTATCTGATACGAAACATATCAGGCAGTCTGGGATCTGCATCAAAAGACCCAATCACTGAAAGAGAACTTCTACAAACCTGACTTTCAAGTTTCTCTAGGTCATCGACCTTGGTAGCACCATCAGCGTCTAACATTAGAAGTAGCTCACCACGTGAGTGAAGCATTCCCTGTTTTTACAATGCTTTCACAAAGGTGAAAAGCTTGATCAATATTAAAGGAGGACTGCAGAAAAACTAGCATAAAATCTCTCACATGCGTAACAACTTCAACTAGACTCACTTTTCTTATTGCCTCTCCTTTGCCGTAATTTCTGCCAAGAAGAATCAGTCTGATTTTATCAACACTGTGTCTTCTTACAAACTCAAAAGCTACTTTCTTTGTCTGATCCTTGCTTCCATCATCAACAATCACTACCTGCTCATGCAGTCACTCATTACCATGTAAAGAGCTGCACATAATGTTTCACCTATCTCATAGAAAAAACATATCCAGATTTCTAAAAACATAGAGTAGGCACTTGTATTCAGAAATGGTTGTACTCAACTCCTTTCAAAGAAAAATAAATGTTTCAAATACATTTACTGAATTATACGGATATGATTAGATGCAATGAGGATGAAGACACTTCTAATTACCATGCTTTTGAATCAACATTCAGTATTAAAGATTTTAAAGAACAGAAATGAAACTGACATTCTCTTGATGTGATAATAAAGTTTTTTTGTTCATATAATAAAGAAAACAAGAAACCAATATAACAAATGAAGTGCTTCAAATTCAGGGAGAATGATAGCGTTGAAAGCAACCATGACCCTTGTACATGAATACTTTCAAGCTGCAAGTTAAGATATCACATGATTACCGGGGCTTCATCTACATCATAAAACTAAGTGCATGGCCCTTATGCGATATGCATGGGCTAGAGTCCAGTTCCTCACCCCTTTGTTTTCATTAAAAGGAGTTTAAGAAATGACACATATATTTAACGAATCAAGCCATCAAATGAAGTTAGACGAAAGAAACTAAGAGCAACATACAAGAGATCATCAGTAATACATAGAAAAGGTGGCAACTTCATATAAATTCCACAATGGCATTCCACCTCAACATGGATAAGCTAGAAAGAAGCACCCAATATTTTATTCTCCTTATACAGAAAAATGCTATAACTTTGTCCTACCTAAGCTAGATAACAAGAAAAACGATTCCCAGCTACATGTACTTTGTACTTTTTATGATTAAAGCATACAGTAGGTTAAGTGTTCGCATTCAATTCCTTAACTAGATGAGTGAAAGATACCTCGTATGAAAATGACTTATCTTTTGCCTCTCGTTGTTGAAGGTAACTACAAGGTAAAATAAATTCCATGAGCACATAGCCCAATGCCAGAATATTTTCATGTTTCACTCCAAGCTATTGATTAGGCAATGGAAATTAGTTTACAGAAATATCTTTAAGAAACCATTCACGTAATTCGACAGTAGAATGTAAAAAGAACTAATCAAGCTATACTTATAGCTAGCAAGCAGATTATTACTGTCACAGAGAAAACCAGAAAAGTGAAATTGAATCTTCCTCTAAGCATAAGTAGCTAGCAAGCATATTATAACTGTCCCGCAGAAAACCAGAAAAGTGAAATTGCACCTTCCCCTAAGCATGATAGCTTCTCTGTAAAGCAAGTGAAAGATTATTTCAAAATAAATTTTCAATAGCATACAGAAAA
Source organism: Aquilaria sinensis (assembly GCA_005392925.1). Taxonomy (NCBI): domain Eukaryota; kingdom Viridiplantae; phylum Streptophyta; class Magnoliopsida; order Malvales; family Thymelaeaceae; genus Aquilaria; species Aquilaria sinensis. The sequence goes on along the minus strand of SMDT01002992.1, from coordinate 22,154 downwards.
GTCAGATCCTACTTTGCCTTAAAGTCAAGGAATCTGGTAAATACCTGAGCTTGCTATGCACATATCATAAATTAAAGTCAAATCAAACACCGTGATGGCTCATCTTCTCCTGTATTTCATCCCATTTTCTTGTTTATGAAATCAGAGAATTCATTGGCTTTTCAAACTACAAAATATAAGAAGCTAAACTGTTTTTGTTTTCCATTTCTCCAAACCATCAGTGACACACGCCATAAATATGGGAAAGAGAACCCAAGTTGCAGAGCACCAGAAAAAACTTAACTTACTTGAGTGTTTCCTCCAAAGCTCCAGGAAGCCTGTGCTCTTCATTATAAGCTGGAATTATCAATGATAAATACTTCTCAGGTGGATCAGAAACGTACGGACACGGGACCTGTTAAATTCACCAATAACACCAGAAGATCTAAGTAGCTTCGGAATTCATTAGACAGTTAAGCCTCCTATTGAAGCTGTCAAAGTTAACCGTGCGAACCGAATTCCACTAAAACTCAAAAAATCAAATCACATCATGAAGAATTTCTCTTTTGTAGAACTAATGAACAATAACATCACATTCCTTTTCAAACTCATAACCACGGGTTACTTCCTTCAGTGAATTCGTTCAATTTATCTGATCTCCCCAATAACGTTCTAACTTGTTCACATAAATCGAAAAGGATCTAAACGATCTATTGACTCAAAATTCAAGTTCAATAAGCAAAGCTCAACTTCTCCATTTGTGCTGGTAAACCCAAGACAATAGAAACAGAATAATGCCATTGTATTCCTTACCGGTTTCAACGAAGTTGGATCCTCAAATATCACCCGAGCTTCAACATGGCTGGATAAGATTCGGATGACGAAAAAGAAAAGAAGTAAAAATCAGCATGAAAAAGAACATGATTACTGAAGAACATAGAAACCCAACCAGATCGAGAACCTAAAGTACGTACGAGTTGTTGTGTCTTCTTCCGTGGGCTTCGACGAGGATTGCAAAGGATAAACCGAACAAGACGATGAGAGCTAGTATGATCAAGAGCTCAAACATAGTCCAGAGGAAACCCATGTTCTACGAAAATTTGTCTTCTGATTCTTGCGGCCTGCGGGCAAGAAGAGTTGAAGACCTTTCGAAGTTTCCTGAGGCAGGAGGACTGCTTAGAAAGTATAGCAAAAAAATATAAATATTAACCCCCCTTTGCACAACAAGCCCGTCTAGCTCAGTCGGTAGAGCGCAAGGCTCTTAACCTTGTGGTCGTGGGTTCGAGCCCCACGGTGGGCGATTGGTTTTTTGCCAACTGCCATCAACGAACGCCAAAATCCTGAGATTCCCAAAATGTTTGACCACTTGGCAGTGTCTTCATACAAGGGCAAAAATTAAGGGATTTCCTTCAGGTTTGTTAATTTTTTCCCTGCAAAACCAAACGTGATTTAAATTCAAATTTTGTTTCATTATGGGAACACTTAAAATGCATGTATACAGGACCAAACCAAGAGAAATGTTCCCAACAAAGCCTTAATATAGGACACAGGTTCCAAATGATTAACCTCGCCAGCTCATAGCCAGATCACAGTTGATGAATTGCTGCCCTTTCAACTTTCCTCAAAAATTACAAAGCCTTTAACGAAACAGTTTCGTAGTTTCATGGCCTCACCACATTTTTTTTTAAAAGGTTTTGTTATCGAAAATGCTCAGGAAAACCCTTTCGGAACATAATCAGGTTTGCCTCAGAACAGTTGCCTATATCGGACCGTCTTGTTTTAACCTTGAGCCTCGGCAATGTACAATATCTAAAACGCTTAACATTAGATTAGAATGTCAAAAATATCAAACTCAGGTCGAAAATTGGTGTCGAAGCTTTCCCCTATGATTGGCTCCATGAATCTCATGTTTCCAATCAGCTTGGTTGGTAACAAGCTTCTCTAGAAAGTGGTAAACCAAATTTTTGCAGTTTGGTTTGATTTGGAGAATAGTTTTAGTGATCAGTTTGGTTAAAACAAACTAAACAGAAAAAAGAAGTTAAAATTTTGGTTAATTTCCTTTCTTTTGAAACAGAATCTAAAACGTAAACCAAATTTTAAGATTTACATTGATAATATGATTTTTATGTACTTTATTTGTTTAAGTGAATGAATTTATGATTATGGTTATACACTGTCAATTATTGCTGAGATGATAATTAATGAATATTTATTGGACTATTCTCTTAAATTTCTTTTGAGAGTTATCAAAAAAATATCAAGAGATAAAAAAATTCAAAACTATATTTTAGTATATATATTTCAATTACTTATATTTTTGCTGATACTTGAATTTTTTTAAGTATTTTTGTAAATGTTGCGGACTGAGCCTCAGCTCACTAGGCTCAAGCTTGACTTGATAAGTTAACAATACTTACCAAGCTAGAGCTTGATAACAAATGGAACCACAATTTGAGCTCAAGCTTGGCTGGAAAGTCTAATAGACTCGACAATATCAAGTGCTAGAAGAAACGTTTTAAATATTCAAGTGTTATATGTAAGTATGACCTAAGTTTAGAGGGTAAATTATTCCCATGGTCAATTTTTTAACAAAGGGAAACTGAAGGTTTTTAAACTTGAGGTGAGTTTGTCTACTCATAGTCTAACTTTATGGGGCATTAGTTAATTAACATTATTTTTTGTAGGTCTCATTAGGCTCTATTAGACTCAATAAGCTTGCAAACCAAGTAACGCTAGTCTCGACCTCAACTAATTAAGGTAATGAACTCATTTTTTTGTTTGATAATTAGAACTTTAAATCAAATTCAAACCAAATCAAAACATATTTCTTGGTTTGGTTTGATTTTCACGCACTAATTTGATTTGATTTAGTTTGAATGTGTGAAATTGTTTAGCACCCTGCAAATACGTCAAACCTCAGAGCAAGACCAAACTATGAACCAAGTGTACAACCCTTCCGAGCTTGCTCAGTTATTTTTGGAAATGGCTACTTTTCTTTTTTGAAAGTCAATTTTCTTGTTTTACGGCAATTTGCTTGTGTATGTCCTATAGATCTACCTGTTGCTAATTGGAAATTTGAAACTGATATTCTAACCGGAAATTTCCTCACAGGTGCAAGAGTTACTGGATTGATATGAAGGGTTCTAGAACTACGGTACTTATATCAGCTCATATATCATATTGTCACCATCCTGCATCCAAGACTTCCTTCGTGGGGAAAATGTATTATTGGTCATGAACTTTACCTATTTTCTTATTTCAGTCCTAATTTTTTTTTATATTTTTAAGTGAGTCTTAAAACTTTATAACTGTATAAACAATTAGTCTAAAACATTTCAATTGTCTAATAAATTAAAAACTTTACAATCAAATAAACAATTAGTACTAAAGGTAATCATTTCTAAGACTAAATTTTTTTTAAAAAAAATCCAATTGAAACTATCCACTACTTATTTTTCAGTAAATTTAAGCTGTTAATGATTTTTTTGTAGTTAACGTACCATTTAAATTATTAATTTTTCTCAATGTAAATCATACTCCTATTCAATAAATGTCTTTTAATAAATATAAGGCTAACTATTAGCACCTTAACGATCTTTTAGAATTGATTTAGAAAATTTTAAAGTTTTAAGACTCAAATAGAAAAATATGACAAATTTTAGTATTAACATTGCACTTTTCCCCTATCTTTGCAAGTGCTAGAGTTCAATTTGGAGACGTAAATGTTAGTGACTAGCCAGTGTCCTTCTCTTCCAAGCCTGATCAACATGACAAGACGACATGTATAAATGGGATGAAATCCAAATTTGGTCCTCTAACTTTGAGGTTTGTCTTAAAATGATTCCCCAACTCTAAGAGTGCATATTAAAATCCTCTAACTCAGCTAATGTATTTTATTTTTGTTCCTACCGTTACTTCAGATATTATTTTGGGCAGAAATTACCTACATGGCACTTGTTACCCCCAATGTGGATCTCAAACTGTTACGTGAATGAATATACTAACAAGAAATTTTATGTTAAGGGACCACTTTAGGATGAATCCCAAAGTTATGAGACCAAATTGGATTTCACCCTATACAAATGTGAATGTAAGTCTAAAAATGTCACCAAGTAAAACTTGAAATAGACATCCAAACCTACCAACACCAAGTTTCTTATAGATAGGGCCTTCATATATCTTAACTATGTGGGATGTGGTCATTTAGTTCCAACGGTACAGTTCTAAATTTGAGTGTTTTTCTTTGTTCATAAAATCAAACACAAATATTAGTTATTCATTACACGCAACTAATCAATTTATTTATAGATTTTGTTGAAAATACATCTCTTTTTGCCCCACCGCTTATATAGGTTGTTTTGTTATAGTGCCAAAAATAAGTTTGAAAATGAGCGATTTGTTACCCTATCTATCTTATTAAAACATATTGTACACAGACTTCACAAAGCATATGCATAAAAATAAATAAAAATAAAAATAAAAAGAATGGGTTCGATAAGCTTTTTACATCCAACACTTAAGGACTTTAAACTTTTTAATATGTTTAGCACTTTATTCGTATCAAATACTAATACATGCCCATCAGGGTTAGTGCTATATACATCTCCACCTTTAAAAATTGGAAAGTTTCGTCTGACATATTTTTTGTTTTTGTATTGTCCAATTCCATGTTTATAATGTTTTAAATTATCTAATAAATCTTGTCCCATATATTTTAAACTAATTAATAATGATTTACAATTATTAGATAGCTTAAATGTCGAAGAACAATTTTTCAAACTGAGGAGCTTAATGGGGCAAGTTTGGCACAAATCAACGAGTTAAAGGAGCATGTGTGATATTTTCCCATACTCATTATGGAAGCAATTGTGGTATATGACTATTTGTTTTTGGCAATTTTTCCACTCCACTATGTTCTGTTTTACTTTTTTTTTTCTCACCTTGCCATGCTGCCTTGACTATCTTTCTTTCGCCTATTTTATTGCATGATGTACAGTAATACCATGTTCTCTCTGGCTTCTCTATTTGTATAAATAGTTATGTCTTGTGTGTGGATTGAAGTTTTCACCTATTTTATTGCATGATGTATAGCAGTACCATGTTCTTTTTGGCTTTCCCATTTGTATAAATAGTGATGTCTTGTGTGTGGATTAAAGTATGTCGGTAGTAAGAAATAAGCATTGATGTTGCCAGAGAGAGTTGTGAGTGGAAACACATTGTAATTAAGCTCCTAGGTTGTTTGTCTAGTTCTTACTAAAGATTAGAGATAAGGGCTTTAGGATTGAGTTTTTTATTCCAAAGCAAAATTACCTTTGTACGGGGTTTACCTCATAGTAAACAATTAGGTTCTCTCCGTGGATGTAGGCTTATTTTGTTGAACCACGTAAATTTTTGTGTCATCCTTATTTTCTTGCTTTGTGATTTATTTTTGTTGATTTTCTTGCTTGCAGATTTAGAGGAAAGATCTTGATTTTTGGATCTTTTCCTAACAGAGGTAAAAGTGTAAATAGTATCAATATCAAAATTTCGAAGGAAAAAAGGTGATAACTCGAACATCATATGAAGAACTTCTATGGTCACTCGGCATAATTATCACAATGAATATTAAAGGGAGAAATATAAGTTGTATCATTAGAAATTCTAATTGCAAAAAGACATTAAGAAGTAAGTATTCAATTGTCAAATAATTATTATATTATAGATGTAAGTCTAATTAAAGATACTAGTCCGTTGATAATTCTCTATATAGAACGCATCACTTGGCTTAAAATTTAACCAAATTGCCTTTGGATACACTTTCTCTCTCTCCCTCTAGAAACTGTACATCATTGTCATCGTGGTAGACTATCATTGCCTTTAGATCAAAGCTTTTCTGGACAATCGTCGCCTCTAGATCATACCTTCTTCAATTGATCTCACCTTCATCACTTGCTTACGGTTCGCACTATCGGCATTCACCTCCAAATTTTGACGTCACCGCTTACAACTAGATCACGTTAATCTTCAAGTTGCACAAACTGTCACTTGCCTCAAGATTGCGGATGATCGTTGTTTGCCTCCAAGTTTCAGCAATTATTGCTTGCTTCCAGATCCTCTGGTTATTGCCTCCAAATCACATCAATTATCACATCAAGATCATGTAAATCTTTGCCCCATTTGCCTTGATCGCCACCACCTAAGGTCATCACTAGGCCACTCCTTCCTCATCTCCATATCGAATTGTATAGAAGCAATTTGGAGAAATGTCTTAATAAATAGATAAAGGTGTCTAAAAAAGTATGTAAAACTGTTTAAAATAATATGAAGGCAAATTGTTTCCTTCAAACAATAATTTGGTCTGTTCAAAAATGATTTGTAGAAGTGTTAAAATGACTAAAGGAATACGTAAATGTGTCTGAAGTAATATGCAGATAATATATTCTTTTTAAGAAAAAAAATATTTAAAGCAATAAGTGTTTGAAATAATATGTAATATGTAAAAGTATCGAAAGTAATATGCACATGATTTGTTATATTCAAAAATAGAAGTATCTAAAATAATAAGTAAAATTGTCTATATGGATATATAAAGGGAAACTTATAATGACCCACTTCTGATTTAACCTAACCTACAATTTGTCTATATTTTTACATTATTTGACAACAATTTTTGAAACTATAGTTTAAGTTATATGATAGTCTTCTTCCATTAATTTCAATATCTTCAATATTTTTTTATAGTTAATAGACATTTAAAATTATCAATTTTTTTTCTTTGTAAATGCATTTTTTTCTCTTTATAAATGCAAATTAACATTTTTTAAATGTCAGTTAACTATGAAAAAATATTAAAAATTTTAAAATTACTAAAATATAGTTAGTAGATAGTTTAAATTATGATTTTAAAAATTGTCGTTTGACAATGCAAAAAAAGTAAGAGATGAAGTGTATGTTAGGCCAAATCTCAAGGGGATTTTCATAATTTTCTCATATAAATTTTGTTCTTTACAAAATAAAGGCATCAAAAGTAATAAGTAAAAGGGTTGCAAATGTCAAAAGTATTAGAATGAATATGTAAAAGCATCTGAAGTGTCAAAATAATATAAAAAAGTGTTTGAAATAATATGTAAAACAAGTTTTTTGGCATGATAGATCACTGATGATGCAATCTCTTTATCAGTTTACAAAATTTGGTACAAAAATCAATTAGTGTGGCCTAAAGTAGTTTTCAATGGTTGCTACTGTTCTTGGATAGGATTAAATGGTAGAGGCATTGCCTTAAGATAACACCTGCCTTGATTATGGTGGAGTGACAAAAATGGTGGTTTCCTTGGATCTAATTTGGACATTTGCAAATGGCACCAACAGTGGCAAAAGAAGAAGGATCGTGATTCAGGAAAGGCAACATTCATGATCTGGAGAAAACGAAAAACCGTAATAAATGCCTAGATCTGTTGACTTCATTCGTGTAATGACAACGTAAATGCAAAAAACATTGTTAAAGGTGGCAATGACTGGATTTGCTGTCTATAAATGACTATGTAGATGGCTAGAGAAGATGAATAAGTAATTTGGAGTAGGGCACATGATGCAAATTACTTATGATAGAAAAAATGGCTAATTTGTTTTAACTTAAGTCAATTAATTTATTTTTATTTTTATATTATTTTTTGGTGAAACTAATTTTATTTGAAAGTCAATATTATGTACATGTAATAATCCATTTGAAAGTAAATTTCCATGATGTTGTTAAATTTTTATGGATTTTTCATTTTTAATGCATTAAATTAAAAAAATTCATAAAAAATTAATAAGATTACAAAAATTATATTTTCAATAGATTATTGAAACTACATAATATTGACTTTTAATTAAAATTAGTTTCCAAATAAAAATGATAAAAAAATAAAAATAAATTATTTTGAAGTCAATTGATTAAGTTAAAACGAACTTTGTGTAAATTTGTAAATTTTTCAATGTCTCGTTAGACATATATTTACAGTAGCACCCTTCGCAAATTGTCAAATAGTAAAAGTTTAAGGATTAGAGAAATTCGAAGAAAGTTTTATATTTAGTACTTTTTTTTGTCCTGTAAAACTTGTATATTTTACTATTCACAATAATTAATCTATGATTTTCTTTTTTTAAAAATTTTTTATAGAAATATTATATTAAAATGATATCTTAAAAACTTTAGTTTATAAATATAATTTTTAGTAAGTTTTTATAATATAAATTAAAATAAACATATTTATGTCAAATTTTAGTTAAAAAAGTGTAAGGGCTATTATTTGCAAAACAAAGGGCATATATGCTTATACAATTTTTTATGTGCTAGATTGTGCGCTATAGTTTGATGTCAAAATTATAATTAAAAATGGTATCGCCTCATTACATAGAAGAGAGAATATTAAAAAAAAAACTATGATTATCACATGAATTTCTCAATTAGTTAAATTTTTTTTCTTACAACTCGATCGTCACCATCATTTCTAACTCAAAATTCTCACTTCAAACAGTTTAATTATTGGTATCACTAATCACAAAATGTGATAGCCAATCATAATTTTAAGCAGCCGTGAGCTTGCTTAATGAAGTTCGGTTAAGTTGGCCCAAAAAAAAGAAAGTGAAACTTACAATTAGCTTTGAGATTTTCTCTAATCTACAGTTTACTCCTTTTATTTTTAAAAATCTATATTTTACTTTTTATATTTTTTACATTGTCCAATAATAACTTTTAAAATTGTAATCTAAACTATATGGTTATCCTTTTTCTATAATTTTGATCTTTATAATCTTTCTTTTCAGTTAACAGATATTTTAAATTATCAGTTTTTTATTTCTGTAAATATATTTTTCTTTCTTTAAATACATATCAGTATTTTTTAAATGTCTTTTTATTATAAAAAAATATAAAAAATCTTAAAATTACTGAAAAGTAGTTATTAAATAATTTAAATTAATATTTTAAAAATTTTTATTAGACACTATAAAAAAAAAATATAAAATATAAAATTTTAAAAATAGAGGGGACAAATATATGTTACATCAAACCATAGCAGAAATTTTTATATTTTTCCCAAAAAGAAAATAACATTTACTTCTGTGGGGATTCAGTATGAAAAAAGATTCATGTATGTACGAAGTGACACCTTCTCTAGGCGTCTGTTTGTGATTGGCTTCACCTCTAACCATTTTACAATCTCATAGTGCTCTGATCCCAACAAACCCCAAAAAATCCCAACCATGGAGCTCTTCTCGCTTCACTTTCTCCTCATCTTGTTCCTCGTCTCCCTCTACTTCTTCCGATTCCTCTCGGTTCGACGCCAGAAACCCGAGTCTAAGGGACTCAAAGCCTACCCACTCGTCGGAGTTCTGCCGGAATTCTTGAAAAACCGCCACAGGTTTCTCGACTGGTCGACCCATGTGTTAACCCAGTACCCGGGAAACACCTTGACATTCTGGCGGCCGGGGAAAATCCACGGCGTCATTACCGCGAACCCCTCCGTCGTCGAGTACATCCTCAAGACCAACTTTGAGAACTACCCGAAAGGCGAGCGATTTCTCTCTCTCCTCCACGACTTCCTCGGCAGCGGAATCTTCAACGCCGACGGCGACGCCTGGAAGTTGCAGAGGAAGACGGCCAGCTACGAGTTCAACACTAAATCGCTCCGCAACTTCATCTTAGAAATCGTCCGGTTTGAAACTTCTTCCAGACTGATTCCGCTGCTCGAAAAAGCTTCTTCAACGGGTAAGATTTTGGACTTACAGGATATTTTAGAGAGATACGCTTTTGATAATATTTGTAAATTGGCCTTCGATGTCGACCCATCTTGCCTCAGCGGCGACGCCAAAGCCGGTGGCAAGTTCATGCGGGCTTTCCAAGACGCCGCCACTCTGAGCTCCGGAAGGTTCATGTACGCTTTCCCTTTCATCTGCAAACTGAAGAAATTTCTCTGCGTCGGATCGGAGAGGGAACTCAAAAATTCGATCGTTATAGTTCACGAATTCGCAGATGAAATTATTCGGCAAAGACTGGAATCGAGAACGGGAAACAACAGAGACCAAGATTTGTTGTCTCGTTTCATCGGAACAGAGCAAAGCTCGCCGGAATATCTCCGAGACATCATCATAAGCTTCATTCTAGCCGGCCGAGACACCACTTCATCGGCTCTGAGCTGGTTCTTCTGGCTATTATCATTTAACCAAAAAACAGAACACAAGATCGTGAACGAATTGGAATCCATCAGAGAACGGAACGGGAAAAAATTCGGCGACCCCTACAATTTCGACGAACTCCGAGATATGCAATATCTTCAGGCAGCTCTTTCCGAAACTCTCCGGCTATACCCACCGGTGCCGGTGGACAACAAGGCTTGCAGGAGCGACGACGTTTTGCCGGACGGGACCTTCATCGGGAAGGGTTGGTTCATTACATACCACTCGTATGCGATGGGGCGGATGGAGAGCATCTGGGGAAAGAACTGCAAGGAATTCTGGCCGGAACGGTGGATTGACAGGGACGGAACCTGCCGACAGGAGAGTCCGTTTCGTTTCCCAGTTTTCCATGCGGGCCCGAGGATGTGCCTGGGGAAGGAAATGGCGTATATACAGATGAAGTGTATTGCGGCGGCGGTGCTAGAGAGATTCGCCGTCGACGTGGTCGAAAAAGAGAAGTGTCCGGAGCATGTGCTGTCGTTGACGCTCAGGATGAAGGGTGGACTGCCGGTGAGGGTCAGGGAAAGAGAAGGTAAATAGTAGATGCGCGGAAGTAGTATCTACTATCTACAATTTATTCGATCTATTCAATATTTTTATTACGGTTAATATAGTTTTAACTTTCTTTAAATGTAAAATAATATTTTTAAAATATCAATTAACTATAAAACATCAGATAATTTGAAATTATTGATATATAATTGCTAGTCAGTTTAAATTATAATTTTATAAGTTGATATTGACGTTGTAAAAAAAAACAAAGAGGAAAGAGTAGATTGCTCAATCTTATATTATAATTGTAATATCAATCATATTACCCTAAAATACCCAAAAAAATTATTAATATTTTCATTTTACTAAAAAATTTATAATCTAAAATTTTTAGAGAATAAAATTTATGTTAATTTCTTATTATTTCTGAAAATAAGAACTATTAAATGTTTTGGACTTTGAATAAAAAAAAATGTACCATGTTTTGGACGGTAAGGTAATTTTTGTACTATTCTATTTGGTACGTAGTGTGATATGTTAATGTAGACAAATGACAAATAGTGTGATACGAAGTGCATGGAGGCTCGTTGCAGCTGTTTATATGATTATTGCATAAATTCAGGAAAAAATATAGATATTTGATATAATAAAAAAAATATGCTTTAAAGTTTTACCTATTGTAATTTTGGAGTAAAATAATGTTCACACCTTACTAGGTGGAGGCTGGAGTAAAAAATGCTACTACCAGAAACATAAGAGAAACAAATCATGGTTACCAATATTTTGTTTTAGAAGACAATAAAAAAATGACAAAAAAAAATTAGAGACCAAGAGAACAAATGAAGAGGTTTGGTGACCCGCACATTGTAGTGGATATTTTTTTATAATAAATTTTAATAATAACAGTGCGACACAAAACATGTTACATGCTTCAAAACAATGCATATTTGGTTTGTTAATTAAAAACAATTCAATAAAAATTTTCATCTCCTATTAACACAAAATCTAATTTTTAATATCGATGAAAAATTTATCTAGAAAAATTTACTCTCAAATTTAATAATTATGGACCAAATTGCTTTATTAAACTATAGAGCTTGAAATAAATAATTGATGCTACAAATCTTAATAATCAATAATGAAAGAATAATGATAGAAATAATGATTAAAGCTTCATTTTAGAAAACAATAATAAAAAAATCAATAAAAAAAAGTTAGGATCAAGACAAAAAAAATGAAAAAATTTTAGACATTAAGGATTTAAAAATTGACTTAATGAAAATAAAAAATGGTTTAACTAAAAAATAAGCAAATTTTAACTAAAAAATAAACAAATTATTGTCACCAGTATCTTACTTTAGAAGATAGTACATAAAAAATAAAAAAATAAAAAAAACTTTTAAATAAATAGAAATTTTAATTAAATAGTTATAAAATTCAGGAACTAAAATATAACATAGACGTAACTCAGGTATAAAAAATAAAAAATTTGAAAGTTAGGGAATGAAATCGTATTTTAATTGAAAAAAATGTGAGACAGATGAAAACCAAGAAAATTGTAACCTAGGTCTTCATAAAGGGAAACACCTTACAAAATAAGGTAAAACTAAAAAAAGAACAAATCGTATCCTTAAAAAAAGTAAGAAAAAATCAAAAGCAAAAAAAAAAAAAACTTGCTGAACCATAGCCTAAAACCAAATTGGCCCAACCAACCCAAAATCAATTTACTGTTCATCCAACAGTACCAATGTTGGTATTTAGAAGTATAGTGTAATGTCAATCTAGATAACTTTGTCATTATTAAGCAAATATATTTAGTGTTTCAATGGATTAAGAGTATATGAAAACTTATACTCTCTCTGTTCCGATTTACTTGAAACGTTTTACTAAGCACGTTAATTAAGGCATTTACATTTTTTTTTCCATTTTTTGCGGATTCTGCCCTTTTCTTCCTCTACTCCTCACCTTCCCCGAATCATTGTCGTCGAATGGTTGATCAAGTAAAATCGCCAATCAAGCCAAATTGTCAATTTCACGTCACCCCGACCTCCTCGCCAGATCTCCTTGCAACCCCAATGTCCTCACCTTACCTGGCCGCTACTCCTCCCCGCAACCTAACCTCCTTGCCACCTCAACCCACAGCCTCTTTATCGCCTCTTGGATCCTCAACCCACATCCTCCTCTCGTCGTTTAAACCCATTGCCTCCTCTTGCCACCTCAACCCATTGCCTCCTTTCATTACCTCGACCCATGCTGTCACTGGCTATACAATCATCTCTGCCGGCACCGATCATCGATTTTGCTTAACCTTTAATCGTCAATTGCCCTCGCTGTCAACCATTGATCCCTAATTCAATGACAGAGGAAGAGAGATGAAGAGAGGAATTGAAAGTCAAAACTGTGTCGGAGGAAAGAAGAGGTAAAATAGAAAAATAAGTATAAAAGACTTATTAAAAAGAAAGATGTTTCATCCTTTTTTGGATAGTAAAAAAAAGAAAATGTTTAATCTTTTTTCAGACATTAGGAGCACAAAATTATATTGCTAGTTGGCTACTAGGCCTATAATGGGTAGCTGGGATCTGGACTTCAAGAGGCCTTGGGTCTTCTTAGCGCAAGTGAGTGCGAAGGCTTTTAATGAGTTATTATATGCCTAGTCTTTTGGGTATAAGTATCACCACGTATAAATAAATAGTAATCAAATTATTCATGAACAATACCCATATTCAGGCCAAATAAGCAAGCTCCTGATTTTTTCATCACGAACGGTTCACCAACTATCATGTTTAGTTACAACTCTTAATATGATAGATGAATTAGTCTCAAATATTACGACCTTGGAAGCAATGAACCTGTGATAGAGTAAGCTGGCGCTAAAAAACTGTTTTAAGGAAGGCCTAAATACACATCTAGTCCTTTAACTTTACCAACTCGAACGAGTTAATCCCTAAATTTTGAATCAGTATATCTTAGTCCCCAAAGTTTGCTAAATTAAGTGACTTAGTCCATTGTAAGACAGAAAGCGTGCACGTGACCTTGACAACGTCTATGAGCTGTTGACATTGATTAAAAGTGGGCCTTGTTCTAGTTAAGATAAGAGAGACGAGGAAGCACCACCAGTAGACGAGACGAGGGAGCACGGCTTCTTGTCACCTGAGCTGAGGGGTTGTAAAATGCTGGCCAAGCACTCATCATCTTGGATTTCGACCGGTGGCTCAGGGCGTAGGCGCATAGTGATTGGGGGTTATGGCAGTCGAAGAGACTGGCCCATGCATGCCAGGAAAGGGAAACAGACGGATCATATTTGCCGGCCAAGGGAAACGGAGAATGCTGGAGTTCTAATGATGGATTCTGATGTCGCCAGTTGGTGGAGCTAAACTATCCACGATGGTTGCGGCAGCTTCCAAGTTTGATTCAACTAAAAGGTCGAAATCAGATCACGAACAGTTGCCAGACAGATGTCAAATGATCGCTCCAGTCAGTCGGCCCACATTCATTGGCATTGTGAAATCGAGGCGGACGGAAATTGGGGCGAAATTAGGCTCGCCAGAAATCGGGGCGGACACTGATGGGGATCGAAGATAGCCGTCGAGATAGGAGGATCGATTGGCTTCAACCAGAGACAGCCTTACCCAGCGCATGTTAGACTTGCAAATCCGTCTCCGCCTCTTCCCCTTCTTTGATTGCAAATCGAAGCGATTGGTGTGCACAAATGATCGGAGGAGGATTAAGACAGCTACCAGAGCTGTGGTGGAATCGGGAAAAAGGAAAAAGTCTCTCCCTCTCTTTTTCTCAAGGATCCAATTCCACTGTCCCGCATTTTGTTGTCTCATTACTGTGCTCTACTGCCATATGTCCTAGTTAACTCAGATTTAACATTGTCATTAGATAGAAACGGAACGAAACGGAAATTTCACCCTGTCTCTCGCTCTGCCACCCTCTCCAGAACTTGTGCTCATGAAAATCAGATGGGGAATGAATCATCCCAACAATCACCGCTTCTGCCAACTTGGCAATTTTGCTTGCCAATCGTCTCAGACCAACGCATTCTCGGAGTCGAGTAAGTCAGCCGGTGTAGATGTAACGTCGTTGGATTCAAACTCAAAATCGGCAATGAAGTGGTGACTTACTGGGGGGACGAGGAGAGGGTCGCTCGAGGCTTAGCACGGTAGCAAGAGTGCTCAGAGTCAACTCGCATCGTAGTGGCAGATGGCTCATGAGTCATTACTGGGAGGAGGCTATTCTGAATCAAGGGAGGGACGACGAGGGCCGGAGGGAGGCTACCATTGACATCGAATTCTAGACTCAAAGAATCGAGATCGACGGCAAGGAAGTCAAAGCCTAGATTTGGGACACTGTCGGTCAAGAGAGGTTCCGCGCCGTCATTTCCGCTTACTACAGAGGCGCTGCCGGCGCTCTCCTCGTCTATGACATCACCCGCTAAAACCACCTTCGACAGTGTCGATAGAGTGGAGTTTTGATGGGAAAAAGATTTTAATTTTAATTTTTTTTTGTTATGGTTGGGTTAAACAAGAGTTAAACGTCAATCTTCTCCGTTTACTTTT
Organism: Aquilaria sinensis; assembly: GCA_005392925.1. Taxonomy (NCBI): domain Eukaryota; kingdom Viridiplantae; phylum Streptophyta; class Magnoliopsida; order Malvales; family Thymelaeaceae; genus Aquilaria; species Aquilaria sinensis. The sequence goes on along the minus strand of SMDT01002992.1, from coordinate 6,924 downwards.
AATGCCAATTTTATGATTTATGTTAAGTGAGAAAATGTGGCAGATAGAGAGTATAGGAGACATGAAAAACCCGGGACAGAGGAATTGCTTTCCTTTCACAAGAGCATAATTCTTTTTCCCAACCATTGTGGCACACATGTCCCACTCCACAGCAGCAGTGAAATTAACTCTTTTTATCTTCCGTCCATAATTAAACTAACATGCTAGATTTTGTAAACTTGAGGGACCAACTTTTGTTGAGTCAAAGGTAAGAGATTAACTCGTTAGAGTTGACAAAATTAAGAGACCAAATAGCTATTTAAGCCTTTAAGTAAAGATATCATAAAAAAAGGGGGCAAATTAAAAGCGAGCATGCTCTGTTCTACAACTCTTGCAACAAAGACGACCTTCTTGGCTGAAAAGCGACACACAACTTTACGAATTGCGCCTCCAATATTTACGGTCATCTTTTTGTCAATTCCATGTACATTTTTGTTGTAGATATTCTCTTACATGGTAATTTTATGCAACAAAAAACAATAAAATGAAAAATTAACTATAATTGTTCTATCTTGACATATTTTCTTCTCGAAATTAAAGAGTAACAGACAATATCTATATCACAGCAATAAATGTCTTCGTTGTTGACACTAAAGTTTGATGATTTAAATTAAAATTTCTTCATATTTATAGAGGTATCAGTAAGAAGTAATTCGATCATTCAAATCCATCTAGTTATATTAAGACAGATGCAACTACTAGTAATGTACACGCTGGAGAGCACCACTGCTGGAGAGCCTCCCATGTCTGTAATGAGCCAAGCCTCTTTGTTTTCGACTTAGCTTTTTTTTTTTTTTAAATAAACTTAGATTTCCCACAAAAAAAAATCTCCAGAGTAACATATCAAAGGAAAAATACAGAGAAATTGTGATGAAGCGTCATTCTCTTCCCCGCAGAATGATAATTTTGTGTCAACAGGCTCAGAGGCAGAACTGGAAGAATTTTTTTTTTGTTTTTGATGAAATGCATCTCCACAATTTCATTAAACTGAACAATTAAAGGCTACGGTGGCTATAATATGTGACAATAAATCCTATATCCAAAGTAATAAATCAGTACAATCAAGCCCCACCCGTGTAAGATAATGAGGCGCCGAGTTTGCATCCTAGAAAGTATGAAAAACTTACGAGCTTGCTAGTCTCGAAACTGAAGGGAGAAAAGGAACAATGGAGAAAACCCCATTGTAAAGAAATGCAAGACAAGTAAGTAAGCTTTAATTGGGTTAATTAATACAGGGTTTGCAGCCTTAATCATTTTATATAGTAAGAATATCAAATTTGCCACCAATGTTTTGGGCAAGGAGCGGATATGCCACTATAGTTTTTTTTTAACCCAATCTATCACTAATACTTTAAAATGAGCCAAATATGCCACTACCGCTTAGGGGTAAGCAAAATTTCAGTTATATCCGAAATAATTGAAAAAAAAAGTAATTTTTGGTTATTTATTTTAAAAATATTTCGGTTTTCAGTTATAACTAAAAACTGATATAGAAATTTAGTTCGGTTTTTGGTTTCTCCAACTAAAATTTAGTTAATCGAAATAATCAAAATTTTATTTTATTAGTATTTATTTTTTAGATTTGTAAATGATTATGTGTGTGATGGATGTTTGTTATGTTTATCTATGTGATATTTGGGTTTGCTATGTGATTAGAATGTGTGTTTAGATTGAAATATGTGATGGTTGTTTGAAGTTTGGAATGTATATGCGTATAATTTGGTTATTTTGAATGAAAACCGAATAATCAATTTTTTTTTTTCTATTATTTCAGTTTTCTCCTATGAATTAGTCTATTCGGTTATTAGTATATAAGACTGGAAACCGAATAAATTTGGTTATTCGGTTTTAGTTAAAACTAAACTACTGTTGATATGCGTATAATTTGGTTATTTTGAATGAAAACCGAATAATCAATTTTTTTTTTCTATTATTTCAGTTTTCTCCTATGAATTAGTCTATTCGGTTATTAGTATATAAGACTGGAAACCGAATAAATTTGGTTATTCGGTTTTAGTTAAAACTAAACTACTGTTGGTTAGAAAAATAACAAATGGTAAAAATAGCAGATTTTGAAATCTTGGGGTTATTATACATCTTTAACAAAATATCAGGACCCTTGAAATTTTTTCCAAAAGGGTGTCTAATCTCTGCCATCAGCGTTTTAGCCCTGTTTCTGTTTCTGTCACCAACGCTCCAACCCCATCACCGCTCTTCCTCTATCTCTACTGTCTAATTTCCTCACTAGCATGCTTGAAAGAGAGAAAGTTTAATTACAAAAAATCTTTGAAGTTTGTTAAAAATTGTATTATCATCCTAAAATTTCAAATTTTATTATTTTTAACATTTTTTGTTAGCTTTTTAATATTTTCCATTAGATTTTTAACGGCCAGTGGCATATCTACTTTTAATTTAAAACTTTGGGGGAATATCTGGCTCATTTTAAAATATTAGCGGAAGATTGAGTAAAAAAAAAACTATAATGACATATCCGCTCCCAACCCGAAACTTTAGTGGCAAATTTGATGTTTTTGCCTTTTTATATATATTACGAGTTCAAGAAAATATTAGCATATTTCCTTCTACAGAATTTTAGGCCTCTGCCGTGTGGATAAGGTTGTACATTCAGTCGGTTCGGTTATGAACCAACTGAATTGGTTAAAACCAATACATTTTCAGTTTTGACATTTTGGAACCAAACCGACCGAATTTCACTATAGAACCAAAACCGAACCGACCGAATTAGAATTCGGTTGGATCGGCTCTTTGAATTCAGTTTCATGCTAGTTTACATTACATTTGCAAAGTGAAAAAAAATCATTAAAAAATATAATTAAAGATTAACATACATTCATATCCGTGGGGAAAAAGTAAGAAAAGGAACAATACTGCCTTTATAAGCTTACCTAATGTATGATTGGGTTAAGGTTTATTGGTGCTGCAAATTCGAGCTGAAAAAAGGAATATGACAATGGGGAACAACAAGCCGAGGAGAGCTGACGATGGTTGTTGACAAATCATTCACGAAGAAGCCAAAATGGACTTACGATTGTATGAATCGTCCATGAATAAGCCCAAGCAGAGCGTCACCAAAGCTTGATGTCATCGAAGAGGACGCAATGGATCTCTGCCTCGAAATCAAGCAAGGAGATGAAAATCGCTCTTGCCAAAGATTCGCTCTCATCGACATCGGTCGCCGACAATTCGCCATTGCTACCAAATTGCCAATGTCAGTTGCTCACCTGGGTTTTGATTTGCTAAGAGACAATGAAGCAGGGGCGATGAGGCTAGTACAGGCGATGACAAAGGTGGCGATGAGGTTGGTATAGGCAAGGAAGAGGGTGGCTTAAGGTTGGGATCAAAAGCTTGAATGGAGAGATCGTGGCCGTCAGGAACTCTTCACTCACCGTTCATGATTCCCCCTCCAATTCGATCAAGTTTGGTGAGAAAGATCTGGATGAGTTCAGCGAGAAAGTAGGGTAGACGGGGAGAGAAAAAAGATGAAAATCTACAATGAAAGGGATATAAATAGGGAGGAAGGGTTGCAATGATGAGTGATGAGACTCGAGACCCAGACTCGAGTTTGTCGTTCTTTTGTGTGGGTTAGGGCCACTGGGGGGAGGGGTTGTGGGTTAAAATGACTTATATAGCTAAGGTTAATAAGTAGATGTAAAATATTACTTTTTACTATTCAGGTAAATTGGGTTATTCAGCTCTAATTCTATCACTCGTAACTAAACCAATGAACCGAACTTGTTATTGGGTTTTAAATTGAACCGACCGAATTACCCAAAAAACTGATCCTTATTGTTGAAAATCAAACGGTTTATTCGGTTTTATCAGTTTTATCTAAATTGTGTTCACCTCTACGCGTGGACAAAACTTGAAGAGAATATTTCAAAAAAATGAGCAGGCACTCCAACATTATTTGACAATAACAAACTTGGAAAAGTTGAATGAATTGAGAAGTACTGCTGCTGAGGACAAAAATAAGCCAATTAGTGAGTGGCTTCCTAGACCAAAAGGTGGCCGAGGAAGAGTGCTTTCGCCTCTAGTAAAAAGTGTGAGAACTACTTTTTTTCATGATAGAAAGAGAACTAAATAATCCGCTACGAAGAATTTAACTAAAAATTTGTTGGGTTTGTTGGTTTAAATTTAAAAAATTTAAAAATTTTAGTTTATTTATGATTTAGTTTTAGTTTTTTTTATTTTTTTGGGATTTAATTTTCTTAATTTGTTGTGGTTTGAGTTTGCGTATGTGTTGACATCCAATTTTATCTGACCCTTTAAAATTTTTTATTAAAAATAATTAATTAAAAAATTATTAAAATTAAAATTAATTAGTAACAAAAAAAGGGGACTCGTTTTCCACGAGGGAGCCGCCCTGGACAAAAATTCGTTTTCCTCAGCTCACCTGCTCCCTCAATGGACGGAAAAACACAACAACTCTCTTGACTTCGAGGCTCTAGCCTCAATCAAACGAGGATCCATCTTTCTTCTCCGAAAAATATATTTTTCTCCGCTCAGTTTTTCTGGCGGAGGAAGCTCTCTCTCTGTCTCTCGCCTCTCACAGCTCTCTGCCTCTCTCACCCCTCTCCCGGTCGCTCCGCTCTCCCCCTTTCTTCTTCACAGACCAGCTTTTTCTCCCTCCATCAAGACTCTCCTCTCTCTCTCTCTCTCAGCCTTGCCCTCTCTCTCTCTTCTCCCTCTCTGCTCTCGTCGTTCTCCTCGCTCCAACCTCCCCTTCCTCGCCGACGCCTCGTCTCTCACTCTCACGCTCGCATCATCTCCTCCACCCCTCCGGCCAGCTCCACCGCTCCCGCTGCTGCCGCATCATCACCATAGCCACCCCTTTCCGTCGTCGCCCTCTCTCGGCCAGGTCCTTGCCATCGTCGCCGTTGTTCAGCAGCTAACCGTCGCCGTTGGCGCTCTCCCACCGTCCTAGCCGCTGCGCCTGCCTCTGTCGCCCTGCCCTGCCGCCGCGCACACCTCCGCCGCGTCAGCTCGCCGCCGACGACGCCAGCCAAGTGGCCTCCCCCCCTCCATCGTTGCCGGCAAACGGAGACGAGGGACGAGCCGTTTCGCGACCCCTCTGCCATGTTTAAAGCCCGACTCGTAGTTTTCTATCACCGCCGTCTCTTGCCCTTGGCACGGCACCCTCCAAGCATCCGCCGTCACATCGCCCGAGCTGCTGTGCGCCACCGTCGCCGTCAGCCAACATGCCTCCCCCTCTGTCGTTGTCGTAAACGGAGAAGAAGATCGTTTCGCAACAAAACTGTTTCGCAACAATTAAAAAAATTAATTTTTATTGGTAAAACCCTCTTTTAAATCCTCATCTTATTATATTCTTTCACTTTAGTCACTAACCTTCTTTATTTTTCAGATTGGTTATTAACAGCCAGCCTTTTATTTTTATTTTTCCTTTTGTTTGTTTGTTTCTTTGTTTGTTTAGCCATGTATTAGATTTAACCATTAAATTCACATAAGGATGTAACTTAGTATATTTATTTATTTATTTTTATTTTATCTCTTTATTTCTCTTTTGTTTCCTTTTAAATTTTCTTAGAATAATTTCATCTTATTTTTATTTTGATTTACATAATCCATCTTAAAATTTGATAACACACAAAAGAATTATTTGTTATGCTAGGTAATTTAAATTCTTAGAAATTAGAAAGGGATTAAATTAAGACAAATTACAAGATATTTAGTAGACCTTTAAAGGTTCGTTCTTGGTAATTTGATAAAATCTCAAAACGATCATTTGTCCATATCCGGCTGATCTGATAAGATCTATGGTTTGGAAGAATATCAAATTTTAATAAAAATGAATAAAAATTAAGTACCAAGATTAAAAATTTTTATATTCGGATAATTTGACAGAATTTATGATATGGATTAATAATTAATTAAAAACTAACTAAAATTTCTTTAAATTCCGTTCCGGGTGATTCGATAAACTCTATGGTTCGGAAATATCAAAATTTATTATTAAAAAAAATTATACAAATTAATTACTAAGATTTTGAAGTCCATATTAATTAAAAAAAAACCATATCTGGATGATTCAGTTAAAACTTCTGATTTAAAAATTAATGGAAATTATTTAAAAGCAAGCAAAACAAAATTAAAATCAACTAAGGTACCAATTTTGGGCGTTAAAATAGAGTTATTTTAATGTAATCATACTCCTAAACCTTCGAACTCTCGCACACCATTTTTAGGTGTCCAATCGACCTAGGCGAAACCGATTGGTGGCGACTCCGTAAAACCCCCACGTTGCCACAGGCTTGGCGACTCCACTGGGGACATATCTTCGTCAGTGAGTCAAGCCTAAAAGTTGATTTGTTTTGTTCTGCTTTGCTTATTTTTATGTGGATTCATGTGCTATATTTACTTATTGTAAACATGCATTATGCATTCACGACATGAAGCTCTATACCCGAGCTTCCTCAAGCTTCCTTAAACAAACACGTTCTTTCAAAGCGGAATTGGTGTTGTTGTCCTTGTGAGACCATGGTCTCCAAGCCTTCACCGGTTTCAAGTAGCAAAGTAGTGTATTGCCTCCTGAGACAGATAGTCTCTGCATGGGCCCATGAAAAGCTACGACTCGAATTAATCCTTTCCTTACATAAACCCTCGTGGGTAAGGAATTGGGCTATCACTATAATTTAGTGATGGGATTCGGGAACTACCCTTGGCCTTTTTGATAAACCACCTTATGCATATAGAACTCCCCACTTAACCATAGAACTGACCATATAATTCCTATCATTTACCAACGCCATAAGCATGTCATTGTTATGCCATTTTGTTGCCTTACCCTTTATTTTCTTCGTGTCTTATATTTATGGCTTCAACTCTTTTTCTCATAATGGCTCATGA